>CM054815.1:19350976-19950976 GCA_028984105.1 Lavandula angustifolia | reverse complement strand
TCATGCAA
The DNA here is from genome assembly GCA_028984105.1 of Lavandula angustifolia. Lineage (NCBI taxonomy): Eukaryota > Viridiplantae > Streptophyta > Magnoliopsida > Lamiales > Lamiaceae > Lavandula > Lavandula angustifolia. Next base: position 19,950,968 of record CM054815.1, on the reverse strand, counting down.
CCTTGTAGTGAGATAAATACCTTGTTCAATGTCATTGGTGTAAGATCTTCAAAGCTTTTGCAAACCGCATTAACTAATTGATCTACTGTTCTGCAATCTGACCCAATCTGGATACTTTGTATTTCTCTAAACCACCCAAGGTCATTGACATTAGTGTCAGGTGAGTTGGGTGGTTGATGCACTAATCTTATGTCAGATCCATTTTGTGAAGCTGCTTCCCTAAATTCTGGATCTGAATCCCTAATGTGTGGCCGTGCATTATCTTATTGGATGAATATGAGTCTTGATGCATTTGCAGGCCATTTTTCCATTGCAACGCCCCAATTTTCATAACTTTTTAAGGGACGTCACCACATGCATAAACTTTATCATTAGATTTAATTTTAAAAAAATAACTTTAATAAATCTTTTCATAAAAAGGAAGGTTCAGTGCAAAATTTCATAAACAACGGAAGTCTTAAAAAATAAAAACACATGCGACTACTAGTTTTAGGAAAATGCAATGGAAAGAAAGTGTTTAGTTCATGATAAAACTAAAATAATGTAAACAGTTTCATAATTCCTTTTCTGTGTGTGACCATCACCATCCGCCACTTCAAGCATCTGTCGGACCACGATCTGAAAAGGTGAAAATATTAAGGGGTGAGTACGACTACTCAGTGGGGTCAAACATTATCCAAACTATAAACTATAAAGGATTTAACATGAGAAATTAGACATGCAAGCCCGGAGGCTTAACCCGAAGGTTTTACTGCGTGAATGCCCGAGGGCTAACCCGAAGGTTTTACTGCGTGAATTGTCCGAAGGCTAACCCGAAGGTTTTACTGCGTGAATTGCCCGAAGGCTCTGCCTGTACTGAATAACGCATGAGAAAAACTGTGTAGTGTATAATAAGGATAAAAGAAAAACCACACCTTAACCTTTTTGAGTGAATGAAAAATGTATATCAATGGATTAAGTCCTGCGCGCCAATCCTAACATGAAATAATTCAAATCTTAATGTCGTGATATGCATGAAACAATATCATATCTATATACTAAGTTTCTATGTTCTATTTTAACTCGTACAGAATACCTATTTTAAAAGAGTTCCACAGAACATGAATTCATTCCATAAATTCTAATTTTATATATATATATTCTTTAATGAGTCTAAATCATTCCAGATTTGGTTTCATATAAAAATAATAAGTCCTCTAAGAGTTATAACCAAAACAATACCTACTGCATCGACAGAGGCGGTTTCTGACCTACTGACCTTTAACTATAAGCTTCGGGAACTAAACATATCTTAAAATTTCTAAACTTTAACACACATCTAGGGGACATACGTAGAAATATCATGTCAAAATTTCAATCTCTATAGATAAGTAACAACTTCATAAAATACAGAATAGTTTCCACCAAAAACTGAATATGAAAATGCATGCTCTGACTGACTACCCGGACATTTGTATTAAACTGCTTTCATACACATATGTTAAAAATACTAAATAAATATTTTTACAAATCCCTACGTGTTTAGAGTATTTAGGAAAAAGAATCAAGTGAAAACCATTTTTGTGGAGTGAGATATAAACATTTTACTAAGTCCTATCCAGAGAGCATGGTTTCTCGGTAGTGTAAAAGTAAAAATTCATTAAAAATATAAATACTTGTTTAAAAATTCCCCAAATTTACATAAATATTAAAGACATACTAAATTGTATCTTTATAATTTTTCTGAAATTTTTCAAGCAACATAAAATCGTGTATTTGGCCCTGGAACTCTCGGCAGAAAAGGTAAATGGCAGGACAGATTTATATTCTCATGAAACTTAAACATTTTTAACAAATAAATAGTAAACGTATCCTAAAAATTCTATATTTTATAAATTAATGACCTAACATGTATTATATTCCATTAATATTAAACCTGGTCGAAAACAATGTAAAGAAAACATGAAAAATAATTTTCCTTTCAAGATCATGAACAATGCTGTCAAAAACTGGCAGGTTACGAAGAACAATTTTTAACAAATATTTATCATGCTTTTAAAATTCTACAAATATTATTAAGTATACTAGACATACCTAGGAAGATGATCCTAAATTTTCACGACGATATGACAAGGGGAAGATATGGAAATAATTCTTGAAACAGTTCGCTGATATGCTGGTAGTTTTTCGAAAATTTTATGGGATGCTATATTATGAGCGACTAAGGGGTATTTATAGGCCTAGAAATCATTATCTAAAGATCCCTAATCCTAAAAGGTATCAAATATATTTTATCCATAATTATTTTCGTCCATATATAATTTATATAGAATTTAGTCTATCACCTACAATCGTCTTTGTCTCAAAAGCCCCTGCTGGTCTGTTCTTGCTCTTTCTTTTTGCTGCAATTCTTTCAGTGAAAGGAAAAATTCCTATTTTCCCATCTAAAAGCACAGAGCCATCCACATCAAAGATGGGTCTGCAAACCGCACACATGAACATCACCTTGGTGATGAACCTCTTGCTCTTGCAAGATCTATGCGGCTCAGTCTCAGCAGGTGTTAAGTAGGTTCTGTGAGACTCTCTTGTCATATAGAACCACTTCTCATCGATGTGAATCGTGTTTTGCATGTTCTTAAACTTAAGTCGGTGTAGGATTCTATCAAACTCTAGTGCCTCAAGTGAGAACCGCAAACGTAGGAACTTGTTGTTTGCTGTGAGTAATGGATTGATTGCGTTGGTATGAGCTTTGATTAGGCCTAGACAAAACCATCTCCACACTGTGCTCTTGCTACATGTGATGCCCTTTGCTAATTTTCTTATGGTTGATCGCTTGTGCATTGGCAAACTTTCTATTAATTGTAGGTCGATATGTATTTTTTTCGGATGTATGGCCATCTTCTTGCGTGAATTGAGTTGAATTACCTGGCCTTGTTGTTTTTGCTTGTTTGCAGCGTACCAAATCCGAGAAATCGTCCGCTTCGTGACGCCGTATCGGTTTGCTGCTTCAACAACCTTGTCATACCCTGCCTTGCCATCCTTGCTGCCTTCAAGAAGAAATTGGAAGATGGCAGTTCTTTCTTCATTTGTTAGATCCTTCCTCCCCAATTTCCCCATCTTTTTTGAAATGTTGTTATGAAAGAAAGATTCTGATTATTGAAGCAACCGTGTATTATGACTTTTAAAGGAGTAAGTAGGTGGGAAATTCAAATTTACTTAGCTAATTTGGGAAGGTTTTGGTATATTTTGTGTAGATGTTCCCTCCATTTTTTGAGTAACAATCTTGATTAGACCTCTCGGTCATATAACAAAATTGTGTTGTTTTAGTGAGTTTCAATTTAGTCTTTTAACAGTTTATTTAATTTACACTAAAGATCCAACCAATTAATCCAAACTGTAATATGGTCTCGATACAAAAAATTCAGCAAAAGATGATGGGTTACAACATTGAAATATGAGAGAGGAAAGAAGAGGAAAAAATTAGAGTAAAGTAACCATTTCTTAATTGTAGAGAGAGAAACAATTAAATAGGTAGGCCCCACTCAAACAACTCAATTAACAACTCTCCTAAAACTCCGCGCCCCATAGAAAGGAGACACTTTCTATGGGACGGATGGAGTATATTATAAATTTATATAATATATAAATTAATTTAATTTAATATTTTATAATACTGAAATCGAAATTATTATTATAAATTATAATTGTTTAATAACACTGAGGGTAAGACGTATATTTTATTTAAAAAGTTAAAATAAGCCACTGATATCAGCAGTTTTCCAAACACTATTTTCCTCACTTTCAGCACTTCTTTCTAAACATCTACAAATTCTCAAATCAACAGCTTTCAGTACTTATCAATAAGCTTCAGCTACTCCAAACACCCACTTATAATCTTTATTTTACAAAATTGGAAAAATGTATTATTGGAGTGAGTTGGGTTTATATCACTTCATTTTCACATAGAGTATGATTGAACATAGGGAAGGTTCACATTCTCCATTACCAAAAAATATGGGCCACCAAACCAATCATTCAATGCCATGTTTAGTTTCTCAAACGTACAACCCATTCACGTTACATTTAACATGTGAACAAAATAAATGTTTTTCTAATTAAGATCAAACGTAATTTAGTTGGCATTACTGCTAAATTAGTTTATGGACAGGTTTTATGTACAAGTACATTTGACAACAGCTTGGGATTAGTCATTATTCCCCCAATAAGAAAACCCTATGACTTTTATTAGAACGTTATACATATTATAAACTAGAGAGAATGAGAGAATTATAGAGAGAGCGGAAATAGATGTGTATTATTATGAGGATAAAAGATTTCTATTTATAGAGTCATACGTTCCAAAAATCTTATTTATGTTCCATAGTTTATTTGTAAATTTATTAAACAATATATATCCTTATGAATTTATTAAAGTTTGTATATATATTATAGGGGTATTTTTGACATAATAGAAGGCACACAATGTTAAAACTTAGTCGAGTCACGCTTACAAGCTCCATTATTTTTTACGGAAAGGTATTATGTGCAACTTATTAAGAATAAGAGGGGTTTTTTTTTGCAATAAAATGAACACATGGTATTTTTGTGCATTTTCATATGAACTACAGGATAGTTTTGTGTACTGAACTCGCATTTTGTTGAGTTTGACTTTTTGAACTTCACCCCCTAAATTATGAAAATATGCAATTTACTATCTAAAGTCTTAAACTATCTAATTGTTGCACTTTACGCCTAAACTATACAATTTTTTGAAGAAAGAAAAATTCCAGTAAAATTTTTGGTAACATGAGCAAAGTTATAGGTAATTTTGTAAACATACCCAACATAATAGTCGAAGAATTTCTTAGGGTAGAAGGTATTGTCTAAGGAGAAGGCGTTGATGAACAACAATGGAGAACAAAAACCAAAACATGTGATCAAAAGCAAAAAATGTTGAAAAGTAGACTACTTTATTTTCAAGTAGAAATGTTGAAAAGCAAAAACAATGGTGCTTATTCCTTTTCATTTTTCTATTTTCACCACTACATTCACATTCAGATGGCGTAGCGGTGAAGATATCTTTTCCAAGACTGATAGGTCATGGGTTCAATTAAGGGTGGTTTAACCATTCCTATGGACGACGTAGCGGTTAAGGTGGGAAGTCCGGGACCGATAGGTCCTGGGTTCAATTCCCATCAAGAACGCTATGTGATTTGCCACCGTGTCGGATCTAGTACAAATTCATTAAAGCAAGTAGAAATCTTGCATGTAAATGAAGATATTTTTTTTCCCATAATTTTGATAGCTAGAACACAAGGGTCTATAATATGAATTATTGTGACATGACTGTAGATTACAAATTACAAATAAGAATAATAAAAATGACCAATGAATCATTAAATGAGGTAATTTCGATTTTAATTATGTCACGTCCTATTTGATTATATGTGGTTTTTAATTTTTTTTATTAGATAATTTGAAAATTAAATCCGTTATCTTAAAATATTATATAATAATTTTGTTTAATATAATTAAGACATATGTAATATATAAGAAATGGGTCCGAATCTACTTTACTAAAGCAAAAATGAAATATCACATGTAGTGGATCTTTATCAACCCTTTACTTCATAGATATATTATTTATAGTAATTATAAAAGAACTCATGAACAGAATAATTTATCACATATAATAAGATTATAAATATATCATATATGTAATATTCCCTCTTTCCCATTAAATATCATACGTTTCTTTTGGATGCGGGAATCAAGAAAGTGATGTTATGTGGAGTAGATTATTTGACTTGCAGTAGTTAAGTAATCCACACAATCTTTATCATTTTAAGAAACGTATCACTTGTAGTGCGACGTCCCAATAAGGGAAACGAATCATTTCTAATGAAATTGTAGAAATATATTTTAATAATACCTAAAAAAGAAATTATGGAAAGTCTAAGCATTCCGCTCTCTAATCTCTATATATCATTATTTATTCCATTTCCAAGAAATAAAATTCAAATCTCATTTAGTGGGCCACCTGCATTTGTTTTCATGTCAAAAGAAACCGGACAACAAGTAGTGGTGTCCAAAGGAAAGCTGAGATTACCTAACACTTTAACAGAAATTTGGGAGTGTCTTGTTTTTCTTCAGGATTTGGCTTATAGCGACCGACGATGAATTTTTTTTCAAAAGGCATCACTATACTTGACAATAAAATAGGAAGATTGTTTGAATTCTTTTTCGTGTCGCAAGTACAGTGTTTTCACCTTAATAATTTCGTATAGACCCTTTTCATTCCAACAGAATTTGGGCCTTTGATATTAGGATCCAATGGTGTGGGGCCATCTGTAAGAAATTGGGCCTTTAACCTACTTTAACATTTACTCTCTCTATTCCGCTATAAGTGACTTATTTATTTTCGGTATGAGAATTAAAAAAATTATGTTTTATGGTGTATATTATTTGACTTTTTGGTCTTTAAATTATGTCCGCACATTCTTTACTTTTTCTTAAAATGAGTTACTTATAATAGAACGTCTCAAATAAGAAAGCGAGCCACTTATAATGGAAGGAGAGTCTTATATTTGGATAGTGTCAACTTAACATTGACATCTTTCTTCCATCCACTATAAATAAAATCTTCGAATAATTTTTTTTTTCCATTAAGAATATGGAAATTGGTTGTATGATTTCTGGCATGTAGTGTATCTACTGATAAACATTTGTTTTCACGAAAAATTTAAAAGGATAAAAGATATACTCTTTCTTGAATTGTTTCCATGTTACTAGAAAAAGTTAGATACCACACGCTTGTTATATTTTGGATATTAAGACATCTCCAACAATGCGCAAGAATAGCAAAATCCAGTATTCTGGGGGAACATTTTAACCAGCTATTCGGCTGGTTAAAATGTTCGTTTTTATAATGTCCGTTTCAGTGAGTTGGTTAATTTTGCACCAAAAAAGATTTAGCTTTGATTTCTTTTGGTATTATGCAAAGATCATATACCGATAAATGCTCAATAATTCCCCCTTCAATTTTCCTATTGATATTTTCTCTGTATTCTTAATGCAATTTCTACTATTATCCACACGTGTTGAAAGCAAATCAAGACAAGTTTCAAACTTATTCAGTAGATCTCTTTAGAACGGCATACTAGAGCTAAATATGAATCATGGAGAGGATTCACACATAATGTCTTCATTCCTCAACGGACTCATGAACTCATCATCTTCATCTTCACCACCCTCGTCGTCAGTTATCATCGTCATCGAAGCTCCAAACTGAAACAACACAGAGTCAGCCAACAGAACAAAACACATACCTTATCCCCAGGGGCAGACCCACGCTTGGGCTGTGGTGGGCTCCAGCCCTAGTAAATATATATTTTTTCCTTTTTTAGTAGTAGAAATTTTAGATTTTTTTTAAGAAGATAGACTAAAACTATTGGCCCAGCCCAAGGTATTTCTCCCTACTCACGCCCAGCCCAAGGTATTTTAGTGGGCTGGATCCGCCCCTGCTTATTCCACTTGATGTTATGTAAACTAGGTACAAGAGATTTGGAGGTACCTTATCAGGATCATATAACGTTAACTCATTGCAAATAACTTGAAGTTTGTCGTTTTCATAATTATCTTGTTCATTTTGTATCCCTTCGACCGACTTCACTAGAGAATTCTTAACTCCGCTCGTAACCTCAATCAGTTCAAGTGTCGTAATCTCTCCAATATCTTTTGGAATCTTGTTCAGATTCCAACAACTACGAAGCAGCAGGCGTTTGAGCCTCAGGAAATGGCTACTTTCAGTTATCAATTCTCGAAGTTACAATCTTCAATTAACAGAAATTCCAACCGTGAGAATTATCCTTCTTCTGTTTCCCACGCTCCACGAATGCAAGTACATACACTTAGTTTAAACACTTGAAGATATGGCAACGAACCAACAAGAACAATGTCGTTCCAAGGAAGTACCAAGTCCCTTAACATCAACTTCCTCAACATCTTCGGAAAAGAGAGATTATAGTACTTTGGTAAAGATTGAAACCAACAACCTGCATACACTTCCAAACTTTCAAGCAGCCGCAGATGCACTAGATCGTTCAGGCAAGCTGCTTCTCCGTGATGAAAAGCTTCAGAACAATCAACCTTGAACTTTTTTATGTTTGGAATCTTTTTCAGTATCCGTTGGGTACAACTCTGATGTGATACATAAGAAACTGTTTGGAGACTTCCAAAATAATAAGTTGCCTCTTCAAGATCACTACAGAGGATTATGCTATGGAAGTAAACATGTCTTAATTGTGGTATGCACCACTTCAACCAAAGTTGAGTAGCCTCTCCTTTGGTTTGCTTTTCTCTCTGAATGATTAGAGTTTGCAGATTTTGAAGATTATATAAACCTATAGGAATATAAGGAGAATGCCTAATGGAAAGATATCTTAAATGAAATAACTCAGCCACTTGTTCCATTAATGGTGAGTACTCAATATCAGAGGCTTCTGCATCCAACACCCTCAGCAATCTAACACTTTCAACAAAATCGAGCTAGACTATACCATACCGCGAGCATTTGATGGAATGGATGGTTGGGCCACAAGCGCTTGAGAGGTGCCTTATATTAGAACAATCAATACTTAGACGACGTTGATTTTTTATGCTATCAACAAAATTCTCTTTCTCAATATGCTTGTCCATCAGATTTAGAAAGAACTTACTCTCAAGGGCTTTCCTTATGCTAAAGTCCCTCATGAGAGCTAAAATTTTACTAACTCAAATCAAAGAAACGGTCAAGGCTCAAATTGGTTCACTAAGGGCTAGTGTAGGGTCGGAAATATTTTGTCGCGACCGTGTGGCTAAAAATCCCTAGTGCCTCCTATCATTTATCACAAGTGACTCAAACATATTGCGACTTTGCGGATAAACACTCTCAAAAGAATAGTAGGAAGTGTCCTACTTTAAGGCTCAAATCTAATTTAAGTGAGTGGTTATAAAATTTCGATCCAACAAAATTTATTTTTCTTCATCCCAAATCACATGCATATATGTGTCTAGATCTACTCTTTACAAAGACTAAAAACAAACATATTAAAACATAAAAGCACAAATAAGACATGCTTGATCATACAAAAGGACACTTCAAAAACGAAAATTTTGGCATGCTTCGACACAAAATACCCCCCTCCTTACACTTAAACCTTGCTCGCCCTCGAGCAAGAGAGAAAAGACAAAACAAAGAGAGAAGGCATGACAAAATAAACACAAAAACACACTCCTTACACTTGATCCCTATCAAGTGTAAGAGCAAACTAAAAACAAAAGACAAAATAAAAGAAACACCCCCCCTCCTTACACTTGATTCCTATCAAGTGTAAGAACAAGAAAGACACAAGAATAGACTCAAAACATAAAACAAAAACACAAAAAAATGAAAAATAAAATTGGGGAAGAAAAGTCACCGATCGCCTCGCCTGGGCAGGCGAGGCAGTCTGCTCATAACTGTGCGGCGGAGACGGTTTACTCTGCATCCAAGGGAATTCAGATCAGTCTGTAAGGTCTGCATAGTATCCTGATCTGCAGAAGTGATCTGCAGAAGGAAAGACACTCGAGACACGAGGTCCCGGTGGATAAAACTGGATCTCCCAGTTAGGCAGTTGGTACAGTAGGCGAGTATGCCTCAAAAAGTTCAAATCAAACAAAGGTGGAGGATCCACCCTAGTCAAATAACGAGCATCATAGATGACAAAGTTGCGTTCAACAAAAGTGGCAAGAATATGGCATAAAGTCATGTGACGCACAGTATAACTAGCAATTGTGAACATGTTCTTAGCAATCCACCAACCTAGGTTAAGACGACGCCTAGTAAACATGCACCATAGAAAATACAACTCATTTGCAGTCACCTTTTTCAAAAGAAGTACTCTTTCCGGTCAGGTTATGTGTTAGGTATTGGTGGCATATGCGAAGATCTTCTATAAAACTCTCATAAGAACCCGACGTGGTAAACTCGGCCGGGTCGCTTGGGACGAGAAGCCTCCACGTGGCCCGTGAATCTATGCAGTTAGGGTCCTTGTGTGGCAAAGCATGAAAACCAATCTCAAGTGACCAAGATAAAAATCATCAAACGAACATATCCCTAGTATAGCATTCCACTCGGACACCAGAAAAATGATAAGCACCCCCAAACAACCTAAACCCAATGCAAGGTGTAACCAAATCATTGTCACCCTCAAAATGGAAAGTATTAAAGAACTCACTAGCAACTTCTTTATAACAAGGATAATGATGCGACTCAAGCAACCACAACCAACCAATATTACAAAAATAATCAAAGAAAGAGTCGATAATACCTGCCGCGCGAAGAAAGGGGCGATCGAGGAGGCGTCCACTTCGGCAATATTTTCCCTCGCGTTATTGTAGACGCATCATCAAGTATTTGATTCCGATTTGAGAGAGAGCATGAACGGCTTCCGGAGTATCAAGATGTATGATTGTTTGGTTTCCATACTCCTCTGCTCTTGGAAAAGCCGAAGATGAATCGGAGTCAACAAGAGATAAAGTATTCAAGTTGAAGTCGTCCTCAAAATTGCCATCGTGATCATTGGACACATAATCTGAATCTTCCTCCTCTTGGCTCGGCAATTCCGCACGTAGACTTTCACTCCAATTCACGCCCTCATAATAGTTGGGTGGTGGTGGCGGATTTTGAAACTCAAGAAATGACAACAATTCGTAAAGATCTTGCGGAGATCGGAGTGGTGGATTGGACGAAGAGGCACCATCCGCGCGAGTAGCTTTCGGCTTTTGCACCCTTGAACAGCGCGGTGGTGACGGCGCCGGAGGCGTCGGGTCAGGCATCGGCTCCCGTGGCGGTGAAACGGGTGCTGCCGGTTCGGTAATTGGAACACCCGTATGTCAACGTAACCGTCGTCTAGGCGGTTGTGGCAGGGAAGTGGACTCTGTTGCATAGTGCGATCCGGTGTCGTTTTCCTCCGACAACGAGTTCGGTGTTTCATAGATGAAGTTCGGCGGTGGAGTAGGTTCTCGGTCCGTGAATGGAACTTATTGGAGAGGAACGGCCTCCCGAAAAGCAGCGGCGGTGTTTTGGCGGTGCTGAGTCTCCGAATCTTCCTGGATGGCGGCGAACCAACGGCCTGCAGCGAGCAGTCTAGGTTTCTTCTTGGGAGCCATTGGCGACGTCTCACTTGGGCAGTTAGGAGACTTAGTGAGGAAGTTTTGAAAAGTTGTAGAGAGAGAGAGAGCGCGGGGGGGGAAGCGGCGTGTATAGAGAGGGAACAAGGTGTAAATAGTTGCAAGTGCTAGGGTTTCGGTCCCCTCTCTCCTTTTATAGAAGTTAAATTTTGCAATTAGGTCCTCCCAATTGTGCACTCAGGAGATCCGGTCCCTCCTTTTTTTTTCTGAATCAGCCCCCATTTTTTCCTCAACTTCAATTAGCCCCAGAATTGTCCATTAATCCAAGTAAGTCCTTCGGGAAATTTTCGTCACTCAATTGGGTCCTCAAAAGTTGTGAAATTTGCAATTAAGGCTCAAATTTCTTTTCTCTTCATCTTTGCTCCTCCCAAGGCCATCTCCTTACACTTAAATCCCAATTCCATAGTTAGCAAAAATCTGAAAATGAAAAGAAACAACACCAAGCATAAAATCAAACTAAAATCACGAAATCAAAGAAAAAGGACTAAATAAAAAAATACGGGTTGCCTCCCAGAAGCGCCTCTGTTTAATGTCTTTGGCTAGACCTCCTCTTCAAAGAGTCAAACATAAGAGGGAATGGACAAGCTTTGCTCGTCCACATCATCTATCATTGCGGCAGCATGATAAAGCTTAAGGCGATGACCGTCGACGGTGAAAGTCTTGTCTGAGTCCAATTTCTGTATCACCACCGCCCCGATTGGCCAGATAGAACACACCCGGAATGGACCTATCCATCTTGAGCGGAGCTTTCCGGGCATGATGCATAGGCGCGATTGGTAAAGCAATACAAGTTGGCCCACTTCAAAAGTCTTCATACGGATCGCTTTATCATGCCACGCCTTTGTGCGATCTTTGTACCTCATAGCCGCATCATAGGACTCCAACCGGATTTCTTCAAGCTCTTGAAGCTGGTATTTCCTCTCCTTAGCACTTTCGGTCAGATCCAAATTGACTTTCTGTACCGCCCACCAGGCTTTGTGTTCTAACTGCACATGCAAGTGACATAATTTACCAAAAAATAATCTATATGGAGACATACCGAGTGGAGTTTTATAGGCTATTCGATAAGCCCATAAGGCGTCATCCTGCCTCATACTCCAATCTTTCCTTGACGGATTAACTGTTTTCTCCAAAATAGACTTCACTTCTCGATTTGACACTTTAGCTTGCCCATTCGTTTGTGGATCGTAAGCGGTAGAAACTCGATGGGCTACTCCATATTTCTTCATCAACGACTCTATGGTGCGGTTGCAGAAATGTGTTCCTCGATCACTTATGATGGCCTTAGGTACGCCGAATCTGCAAAAGATATTAGTTCGAAGAAATCCTGCAACCACCTTAGAGTCATTAGTTTTTGTAGCATTTGCCTCAACCCATTTAGAAACGTAATCATCGGTAAGTAAAATGTACATGTTACCCTTTAAATTAGGAAACGGACCCATGAAGTCCATACCCCATACATTAAATATCTCACAAAATCTCAAAGGATTTTGGGGCATTTCATCCTTCATAGATATATTCCCGATCATTTGACAACGTGTACATGACTTACAGTAATTGTAGGCGTCAAGGTGTAGGCTTGGTCAAAAGAATCCCGCATCCAACACTTTCCTTGCGGTTCGTTTGGGTCCAAAGTGTCCTCCATACGCGGATGAGTGACAATGGAATAGGATGTCACTTTGCTCTTCTTCCGGAACGCATCTTCGGATCACTTGATCAACTCCCATTTTCCAAAGGATTGGAGAGTCCCAAAAGTATCGCTTACACTCGCTCTTCAATTTCGCTTTTTGGGCATGAGTGAACTCGGGTGGAAGCTGCTCAGAGGTCAAGAAATTCACAATATTAGCAAACCAAGGTAATTTAGAAGTCTTACCCACGGTTTTCAGCAATTCTAGTACATAATCGTCTTGAGTGGGCAGCTGAGATACTTCCTGGACTCCAACCGTAAAACACTGTGCGAGCAGAAGCTTAGCTAGACCGAAACCTGTCTCGGGGGACAACATATAAATGCTTTTCGGGTAAAGTCTCCTTAATGGGCTCTCCATTGTCTTTTTGATTCAATCGGCTCAAATGATTTGCCACATAATTTTCGCCTCCTTTCTTGTCCTTAACCTCCCAATCAAATTCTTGTAAGAGAAGAATCCATCGGATAAGTCTCGGATTTGATTATTTCTTGGCAAGGAGGTGCTTGATAGCGGCATGATCGGTATACACAATGATCGGATTTGATTATAATAAGGTATTACGTTATTATTACAATACACAATTTTCATAACCCATGAAAAAATACACGCACACACGTATGAGAAACGTGAACAAGAGAAAGGAAGACGTGACCTTCATTACTATACACAGTTCTTCGTCCATCCGAAGGGAAAGATGACATCGGAACATGGATCGAGGAAGATGATAAAGTATGAGAGAGAGAAATGAAAGAGGATGAGAAAATAAGAGAGGTGAGATGATAAATTAGAAAAAGAAGATAATTATTTGCTAAATTCGGAAGTGATCATTATATGTACAATCGGGAAATGCGGCAATAATAATGAAACGGAAATAGTATCATACAAGAGATTTTCTAAACATCGGAACATGGATCAGAAGATGATTAAAAAGGAATAAATCGTCCCCATGGGATGGCCTATCGGTTGAGGTGGGTGGTCCGGGACCGATAGGTCCTGGGTTCAATTTCCACCAAGATCGCTAGATGTTGTCTGTCACCCTGTCACATTAAGGGTGGTTGAACCTTCCTGTGTGGTTTGCGAGCTCACGCATAAGGAGCGTGGTTTACCCGGTGCAAGACCGAAGGTAGCGGACGTGGGTTCCATGAATTAAAAAAAAGGAATAAATCAAAAAATACCAACTAATCATTAAATAGACATCATTTTCTAATTTATTTATACTATTTTATCTAATGGCTCTGCCGCATTAAAAGTAATCAATATTTGAAAATGAAAAATAGGCAAATCTTAAACCCTAAATGCAAAAATAGGCACACCATGCCAAATATGCATGGTATAGGCACTTCTCATTTTTTCATTATTTTTATTTCTTTTCCCAACATAGGATCCACGCGTCCTATTTTTTACTTTAGTTGATGTTGATTGATGTAAATATAGATATATATATATATATATAAATTTATTTATTATTATGTAATGATAATGAATTGTTTATAATATTACATATCTTAAAAGTGTACTGCATCACGAGAAAAACCTCAATTATGCTATTACATATCTAAAAGCTGCCACTTTGACTTTTGAAGGGAACATATTCATTACCTATAGACAGCCTATAAATTTCGAAATTGGTGTAAAATGAAACATTGCCTATTTTTCATATATTTGGCATAGAATGCCTACTTTTGCAATTAAGATACAAAGTTTGCCCATTTTTACCTATTTCACTTTATATTTATCTGATATGGGACGGCCATTCATGAGTAATGGTCAATAAACTTAAGTCATTTTCTAAGTCCTTTTGTGCCTTTTTAATATTTATATCTGTTTAATCTTAAATTTAATAAAGTAACTGTTAGTGCATTGGTGATGGGTTAATACTACTAATTCTTTTATTTAGAATTGTCTACGAAGAAGTTCAAATTAAATACTGAATCTTTATCACATACTTTAAGTGTGAATGAATGTAGTAGGTGGTCTTTCTTACATATTTATTGATATATTATATTTGAGAAGAGAGTTTTTACAAGTGTTGAAAACGAAATAATTTTTCAAAGATTTTAAGACATTGGAACCCGAAGGTCACAATTGTGAGCTACACGCGTTTTTGTACCTGTAATACATTTATTCACAAGAAATGTAGTCATTGCATCTCTAGTGAACACCAAAAAAAAAAAAAATTAAAAAAATTCTACTTTAAAAGCCTTGTTAATTCCATTTTCATTGTACTGTAACTCTTATTATTTATATTTTGCTACATTTAATTATTCCTTGTGTTCTAATATTTGTATCTCATATTCCTTTTTCGACCATCTCGTTATTGATGCCTCATTCATAACATGAACATTAGCTAGTGGATAACATCAATCTAAATAAATAAACTCCACCACTTTAAATATTTTCACCAATTTTCTTAATCTATCACAAAACGTTACGAGGCATAAATATTGGATTGGAAAAAGAAGTATTCTATATGGGTCATCTCACTTAAAAGTTCTAATTTAGCCACTTGAACAAGTCAAATAAATTGCAAGATCTCCTTGAAATAACATAGTGATTAAAGTGTTTAGCTTAAGTTCAACATTAATGAGTTCGAAATCCACTGAAGTTGCTATGCTTGAAAATTTTAACTGTATGCACCGCAGCTGCACTTCCTCATTATAATAATAATAATAAATAAATAAATAAATAAATAAATAATAATAATAATAAATAAATAAATAAATTATTCAAAACGAATGGGTTTGGTAGGTACTAGTAAAAGCTAATCCCAACTTCTCTTTTAAATATTATTTTTTGAGAATCTTTTTCCAGTTTGTCATACAAATACAAAATAGAGGATGGCCCGCGAACAAGGCTTGTAATAACAACCCTTCCTGCTTTTTGATTAGGCTGCTCTGCTTGTATGGACAGAATTGAAGCCACTTGCTCTGCAGTTTTGTTTGATATTCCAAGACAATTCATAGTTGATTATAGTGGTGGCAGACACCCACGAGGACTTTGAATTTCACAGTTTTTTCCTTGTTTTGCGTGTAAGCAAAGGAGGATGAATGAGCCACGAAAATGGCTTATTTTCCTCATCTTTTTTGGTTTTGAAGAAATATAGGCCATTATCACAAACCTTGATTGGACTGAATTGTACAGCTCTTCTAGTTGTTATTTGCTCATCAATCCCCTCTCCTTTGTTATTCTTCCGTCATTTGAGAGTAGAGAGATGGCTTATGCTGCTCTTATCTCCCTTGAAAACACCATACACCACTTCCTCAATCATCACCTATTTTCCATCTCTCTCCAACATAAACAACAAATTTTATCTCTCCTAGAACATGTCAAATCGTTTCAAGGCTTTCTTGAAGAATTTCCCGACAAATTCAACAGTTTGGAAGGGCAAATGAGGAAACTGGGACATGAAGCCGAAGATAGTTTAGAATATCTTGTGTTGGCAAAAGTTAGATCTTCTTCTACTATTCGGCACAGGATCAAGCTGAAAAGAGTGATGAGGGAGATTTATTTGATAGCTGAGACAATCAATGGTAGCTCCGGCAGCAACAACGTTCAACTAGAGGCTAGATCTTGGGCTCAAAAATTAAAATCTCAAATTATTGATACAAAGTTTTATTCTTTTTGTAAAAACCTTAGGCATCAACCCCCGGCGTTCAAGGTGGTGTTGATTCTTCTATTGCTAGCTCATCCTCAAATGCAAGTGCTCCACCCAAAATCGAAGATGCCATGCTTGATTTTGAAGGTTATGTGCTACACATCAAGGAGCGACTCTGTGGAGAGGAATCCAAACTCCAAGTCATCCCAATATGTGGCATGGGAGGAATTGGCAAAACTACTCTTGCCAAGACCGTCTATGATGATCCACTAATCGTGGAGACTTTCGATATTCGTGTTTGGGTTATTGTATCACAAGATTACAGTAAGGAGAGTATTCTCTCTAGCCTCCTCGGTTCCATGAAAGAATTCGATGCGGGTAGATCAGAACAAACCGATGAAGAAAAAGTGCACAAAATTATGGTGTTGAGGAGATATTTAGTGGTGATGGATGATATTTGGAGTAGTGAGGCATGGGATATTGTGAGGATGGTATTTCCCGATGATGGTAATGGTAGTCGAGTGTTGCTAACAACAAGGCTTTCTGATGTGGCTTCTTATCCAGATAGTTCGAGCAAGCTCTGTGAGATGCAACTGATGAATGAAGATCAGAGTTGGAATCTGTTCGAGCACAAGGTTTTTGGAGATGAAGATTGCCCTTCTGAACTAGAAAATACTGGGAAGGAGATTGCGAGCAGCTGCAAAGGTTTGCCTCTTGCAATTGTGGTGATTGCCGGGCTTTTATCCACTGTCAATAGGAATCCTTCTTCATGGCAGGAGATTGCGGAAAATGTGAAGAAGTCGGCAGATCAAAACCAGATTGAGGATATATTGGCTTTGAGTTACTTCCACTTACCTCAATATTTGAGGCCATGTTTTTTGTACATGGGTTCTTTTCAGGAAGATGAACAAATCAATGTCACCAAACTCATCAGATTGTGGGTGGCAGAGGGCTTTCTGAAATCTCCACTGGACTCTGACAGCTTTGAAACGGTGGCCGAGGAGTGTTTGGAGGAACTGGTGAAGAGAAATCTTGTTTTGGTCACGGAGAGGAAATGGGATGGGAGAATCAAAAGTTGCGGCCTCCATGATATGATGCGGGACTTGTGCATAAGAAAAGCCCATGAGAATATGTTCTTTCGAGATCTAATAAGAGAATTTATAACACGCATAAAAAATCATCGTCGTGCAATTATTAGATCTTATAATCTATGTCACCTCTTGCGTGATTGTAGCTCAAACATCCATTCCCTCAGATGCTGGCAGTATGATAGAGAAGATCTTGGTTCCTCTCTTGAGAGTGTCTGGTTGTTGAGGATATTGGATGCAGCACCCGTCATCGTGGATTTCTCATCATTGATGAAACAAGTAGGTGAGTTGTTTTTTTTTTTAAGATACCTTGCTATTTCATATTCTGGTAATGATTTTAGGAATTTATGGAAACTTCAAAATCTGCAAACCTTAATCATTCATAGAGTATATGGAAGAGCTTCTGGTCTTTTGTTGGATTGGGACATGCCAGAATTAAGACATGTTTACTTCGAAGGTGTAATTCATTTTTGTGATCCCGAAGAAACATCTTTTTCTCTTGGAAGTTTACAAACTGTTTCCTATGTATCACATCGTAGTTGTACTGAAAGAATACTGAAAAAGATCCCAAATCTCAAAAAGTTGAAGATTGACTGTTCTGGAGGTCCTCATCGTCGAGAAGCAGCTTGCCTGAATGATCTGATACATCTACATCGACTTGAAAGTTTGGAAGTATATGCAGGTCGCTTCTTTGAATCTAGGCCAAAGTACTATAATCTCACTTATCCAAAGGTGTTGAAGAAGCTGATTTTAAGGGATTTGGTACTTCCGTGGAATGACATCGTGGATGTTGGTTCATTGCCGAATCTTCGAGTGCTTAAACTAAAAAAATGTACTTGCGTTGGTGGAACGTGGGAAACAACCGAAGGAGAATTCCCACAATTGGAAGTTCTGTTGATTGAAGAGTGCAACTTCAAAAATTGGATAACTGAAAGTAGTCATTTCCCGAGACTCAGACGCTTGCAATTGCATTCTTGTCGGTTTCTAGATGCGATTCCAAATGACATTGGGGAAATTCCAACACTTGAACTGATTGAGGTTAATGGCTACGCGAAGAAGTCTCTAGTGAAGTCAGCTGAAGAGATACAAAATGAACAAGATGATTTGGGAAACAACACCCTTCGAGTTATCTGCAAACGCAAAGCATTTTATTCTGATTAGGTACCCGTACCTCCGAATCTCTTACACCTAGTTTACTTACGAGCATACGAGATAAGGTATGTATCTTGTTCTGTTGGCTGACTCTGTGTTGTTTCAGTTTGTATCTGATTATTAGCTATGGAAGCAAGGATGGTGAAGACAAAGATGATCACGACGATGAAGCTTTCGAAGAACTTTTGGACAGAAGATGATAATGACGATGATGCTGAATAACTTTTTAGGCTTGCTTTGATTTGTTAAAACCTACTTCACCACCCTTGTTTAGCATGTTATTCAGAGACTAAATGTTCTCATGTATCTCATATTTGTATAAAGAATCTTGATATTTCACATTTAGCGCAGCACCAAATAAATGGAGGCTTTTATTTAATTTTGTTATCCCTTCAACATTACAAGAATGAACTCATAGAGACAAAGGATCAAGCGACAACGGTAATTGCCGCAATATTACAAGATATATACATAGATATAAATATGTATAATACAAGAGATTGTATGATTGGACGAAACAATCTACTACTGAGTTGAATCAGTTACATGTAAGTGCATAACCTAATTAGCCAGCTACCTACCATTGTACAAAATAAATCAGAGTGAGGGAGGCATAGAGAAAGGAGAATAAACTAACTTCCCTTATGCAAGATGGTGATAATTGTTTTCACCAAATAAGTCCTGCAAATATGCTAGAACTCAGATTAGTATAGCTCAGGTATCGAACAGAGGGAACGAATATTTTAACATTAAATTTCTATCAATCTAACCTAGGATTTGGTTAGCGACCATGCAATTTTGAGGTTTTCTAAACTAAAGCAAAAAAGTAAATAGCATAAATAAATATTCGAATAAAACAAGCAACAAAGACAGGTCCAGCAAGATGATTCACACACGCAAGCTCGATCATCGACACTAAAAGTGAATTAATCCCTAGAAATCAATTAATTGTAGGCTGCCGTAGTTAAACTGACACCACTCATATTTCCCCTTAATTATTCGGTAATCGTCATGGTGGGCATTGAAATGACTACTTCTCTAAATCAGATGCAACCTACGTTGGTGGGCAATCAATAGATTTAACACCTAATCAGCTTTAAGCACTAAAGGAACCTAATTCAGGAGCTTACTCGTATGGTCATCTAATAGTCTCCTACCTAATTAATCTTATTGTTATAAGAACAATTGTGCTACTTATTTAGCCTAATCCCACGAGAAACGATGGAAGTACCAAATTAGCTACGAATTAAATTAACTTAGGATGATCAAGCCTAGATTAACTAACCTGATTAATTAAACTAGATAAATTCGAAATTTCAATGATTAATTATCAAGCCCTAACTTTTACGAAAACATTAAAGTGTGTGCTTCACATCTCGCCGGCCCCTAAGAATTTTGCTACGCATATTCGTCCGACTGGACAGACGGACGACTAAACTGGGCAGAAAGTAAAACATGCTTGAACTCGAAAACAACATGCACGAAATTAAATCAACAAACTGAAACGAAACTGAAACACGAATAAAAGAGGAAAGAAACTGAATATTAAAACAATACCGAATGATAAAATCCGATCCTTGGTTCGCAAGCAAAAACGACAAGTCTCCAAAAACGAATGATAATTAAATCGAAAAGATAAAGTGTTTGTTTCTTCCAATCTCCTAACTATGATGAACGAATCTTCTTCCTTCTCGGCTGCTATCTCTCTCTCTGATCTCTCTTTAATAATGGATGATAAAATATTGATAAAATTCGTGAGTCTCCTCCCATATATATGACGGTTCCCTTTTCTTATCCTTGTAGAAGTAAGTTTTCTTCCATTATGGAAAGATTTGATTTAGATAAAAATATTAACTCTTTCCGTATCTTCTTATCTCTCCTCTCAAACTTCATTCCTTGATATTTTCGTCCAAAAACACTCCTTAAGCCTTCAAAACGCGTCTGCCACCTCAGCACCTTGTAATTCGCCAAATCAACCCGAAAATCTACAAGACAGCTCAGAAAATATGGTCCAACTGCCAGGTGGGCGCCAAAACAGACAGAATTTGTATAGTACGAATTAGACTTATCACAATAATTCTCATCACAAGAATTCTCATCTGTTTCTTCAAATGTGATTTTGAAACTTCCTGCACACAAGTTTTAGAAGTCGGATTTCATGAGCCTCGCTCGAGGTCTAATGGTAGTATCGCCAAAAGGATTCTTCTGTTCGACGTGGATGTAGTCTCTTGTTTTAAGAACCTGAAACAATTCTCAGCTCAAAAAATATATTTTCCACAGCTTCGATGACGACGATAACTGGTGAAGACGAAGATGAAGAGTTCAAACGTAATTTTAAAATAAAAAAAATTATCCTATCATAGAACAAGTGATCTGCAATTGAAGAGATGTGTCAAAATATCAAAAAGATTAAAAAGAGAAGCAATGCAAACAGCATTCATATGAACACTAAGCAAGCGGGATAAGATATGTATGTGTTTTGTTCTGTTGGCTGACTCTGTATTGTTTCAGTTTACAGCTTGGACGACGATGATAACTGACGATGAGGATGATGAAGACGAAGATGATGAGTACATGACTCCGTTGAAGATAAAGAACATTATGGGTGAATTCTTCCCATGATTCATGTTTAGCTCTAGTATAGCGTTCTAAAGAGATCTACTGAATAAGTTTGAAACATTGTCTTGATTTACTTTCACCACGTGTGAATAATAGTACAGTTAAAACTCGATAAAGTAGTATTCGATAAAGTAATAATTTCGCTTATATAATAAATTTTTTTGGTCTCGATATGGGTCAATGCACTAAAATAATGTTCGATAAAGTAATAACTTCGTTAAATGAATATTTTCTCGGGTCCCAAGGTTATTACTTTATCGAGGTTTACTGTAGTAATAACTGCATCAAAGAATACAGAGAAATTATCAGTAGGAAATTGAAGGTAAAATTTTGCAAACACAACCTAGTTATATGATTAAAAAATAGATAGGCAATTAAAATAAGCTTTTGCAAATATATTAGTTATTTATGATTTATAAATAGGAATTTGTTATGGTAGTTGTGATTAAAGAATGATAAAAATAATGGTAAAAATTAACAACTCGAACAAAGTGCTGAAGCAACAAAAAGAATTCATTTGATACTTCTGATTATTGTTGTGATTATTAATTAACGAATACTTTTGAGTATTTGACTATTGAATGATTTTATTCTAATTTTGTAATTTCGTATCTAGAGAAATCATTTGTGACTCGATCATATGCATATTTAACCCAATGAAGATTATTTATCCTATTTTTTGCATTAAATAATTCAAACCATCAACAAGTTTTTATTTTATTTTCTGCAACTCCCCGAGGATATATAAATTCTATCTCAACTTCCAACAAATTTAACAACTTTTTGCTTGCCATCATCAGCATAAAATTCTTTATCCTCAATCTTTAAATATTCTAACAATTCTCTTCCTCCACCATAATAAACCAACCAAATGAATAAACATTACTATGATTACGCATGTATGCTTGCTACAGCAATAGTGAATCTCAATGAACAAGGCAAGAACAAACCTCTTCTAATTAAAACCCTAATCTTGCTCGAAATTGAGCCAATCCCGAATTGACACCTATAATCTTTCCTATTCCATTTTGATCCCAAATTTTGTATCAATCCCAAACCATCTCATTGCCAAATCCTTCAACCTTTCATCACGTACCTCACAAAATTTCTTCGGCCACCCATCCGGCTCCACTGCAGAAAACCCTAATCCGGGCGCTCGATCTTTGGACTTAGGATTTGTCTTGTTCGTCCAATCCAACACATAAGCCGACACGCGCCGCCTAAACTTGCCCTTGAACTCCGGCCACGCTTGGTACTTGTAGTGATTCACCACCATCACCTTTTTCTTCAATTTCTTAGTCTTGTACCCTCCCTTTAAAATGAAATGGTGTACCACATTACCCAATGACTCATCAACGGTGTCCAATCGGATGATCGATTTGTGCCGATTCTGGAGCCTCCGGCGACAATCATAGCCGTTGATCACTCCCGTCGCCGGATGTACTCTCTGATCCGACGGCCCAAATTCGCGGCAATTGACAGTAATTTGACCTAATTTCGACGATTTTGATGGGATTCGAACTTGTAACAATGAAATCGACGGTTCTGGAATATTTAGCCACGACGGTGAATATATGAATTCATCGACGTCCAAATACATCATCCACGTACATACATCTCTAGCGTAGACCACACTATGCGAGAATCCGGCCTCTTGAGTCTTCGGCCATCGCCATATATATGTTTCGACGTCGTAACCTTCGGCCACAAGATCGGACACTAACCTATTGAGATCGTCATCGCTACCGTTATCGTACAACAAGAATTTTTGTACCCCAATTTTGGCGTGGTACAACACCCATTCCCTTAAATATTTGGTCACGTTGTATACCATGGTAGTGGCGCAGAGTAGCAATTTCCCGCTCTTTGATGCTAACTTGCGCGGGGGAGTGTAGTACGCTACGGTGGGGACCACCCTATTTTCCGCTACTATTTCCAAGGAGACTTTCGTTAGCTCCGTTTCCGCGCCAACTGTATCAACCGCCGTTAGGCGGGGCCGTTTGCAGCGGAAGACCTCCTGCTCGGATGACGATTATACCCTTGCCGAGTGTGAATTCCCTTCACGAACAAAATGACGTCGTTTTCTGTCGTCAGAGAGTCGTAGACCAGATTCGACCACCGCGGGAGCAGCGGCTGAGGCGGATCTATCTCCGGCGGTTCCTCCGGCGACTTCAGCAGCACCGGCTGCTTGAACGGTAACTTCCGGCGATATCTCACCGGTAGGAGACAAGTGAAGGTCAACCGGTCGGGGAAAGGCAGTATGCCGGATAATCTCGCCGGAGATGTCTCATTTGTACTGAATAGACATGAGTATCTATCGAGGTTCGGCGGCGGAGGCGATTCCGGTGATACGAGAACCTCCCAATCGTGGATGAGGACGGCGGTGGATGGTACTGAGCGGCGGTATGTTGGGATTTTGGCCGCATCTATGAGATTTCGGCGACCGGCGTTATTAGCGGCGGAGAATGAGATGACGGTGGTGGAGGAAGAGAAGATGTAGACGGCATCGCGGAGACGGTGGTGGTAGAGATAGCCGAATAAGTAAATCGGAGCGACGAGGTATAGGAAGGCTTTCCGGAGGCTCTTTTTACAGGCCATGAATATTAGAGACAGAAGATACGGTTCTAGCTTATATTTATGGCATATTACATAAATAAATATTAACTATTCTTTACTTGATATTATTATTAGTGTTGTAAATTATTTAAGTCTGGTCTAACTACTACATTTAAATATGTTTAATGTAAATAATATTCATTTAACGAAATTATATTTTATCTAACATTATTGTAGTCCATCAACATGAGTCGGGATCAGAAAAAATTATTATTTAAACAAGATTATTACTCTATTGAATATTAAATTATCGTGTTTTAACTATATGTTAGAGTTGAATATTGTTTCCCATTTAAAAAAACAATTTAAATAAAGATTTATGACAAAAAGTATACTTTATATAATAACTTATGATATAATTTCTTTAATTTAATAAGTTGTTCGCACACATTAATAATAAGTTATACAAGATAAAAATAAACAAAATTATAGTAAAAAATTGTAGCAGTCATAATTTAATAGGCGTATCTTTACATAAACTCCTTATAAGTTACTCGTAAGTTATAAATCGTCACAATTTAATAGGCGTATCTTTACATAAACTCCTTATAAGTTACCCATAAGTTATAAATCTTCCAATTGGAACATTAGAATTCGACTTTGATTTAAAATAGGGTCACTCATATGCTGTATACTCCCATCATCACACTATTAGTCGCTCAAAACTTTTCGACATAAGAATTAAAAAGGTTCGTGTTTGCATTTCATCACATATAAATGTTTTTCTGAAAAAAATTGAACAGACGCACCCTTCATGAAAAGCCACTAACGAAAACTCGTTCAAATATTATCACAAACGACGTGACCCTATATTACATCTCCTATATAGACACATAATTCATTTGGAAATACCATTCTAATTTCCCTTTATTTTAATCTAAGGTCGTTTTCACACACACTTCACGTAATGGCAAGAATGGGAACGATGACCGCCGTGCTTCTGGTGGCTATGGTGGCGGCAACGGCGGTGGAGGCAAGTGAGAGAAATGGGAATACGCAGTGCATGGACGAGTGCTACACTGAATGTATGCAAACCAGAATGTTCAATGAGAGAGAATGCGTCAAAGAGTGCACTCTCACTTGTGCAAGATATGCTATGAAAAAGGGCTTTAGAGAGGAGGAGGATGCCAAATTCTTCCCTTCTTGGATCTAGATTCATTATTACCTTATGTAATGTAATAATAGCCTTCGACTATGAAGAATAAATAAAAGAAATATTTTTATATTCCTATGTTATTTTACTTCGTTTTCATGTTAAAATTAAAAAGTAAAATCCAAGTAAAACAGAAGATAATATTTGGGAAAGTATGAAGGGGTTTGATATGAAGCCTGCACAGCCATCAAGGGCTAAAACTAAAGATTGTTCCTAATCAAGATTTCTAGACACTGTAGGAGGTAAATTCCATATACAGTAAATGATAAAGATGTTAAGTTCTCACAAATCTCACCGATCTCCGGCCGCACTTAATCGTCGTCTTCTTCCTCCTCCTACACGAAGGGGCGTTGTGTTAACTGAGTTGCAGAAAGTCTACACAAGAAGAAGAAACTGAGTTTTACTTACACTTACTTCACCGCTTCCCTCCTCATCATTGACCTCGGATTTGGACTTGTCCGACTCCTCATCGTCTTCCTCACCAGCCTATTCCCAGCAAAAAGACCACATAACACGCAGAAATAACATCATAAGTTCATCAAGAAACCATGGGTGCATGTTTATTAGTATAATACTGTTATTCTTACCAATTTCTTGTTGTATGCCTTCATTTGGCGTTCGTATTCCTCCTTCCGCTTCTCTGCAATTTCAACGAATGGTGCTTTGTCCTGTTTCATATTGCATTGGAAAAGAATAAGTATATCAATATATATCATCTTAAAAACACAGCAAGCAGAGTTCATTTGTCAATCCAGAGTAAACTCACCTCAGCACTCATTGACTTCCACTCGTCACCACCAGCTTTACCGACCTATTTTATCACCATTCATTGTATGTGAGTCACTAGACGAAGATCGAAATAGCAGTGGATGGGGAAAAAGACTTACAGCAGCAACAGATTTGTTGTTGGGGTGGCTTTCCTTGTACTGCTTCCTGAAACTTTCCCTGCAATAACAAACAAAGCAATAAGCCAAATGTTTATAGGTCTGAATTGCAAATACTTGTAACAATGGATGATATAACAGAACAAGAGCAGGAAACAGTATAATGAAAACGAATTCAGCATACATGAAAACGAAGAAAGCACTTGCAGCTCTCTTCGGCTTGTTCGGATCCTTCGCAGCCTGCTTCTCCTTCTTGGTCTGCTTTTTCACAGCAAGCCTAAAACCATAATCAAACTAGTAGTTTAGTAGTCGCAGATTCGTAATAGCAAATAAAAAACAACAAACTTCTGTATATAGATCGTTAAAAACTAAATTATCACATAAATCTTACATTCTTCGTTTAATCGTTTTACAGCAGTTTGGTACATTTAACAAAATTTAATTAAATCGAAATTTCATCGAGATAAAAACGCAGAGATTACAAACATTACACCTGAAAACACGAAATGCAGTTCAAATTCAAAACGCATGAACACGCTTACTAGCTACTAAAAATCATCGGACATATCACTGAAAAAAAAATGTAGCTACAACAATCGAAAATGATACAAAAACGTAAAGAAATCAAACACATACAAATCTCAAAATCGATATCAATTGAAATAATAATTAAAAAATCGCCTACTTGCTATCCGCCTTTCTGGAATCCGACTTCGATTTTCCTCCCTTCATCTGAAGAATGAGAAGAAAACAGCAAAAACAAAATAAAAATCGTGAAAAGACGCGGAAAATGAACAGAAAACAACAGCAAATCGGCTTTAAACTCACCTCGGGTAAAAGAAATAGGGTTTGGCGAGAGCGAATGAGACGAGACGGTGATTTAGGGATTGGTGAGGTGTTACTTAACGCGTGGTTATTTATGGTAGATGGTGAAATTTGAAAAATTAAAATAAAATGAAAAATAAAAGCGCGGCGGGATACGAAAATATATTCGCCACGTCAGCCGTTCCGCTCGTGGGGATGGATATTTTCGTATATTCCCTTTCGGGTGGTCAGCGGCACAGCGATTACCATTTTAATAGATTGTTCTTATCGAATAGATTCCGTAATCTGAATAAAAATGTTAATTTAAAATAATTTAAAATTGACTACATTTATTGTATTTAGATTATAATAATAACTAATTATTTTTATTTCAAGACATAGATTAAAAATAATGTTTATATGATTTAAATTTTACCGTTATTCTATGGATATTTACAGATACTTTTTAAAAAATAATTGTTGTTGTTTATAAGATAGAGCATAAGGCGGAATTTATCAGTGCATATTTTGGTAGCAGTTGTGGTTATTAAGACTAATTATTGTTGAATTATATATTAATATTATGAATGCACCCTCCCTATTTGTAGTTCACGTTCCTAATTAAGACGTTTTATGACTCATTTTAAAAAAGGGATAAAATTGTGTGAACCAAATTTAATCATCAAAATTCAAATAATCTACACCGTATAACATTACTTTCTTAACTCTCATAACAAAAGAAATGAGCCGTAAATAGCGGCACGAAGGGAGTATTTATTTTGAATTTATTATATTTATTCTGCATTTTGTTATATATATTTCAGAAATAAATCATAAGGAAATCGGTGAACTAAGAACCATTCTGCATCTTCATTTTGCTTCTTGAATGCTTGGATTTAAGTTTCTCTTATGCATATGAAGCGTATGTATTAAGTTCATAGTTTTTAGATTCATATTTGAACCGGCATATATAAAAGTTTAAATCTTTGTTTGGTAGAAGAGAGTAAATGAGAGAAAAGAAATTGGGGAAAAAGAAAAATGAGATAAATAGAATGGAAATTATATATTGTTTGGTAACAGAGAAATAGAGAAGAAAGAGGAGATACGAGAAATAATATTATAATCGGAAAGACAAAAATACCATTAACTAAAAATAAGAAATAAATTAATTTAAGATTATATTTGTAATTTTGCTCTTCTCCACCATTTCTCCTCACTTAAGAAAAATGAAAAATAGGTGGGTCTTACCACTTTTTTTTGCTCTCTCCCATATTTCTCTTCTCAACCAAACACCCAAAAATTCGGGTAGGAATCTTCTATCCAATTCTATGTTCCACTACATGTTTCACTTCAGTAATTCCGTACGGAATACTTATACAACCTTGAGAGTGGAATATGTAGTGGAACATAGAATGGAATAGAAGATTCCGGCACAAAATTTCTACTTCTTTCTATTTCTCTCCCTACTATTTTTTTCTTCTCCATTTCTCTAGAACCAAACAAAGGGTCGTGTGATTCGTGTCTATATGGCATCTTTCACGTCAATACACACAATTGATGTTTCATCAACTAAATTTGGGAACTATATAATCTAATTGTTGAATTTTAAAAATACATTTAATAAAAAAAAATTATATAAGTATTACATAAATTATACTCCCTCCGTCCCGGATGAAACGTCCTGTTTATTTTCGGCGCGGTAATTTATGCGGTGGACTTTTGTGTGTTATGAGAGAGAATGGTGTGAATGAGGCCCACAAAAAAGTACTCCCTCCGTCCCACCCATCTTGACGCGTATTCCTTTTCGAGACGTCCCACCCATCTTGACACGTTTCCAAAAAAGGAAATAATTTACCCTCCTACTTTTTCATTTCTCTCTCCTATTTTTTCATTTCTCTCTCCTACTTTATCCTTCTCTCATACTTTATCATCAATTTTCTTAATTTCCGTGCCGAAAAGAAATGCGTCAAGATAAACGGGACGGAGGAAGTAATTTTTTGTGAGATAGATTTATTTCCTTTTTAGGAAAAATGACATTTGGATGGGACAACCCGAAATAGAATACAGGACGTTTCATGTGGGACGGAGGGAGTAATGAAAAACATTTATTAACTTAGTGAAACTGAAAGTGATGTAATGTTGTACTTAGAAATCATATATTTGTACCTTAAATTCCCCTTGAAATATAAAATGCTTCGACTAAAAAAGTTTAATTAACTAAATCTACTGTTCGTTGTACTCGCCTATCGCCTCTCCTAATCTTCAATCATCACATCGCCAATCTTTCTCCTTCGATCCGCGATTAGATTTCCCAATTATCCTTGAATTTGTTTTCGATTATCATTTCCAGTTTTGTATTGAGCTGTTTGTATTGTGGATTTTTATGTAATAGATATCACTGATTTTGATGAAGTAGTGCGGTGATCTAGGGTTTGTAGAACGGGGAAGTAATGGCGGGAGCAAGTATGGAGAAATTCGAGGAGTATTTCCAGAAGGCGGATTTGGATCGCGACGGCCGGATCAGTGGAGCTGAGGCGGTGGCTTTTCTGCAGGGATCCAATTTGAACAGACAAGTTCTGGCGCAGGTCTGTTTGTTTCCTTTATCCCTTTTGAGTATAGTTTGAGAAATTTCATTAGCTTCATACTATTAATTTCGTTAACATCATGTGGGAGCCGTGTCTAGTTCGAGTTTTTTAATATAATATTTACACAATTTGATCTGTGGAAGTATCCTCTTTTCGCAATGGAACACGATGTTTGTTGTTTCGTAGGGTTTACTGTTAATTTGGAATTTAAAAGTAGTATTGTAAAGTGATGAACTTGTGAAGTAACAGCTCTGTTTGGGTTATACTGAGTAATGGAGTTGGACTGCCTACTTCTCTGAAAATGTGCTTACTATGAAAGAAGATTGAAAAGGACATTTTTGGAGTTATGATTGAGATAGTCATGATCAGGAAATGGAAATAGAATTTAACTCAACGCGAATTATTGCGAATTCCTTTATGATAGTATAGCTGTTGGATGGGATTCATCAATTACTAAGACCGTTGTATTAGCTTATAGTATTTAAACTACATGATGATAGCTTTCTAGACTTTGGCGATTGTTAACATAATCACAACTACTCAACTGTTCCTTGTTTATTTTAATTTCCTATCTGCTGCTGATACTGGGATTTCAGTATTCTAGTTGTTTTTTCTTAGTGATCATGGGGGAATTTGATTATCATTCATACCCTCTGTTCTTTTCTTCTTCTCACTAGGAACTTTAGTCACTAACACTGTTTTTTTATGATTATATTATGCCTATGTTTATCAAATATTCCATTTGTTGCTGCAGATATGGATGCATGCTGATCAAAATCGCACTGGATTCCTTAGTCGTCCTGAGTTTTATAATGCTCTTAAGCTAGTTACAGTGGCTCAAAGCAAGCGAGAATTAACACCAGATATTGTGAAGGCTGCATTATATGGTCCCGCTTCTACCAAAATCCCAGCCCCCCAAATTACTGTGTCTGCTACACCTGGGCCACAGCCAAGTCCAGTAGCTGCTTCACCTTTGATGCCGGTGGGAGTGACTTCCCAGCCATCTTCTCAAAATCTTGGATTCAGAGGGCTGGCTCCTCCCAGTTCAAGCATTAACCAGCAATCTGGAACAGGGCTGTCAACTCCAGACATGAACCAACAGCTTAGACCAGTGCCTTCTTCTACTGGCATAAACCAGCAGTTTGGGATGGTGCCTTCAAGTTTAGGACTGAACCAGTTACAGGCACAGCCTGCCAGTACAATGAACCAACAGTTTCAGCAGGTCCCACCTACAAACACAAGTATGAACATGCAGTTTGGGCAGCTACAGACTTCAAGTACCGGAATGAAGCCGCAATATGGCCAGGTACCTCCAAGTACAAATGTGAACCCGCAATTTTTTCCTCCTCAAGGTAACCAGATGAGACCAGCTTTATCGGTGCCTACTGGTCCTGCTTCACATCCACCTCATGGTACCAGTGGTCTAAATGTTTCTGGAGGCTTGACTGGGGTTGGCCTCCCAAATTCAAATAATGCTTGGTCGGTTGGGAAAAGTGGTGTGGCTTCCACTGGACCTGCAACACCAGTCCTGGATAGAGGTGTTAATACATCCATATCATCAGTAGCTCCAAATCCCCATGATCCACTTCCATCCTTCTCAAGTGCCAATGATTCTAGATCATTAGTTAGTTCTGGAATTGGGCCTAATTCAAATGCCACGTTTTCTGGGGATCTTTTCTCTACAAACCATTATTCACCCCAGAAAGTCTCTTCTGCTCCACAACAACCTACAGGTGGCCTGCCTACATCTTCCGCCACTGCCCCTGTCACTCTGAGTGCTAAGCTTCCGGCTGAGCCTGATCCTTTCCAAGCTTTACAGAGCACGCTCAGAAAACCATCTGCTGCAGTTCCAGCTGCACAGACACAGTATGCTCCAAAGTCTAATCAACAGGTTCCAACTCAAGTTACTTCCTCAGTCTTGACATCTGGAGTCCAAACGGGTATGGGGAATTCAACATCAGATGCCTCCCAGATTTCATGGCCAAAAATGACACGAGCTGGCATTCAAAAGTATGCAAAAGTTTTTATGGAAGTAGACACCGATAGAGATGGGAAAATTACTGGTGATCAGGCGCGCAACTTATTCTTGAGTTGGCGACTGCCAAGAGGTATGGACTTCTCTAGTTATATTATGTTTCCTTGAATTTGCTTACTTAAAAGCTTGGCTTCTTCATTGATACTTCAGTGCTGTTGAATGTTTATTGAACTGCACGCATGGTATTTAATCATGTATTGTATGGATTACATTGAATTGGGTCTATTGACATTTTTTTGGGGTATTGTTATAGAACTTACGTAGTATTCCTTGACATTATCCTGTTAACCTTACATTATCCGTAACTAATCTTATTAAAACTGCTAGGATTAATTTTGATCGGCGAATTTTCTCTTGCAGAAGTTTTATGATTCTTCCCATGCTACCAATTGATAGCCATTCCATGATGAGCTTATCTCATTATCTGGAAGATACCCTGAAAGTTCATGAAGTACTTATACAGTTTGAAACCCTCTTTTTTTCCTTCTCTGTGTATGGAATGTGTTGCTTAGTCATACTTTCTGAAAATATTGCTATATTTTATAATGATGCTTTCTAATAATTAGTTATATGTATGCATAAGCCTTTTGAAATTTTTTCAGACAGAACTTATGCTAAAGCTGCTAATATAGGAGTACAGGTTGAGATGTCTTGAGTTAAATTCTTTGTCCAGGTGCTTATGTCCATTTTAATCTTTTGAAGTCATCCTATGATCAAAGAAGTAGAAAGTACAGTTTAGTCTAAACTCTATCTAAAGTAAACTTTGATCTTTTTTAGTTCTATTTTTATTCCCCCTCTCTTTTTGGGTGCGTTGGTGTAACCTAGAACATTAAAGATCTTTTAAGGATATTGGATAACTCTACACTTACCAATATTTTGTGATCATCGCCAGAGGTCTTAAAGCAGGTCTGGGATCTATCAGATCAAGATAATGATAGCAAGCTTTCATTAAGGGAGTTCTGTGTTGCTCTCTACTTGATGGAGCGATACAGGGAAGGACGCTCTCTTCCATCTTTGCTCCCGAATAGTGTCATAGCCGACGAAACTTTATTAACTTTGGCAGGTCCACCTACAGCTTATGGGAGCATGGGATGGAGCCCTGCTGCCGGTACTGATTGACTTGTGCTCCCTTTTATTTTAGTTTCATGCTTCAAATCATTTGATTGATGCCTATTTCTATCTTGCTTTCTAGGCTTTAGACCACAACAGGGCTTGCCTGGTGCTCAACCAGTTCCGCATGCTGGATTAAGACCACCAATGCAGCCAGTAGTTTCTCAGGCTGATGGGTCCACACAATTCAATCAGAAAAGTTCTGGAGGTTATCCAACAGATAATTCCCATGCTAATCAGCTTATTAATGGCCAGATGAATAATTTAAATGTTGGGGGTCAAGAAGCAACAGAATCCACTAAAAAGGTACCCACAGCGTTACCCTTTCATTTTTTCTTTATGTCTAGGTTATATGCTCCTACTTTGCGGAATTGTTATCATCTTGTTATCTCATAACACTTGCATATTCGTATATCTCCAATGAGTTATTATTTATTTATTTCTTCTGTTGAAAAAACTCCTGAGGGTAAGACTCTCTGTACTATTTTGATTCAAAACTGACAGTAATCTAAACAAATTGAATGAGGCTTGTTATACCTTGTACAAGGTTGTTAAGAGCAATTTTAAATTTTCCTACTAAAATTTATAGCCATTGTCTGAAAAAAGTATGTATCTGCCATCTATTTCCCTGGCAACTTGAAAACTAATGTCTTCTACCTGACTGGGTCCTGCCAGAATGAAACAACCCCAATTCATTAATATGTTTATGAAGCAGCAACTTTTATAGACTTCGTTTAATGAGCTTCTTTTGGCGAATGCTAGATTGATAACAAAGAGAAGGAGCTTTTGGATTCCAGAGAGAAGCTTGAATACTATCGAACAAAAATGCAAGACCTTGTATGTCACTGTATGCTTCAATGTACTAATTTCCATTAGCGATGGATATGATTAACAATAATTTATCCTGCACTCCCATCATAATAAAAAAACTACATTTCAGGTTTTGTATAAAAGTAGATGCGATAATCGACTCAATGAAATCACTGAAAGGGCTAGAGCAGACAAGAGCGAGGTGTGTTTGGAATTCAAGATATATGCTTTTACATTTATTGATTACCTTCTTCTGGTCCATTTCATAAATTATTTGAAGAAAATTACTTCTTATTTTCAAGGCGGAGTTGCTAGAGAAGAAATACCAAGAAAAATACAAACAAGTTGCAGAAATCCATTCCAAGTTAACTATTGAAGAGGCTTCATTTCGTGAAATTCAGGCAAGTCTTCCTTGGATCATGCTACATTCATATTGTCTGCTTATTTGCTTGGGTGTTTTTATCTAAAGCGCATCTTGAGTGAGCTACTAAGAACTTTAGTAAGCATTGAGGAGTTTGGTAGAATAAATAAGGTCGGCGAATAATTGGTATCAAATGTTGCCTCGTTACTTTGAGCTTTTATGTTCCTGAGAACTTTGATAAATGTGTTTTCAAACTACAGTAAATATTCCCATCTATTTCTAGATATTACAAGATGATTGTCTTCATCCACACCCCATACAGTCAATGGACCATTAACAGTCCCATCACAAGATGAGGTTTTATATCCGCGATCCCCCAATTTGACCCTTCCTTTGCTGGCATTGTATTTTATTTGCCACATTTTTTATCCTAAGTACATCATATACGTACTTGAATTTATCCGTCTCTTCAATTACCATTGAATGATTGAGAGTCGATATAACATATTTATAGGAGCGGAAGATGGAGCTGCTGCAAGCAATCACCAAAATGGAACAAGGTGGAAGTGCTGATGGTATTCTTCAGGTTAGTACTGCTGCTTTGTTAGGATGTAGATTGGTGTTTTACTTGCGTTGTTTGAAGCTCGCAGTTAAAAATGCATTTGTGGTTTTAGGTGCGTGCTGATCGTATACAATCAGATCTAGAGGAACTGTTGAAGGCATTGGCTGAACGTTGCAAGAAACATTCTGTAGAAGTCAATTCCTCTGCATTGATTGAACTTCCCCCAGGTAATCCTACTGGCCTTAGACTACTAACAATTTATAATGCTAAACAGATTGTATCACCTGGATGTAACTAGCTATGATTTTGAAAAATTCCTTTTCATTTCTGAAGGTTGGCAACCTGGGATCCCAGAGATAGCAGCGATATGGGATGAAGACTGGGATAAGTTTGATGATGAAGGTATGGCATCTCTTACATTTATGGGGTGCTTGGTATTCGGTACGTAGTGGAAAAAAAAAGGAGGGTTATCTGGTGTTGCGAATCATTTTCCCCAATGTAGGATTGGCTATATCTCCATAGAAATTGGTGGTCTGAAACCCATATCCGTTCCCTTCTTCCATTGTATTCTTGCATTATGAATGACATGTTTATATGTTTTACAGGGTTTTCCTTAGATGTTGCCCATCCTGAAAATGGCAAGTCAGCACCTGTTCAGAGAGAAAATTCTTCTCCAACTCATAGCTATTCGCCCGACTCTCCATCAAATGCTTCCACGACTGAGAAACCCTTTACTGTGGGGGCTAGTGCTTTCGACGCAGATTCAGTTTTTAGTGCAGATGAATCGAGGAGTCCACGTGGAAGTCCAGATAGGCCAACTACGTTTGAGAGTCCATCTAAAGAATACTCGAACGATCATTTCAGAAGAAGCTCTGATGGAGATGCTGAAACCCACAGGTTTAGTTTTTCTCCTTACTCTGTCACATTGCTTCAGGTTTCTAAATCACCAAATTGTCTGACCTTTTTTCTTTGACTGGCAGAGGCTTTGATGAACCTTCTTGGGGTGATTTTGAAAACAATGATGATATCGATTCAGTCTGGGGCTTCAACACTAAGGCAAGTAGTTCTGTTCTCTACTTGCTCTTGTTTATAAATAGTTGATGCGGGCAAATTTTATCAACTTTTGGTTGAGTTTAATGCATGAATTGCAATCTTTTCGAGATTCCCATCAATTCTTGCAAGAAAATGAGATCCTTGAATATCATAGGTTTGATCTAATTTTTAGAAGGGAATTTTACATCCAATACATCCTGGAGCGAAGTGTTCATAGACTTTTTAATTCCACATTCACAAGCGTAATTCATTTCCATTTCGAGGCCATGTGTCTTTCACTTGCCATAGTCCATTTGCAAGAAAATATGTATAGAAAAGAAGAGATAACATACAGGTAGACGATTTGCAAGACAGTTTCCTTCTCTAACATATCAACAACATGCATATCTGTCATTACTAAATTGAGTACAGTTATGAGCTTGCATTTGATTTGATTAGATATCATCTTTAACATTCTATTACTAATGCTGCTTTACCTCCATCACTTTCAGGATCCGGATAATGCAAAGAACGAAGAGAAATATTTCTTCGGCTCTAATGATTTTAGTGGTAGCCCAGAAAGAAGCAACTCTCCTCATCCAGAAAATGCCTTCCCAAAGAGCAACCTATTCTTTGAGGATTCTGTTCCCAGCACCCCAGTCTCAAGGGCCGGCTATTCGCCCAAATATGGAAACGAGTCAAGAGACCCGTTCGGTGACAGTTTCTCAAGGTACGATTCGTTCAGCACACACGATCAAGCCTCATCACCCCGTCGGGAGACCTTCACTAGGTTTGACTCCACAAACAGCTCGAGGGACTTTGGCAACAGCAGCAATTACTCGTTTGATGACTCCGATCCCTTCAGTTCTAGCGGCCCGTTTAAGGTCTCATCAGATACTAGTAAAGATAAGTTCTGAAACAGATCAGGGGTGTGTATACTTGTAAAAGCTACATGAGCAGCAGCAGCATTGGGCTATTACCGGCTTTTGATCATGCAAAATCAGTAAAGTTTTTTGTAGTATTGCTCCGGACTGAAGATAGTAGAATGACGATAGATTGCTTCTACATCGCGCTTTCTGCTTCGCGTATGCGTGCTGAAGATTACGAGACGCAGGAGCACAACATTTGAAATGCTGAAGAGAGAGCTGGTTTGTATTATTTTCATGATTTTTTCCTCATAAATTTCTTCCCTTTTTATTCTGTTTTGGGATTCTTGTTTCTTTTTTCATTTCTTTCTTTCTTCCCCTATTCCCTTTTTGTTGTTTTTATAGAGGTTGGGATATGTATGAATGTACAAGAAATTATTTAATATGTTGTAATTGATTGAAAACAGAGTGTATTTCTTTTTAATCCATATTCGTCTTGATGTATACTGAGTTCGTATTGTAAGTTAGGTTTGGCTTCTGAGAGAATTTTGCACACCAGATTCTTTATTTTTCACTAATTAACCAGGCTATGAATATTCTCATACAATTACTTTTCATCTAGATTGTACTGACACGTAGCATAATATGTAGACGGTATATAATATTTATATTTCGTCCTATTAAACAAGTTCCATGCCTGGCCCACTTGATTAGAGTGATTGTGCTCTACTCGTTTCTTTCAATTTTCGGAATTCGACTTGTTTAGTGGGACAATCTAGAAGGAAAAATGGGACTTAGTGGAATGAAGGGAGTACTACGGATCAGAACATGACAGACGTTGGTTACATTATAATTAAATCTTAAATAAATAACAATAAAATTTTAAATTTAAACAAAAAATAAATTATGTATTTATAAGATCAATATATACCCAACCACATCTAGATTGTACTGACACGTAGAAGAATATGTACACGGAATATAATATTTATTTATTCCGTCCTATTAAACAAATCCCATGCCTAGCCCATTTGATTAGAATGATTGTGCTCTACTCATTTCTTTTAATTTTTGAAATTCAACTTGTTTAGTGTAACAACCCAGAAGGAAAAATGGGACTTAGTGGAATGGAGGGAGTACTATGAATCAGAACATGACACACGTTGGTTATATTATATTTAAATCTTAAATAAATAACAATTAAATTTTAAATTTACACAAAAAATAAATTATGTATTTATAAGATCAATATATACCCAACCACAATCAATTCAGAAAAATATAGAAGCAAAAATATAGAAAAACATGTAAATGGTGGTAGCGGTCACATATTATCCGACACGGCAATGAGATATTCGGAATGTCTGACGCGATAGTTCGAGGTTTTCAAAGTATTCGTACTTTCCAACTTCCCGTTGAGCCCGGAACCACCTCGCACCGTACCGGCCCACATGCCATCACCACCAAACCGTCGAAAACACGACACCCTCATCGCCGCACGCAACGACCATCCGACCTCTTCCCGTCGGAAGTCCAAGCCGTCGGTCGACACTCAATCGCGACAGAACTACGTAAGAGTAACGGATCCCGGATCAACACTAGTCACCACTTGTCTTCTCCTTTTGAGCTCCATCTTCTTGTGCAGAACAACCTTAGCCAGATCTGGTTTGCCTTCCCTATTCATCCCATGCATAACTGCCCTAAAGTTAACACTACTCGGAACAATCCCATCTCGCACCATCTCATGAATCAGTTTGAAACCATCCTCAGAGTTTCCAGTTCTACACAAGCAATCGATAAACATCGAATAAGTCTTGAAATCCGGCGAGGGACCGCTCTCTTTCAGACGACGGAAAACGTCCCAAGCATCACTCACCTTCCCCAGTCTCACATACCCACACAACAAAGCTGAATAGGTGACTACACTTGGCTCACACTTCTTCTCCTTCATTTCTTCCAAAATTGCCAAAGCTCTACTTATCTCTCTCTCCTTTAGAAAATGAACCATCAAGGAAGTGTACACATGAACCGTAGGATGAATACCGATCTCTTTCATACGTTCCATCTTCTCCAACGCCTCGTCCAATCGCCCCCTTCGTAGCAAACCATGAACGAAACTCCCGTACGTATACCGGTCGACTAGATTCCCTTCACAACGAGTTTCATTCATTACGGATACAGCCTCGTCCATATTCCCTGCACGACAAAGGGATCTAACATACAAGGAGTAAGATAGCGGAACGGAGAAACCGAGTTTCGACAAAGATTCGACGCAGTTTCTTGCGTCGGACAGTCTATTCGCTTTGCATAAACAGCCAATGTAAATCTCAACCAACTCTTTATCAGGAACACATCCTTCTTGAATCATTTCTTGATATACCCGAATCGCCTCTTCGACTTTCCGGCCCTTGCCCTCGCAAAGCGAAGTTATCAAAGACGAATACGTGCTTTTAGTTGGCTTGCAGCCGCTCATCTTCATCTCTTTAAAAGTACTTAACGCTAGATCGGTCAGCCCTATCCGACCGTACCGCATTATCATGATCGTCCACGTATCAGCTGTAATTGAGAAGCCTCTCCTCCTCATCTCATAGAATAAGCTTCTCATCTGCTTGAAGTTTTTGCCTTGACCAGATATTTTCACAGCCATGTTGTATGATTGCTCGTTGTGACTGTAACTCGGTTGGTTTCCGACCCATGAGAAGAACTCTAGCGCGATGCCAATGTTAAGCCTAGAGTTACGTAAGATCTCCACAACGAGGTCAGGCGTAAACTGGAAACCGAGCTTCTCTAGATTCTCTTGTATGGTAAACCAATCGTCCGAAGATAATAAAACTCGGCAAACTTCTTGTACGGATTCGTTGAGTTTCGTTTCGGACTCTACAAAGTAACCCGGCCTTCTGTTCAGCATTGGAGTGGTTTCTACCTTTTGTGTAACTTCTGTTTGATCAAAATTTGTTTCTTCCATGCTCCTTGTCTTTGTAACTGCATTCAACTTCTCTCTCTCTCCATTCTTCTCCATGATAGACTGAATCTTCCTAAACATATCATCTAAATTACTTAATCCACAAATCTGCAGTTCATTCAAATCCTTGATGGCCTCATCTGATGTGCAGACTTTACAGAGCTCTTTTATCAATATCGAATATGATTTAGAGGCCGGCTTAATTCCCATCTCATCCGTACTTTTAAACACTTTGAAAGCTTCAGAAATACGTTTCTGCCTAATATAACCAACAGCAACAGCAGTTAAGGCCACACTATCTAACTGCATTCCCAATTCAAGCATCTCATTGTACAGCTCCAAACCTTTATCAAATTCATTTTTCCAGAAAAGGTGTTGCATCAAATTCGTGTACGTAGAGACCAACACACGTCCGTACTCTTTCGCCTCTTGGAAAAGGCCAAATGCCTCAGAGACTTCGTTTCTACGCAGATATGTGCTGATAAGGATACCGTATATGTTCTGATCGAATACGCTCCTCTTCTTCAATATTTCAAGTATCTCTACTGCATCTGTAATCCTATCTTTGCTACAAAGTCCTTTCACTAATGTTTCAAACATCGAAGTTTCAAGTGAGACGTTTTTATTCTTCAAATCGCGAATTAGTTCTAGCGATTCGGTGATTCTCCCTGCTATGCATAAACTCTTAAGCATTAAACCGTATACTTGAGATTCTGGAATTTCAGAGAGTTTTATCATATTCTCACCAACCAAATGAACAGCACCAACATTTCCACACAATGCAAAGCATTTGAGCAATTGTTTATAAGAATTCACGTCGAAACTAACCTCCTTACGTACCGCATCCTTATAGAACTCCAATGCGAGATCAGCCTTCCTTGCATTGCAGAGAGCTTGCAGCATTTTCCTATAAGCTACTCCATCTGGTTCAACGCCGGCTTTCTTCATTTCGTCGAACACAAGCAAGGCTTTCCCGATACGCTTTGTGTTGCCGTAGTGTGAGACGAGAAGAGTCCACGTCTTCACATTCTTGTGACAAGAACTCTTCCCCATCTCTTCAACCAACTCCTCAACCAAACCGAACTCATTCGCTTCCCGAGCAATATTTATCATCGTGTTGAAGGTGTTGGAGGTGTGCTGAAACCCTTTTCTTTGTTTCACCCAATTGAAGAACCTCAAAGCCAAATGAGGAACTTTGAAACACTTCTTCAATACATTAATTACAACTTCCTCGTTATATACAAAATCGGCATTTTCCAACCTTTCCTCCATCGGAAGCAAATCTTTCTCGGTCCTAACAATCTCAATTACGTTATGAACAATTGAACTGACATCTATCAATTCACTTTCATATGAAACTATGTTCATTTTCAGATTACTCTCCAAATCCAATATATTGTCCACTTTTATGATATCCTTTTTCTCGTCGGCATTTCCACAAACACTTGGCAGCTGAGACGGAGCTGACGCCGTGCTTCCCAAATTTCCTTCAGATTTTGTTTCTTTAATTGCTGAAAACACAGAATGAAAATCCCTATCAGATTCAATTTTTTCAGTACCGAATATTTCGAGGATTTCATCGAAAAGCGGATCGACACGTTGAAACTCCCGGGGATTATTTAGATCAGCGCCTTTTCCAACTTTCTTGGAATTTCTCTGTGATTTTGATGACAAACTCGAAACCCAGAACAGCTGAACAACTCGAGGCGTGAGACATTCAGTTCTTAAAACTTTTTCGAAACATTTCGAATTCAAG
Organism: Lavandula angustifolia; assembly: GCA_028984105.1. Lineage (NCBI taxonomy): Eukaryota > Viridiplantae > Streptophyta > Magnoliopsida > Lamiales > Lamiaceae > Lavandula > Lavandula angustifolia. The sequence goes on along the minus strand of CM054815.1, from coordinate 19,910,103 downwards.
ATTCCACCTTTAAATATGTAGTTCATTGTTCTTGGTAACTAACAATTGCTCAACCTTAATCTTTTTTCATTTTATAGAGTCAATTGTCAAAATAACATTCACAAAAAAAAAAAAAATATTCCTACAATAACACTCTTTCAAAAATATTTTTTAAGCTAATATATATTTTCTTGACACCTAATATTTTTTTTTTCCCACGTAAACAACTAAATAAAAAATACTACTTATTTTTTATATAAGTTTATTATATTAGCATTATGGGGGAATAAAATAAATTAAAAGTATTTTATTCTTTATTGAATAATATGCAACAATTTTTATTTATTTATAAAAAATAATTAATATGCAAGATATGCTGGGAAATTATTTTTTTATTTCTACATTTTTCATTATTTCTTCGACGGCCACTCATCAGTCGTCACTTAGCTCTTTGTATGTAGAGATGATAATGAATCTTGGACCCGATTCAAATATGTGGATTCAGATTCATTTTTCTGGATCTAGATCTTAAAAAATTGAACTCATAATTGCAAGTGCTGGGAAATTAAATTTTTTATTTATTTTGTAAATAAATATAAAAGTCTTCTACATTTGTAAATAAAAAATTAAATTATTTTTATTTCTCAAACTTAATATAATTAAATATAAAAATAAAAATATTTCAATGTGGCACTTATGTATAATTATTATTAATAACTAAATAAAAATTTCCATGATATTCGATGAAAAAAGTATTTTTCTCATTTTATTCATAATGCTAATATTATAAAACTAAATATAAAATTAAAAATATATTTCAATGTAGATGTTTATGTGACAAAAAATGAGTAGGTGTCAAGTAAGATGTTAGTTTGGAAAATATTTTTGAAAGAATATTATTTTAGAAATATTTTTATTTTGAGAGAAATGAGGTGTCAAGTAAGATGTTAGTTTGAAAAATATTTTTGAAAAAATATTATTTTAGAAATAAATTTTTTCTAAAGTGTTATTTTAACAATTGATTCCATTTTATAAACGTTAAGGTTTTTATCGACCTTTCTGAAAAAAAGACTGCTTTTATTACTATTAATAATCGAAATATCACGTGTTCGAATTTCACTGTCCCACTAATATCTACTTGTACGGTTGTACGCAGTTAAAAGAAAACGCAATAAATACAAATGATTGACTACAGAATTCTAAGTCAACTCCCAGATTTCAACTACAATTACCTACTAATCATTAGAATTTACTACATTCGTAATAAAGATATTATTTTCCAAGAAAACGCAGTTTCTTGTTTTCTTCTTCTTGTTTCTTTTTTTCCTATTTCTGATCACTTTCAATAGCTGCCACCTCCTTTTGCTCCTCTTCTTCTTTCCTGCTTACCCCCTTCTTCGGCGGAGCCCATGATTCAAGATTCATGGAGGAACCCGAAGTCTTCATTTTTCGCAATTGGGTTTGATTTTCTTGATATTTGCTTTTGTGCGAAGTCTCAAGATTGGGTAATTTTCTCCCCCACCAAGTTGTTTGGAGAATCTTGAAGATTTCCCTTTGAGGTAATGGATCTTTGTTTTTATTTTTGGGGTTATTGATTGAATGGTTGTGGAATTTTGATTTGATTGGGAATTTCTTGATTTTGAGCATGTGGGGTTTGAATTGTTGCTCGGCTTAGTTGAGGGTTTTGGTGTCAATGTTAGCTTGATTGATGGAGTGGATTAATAATTCTTGCAATCTTGAAATCTTGCTTTAAATTGATGATGGAGGCTTAAAATTATCAATATTGTAATTGATGATCAAATTTGGTTCTTGAACATCTTCATCTTGAGTTTTGAGCTAAATGTGATCATGAATTTATCTATCAATTTCAAAGATGGAACAAGAACTAGGAACAAGCCATGTGGGACTGAAAATCAAAGTGAATGTATGTAATACCATGAAATGGCTTTGTATGCATATGTTTTGCTTGAGTATTACTAGGTGTAGATGAAAGCTTTAAGGTCTCCGTCCCGCTTGACTTGTCTTGTTTTCCTTTCCGGGCCGTTCCACCCGACTTGTCTTGTTTCCAAAAAAGGAAAATAACTACTATACAAACTCCTATTTTTTCTTTGTGGGTCTACCTCTTTACACACAATCACTCACTCATCTTAATCTCCGTACTGGAAAAAAAAAAAAAAAAAAAAGACAAGTCGGGCAGGACGGAGGGAGTACTATTTACTTCCTGTCTTATATGTTTTCGGCATTTGGGGCGGGATACGATCATTCTCTTTTCTATCAATATCTAAGGGGAAATGGGAACTTCTTGGTTTAGGCTGAAAATCGAAGTCTAAGAACGCATAAAAATCGACATGGTTTATCTTCACCTTAAGTGTTACTAGGTTTAGACGAAAGCTTAGGTTTGTTCGAGGCCTCTTACGTGCTTCTGTAATCGCATATCTAACCCGATCACGAGTATTGGCTTCAGAAACTTTGGTGAAAGAATGTAATAAAATTGAAATGGCTTTTTATGAAATCTTAAGCTTGAGAATTACTAGGTCTGGATGAAACCTTAGGTTTTCCCTACGACGCTTATGTGTTTCAAAAGTTATATTTACTTCCCGTCCTTTGCGTGTGTATTTTAGGCGGATCTAAACACGATCGTGAGTTTCGTTAGAACTAGAAATGCCCCATCTGGACTGAGAATCAATGTTGTTAAGAATGTAACAGAATTGAAGTGGCTTTCTAATGAAAGTATTTTAGCTTGAGAGTTATAAGATGATTTCGTTTATGTCGACATCCGGAAGGATCTAAACAGTATCACAGTCATGAATTTTGCTGTCTTAGTTTAGGCCTCTTTATCTTCATATGTAAAGCATTAGATTGTCTTCCTCTTCTAGGTAGTTTTACTCTGTTTCTATGGCTGGAAACTGGGACTCGAGTTTCGAGCAGGGCGGTCAGTCGGACGAAAGCCACCATTTCGACAGACTACATCTCGAACCAATCTACGATGCGTTCATCTGCCCGTTAACGAAACAAGTGATGCGAGACCCCGTAACCCTAGAGAACGGGCAGACGTTCGAGAGGGAAGCTATCGAGAAATGGTTCAAAGAATGCCGAGAAAACGGAAGGAAACTCGTCTGCCCGTTAACACTGAGGGAGTTAAGAAGCACAGAACTGAATCCAAGCATAGCCTTGCGAAACACCATAGAAGAATGGAACGCGAGGAACGAGGCCGCTCAGATCGACATGGCTCGAAAATCCTTATCTCTGTCGAGCCCAGAAACCGATACTATACAAGCTTTGAAGTTCGTCCAAGACCTCTGCCTAAAAAGCCACTCGAACAAGCACGTGATCCGAAACGCGGAGCTCATACCGATGATTGTCGACGTGCTGAGGAGCAGCAGCCGTAGAGTACGGTGCAAAGCCTTAGAAACGATACGGATCGTGGTAGAGGATGACGACGATAATAAGGTTGTTAAAGGTCGATATTTTGCACGTTCTTTGTGTCTATTAGTTTGTTCGTTCTTGTTGCTGAAGATCGTATCTTTTGCAGGAAATCATGGCCGAAGGGGACACGGTCCGAACGGTGGTGAAATTCTTGAATCACGAGCAGTCGAAAGAGAGGGAAGAAGCTGTTGCGTTGCTGTACGAGCTCTCTAAATCGGAGAGGCTATGCGACAAGATTGGTTCGGTTAATGGAGCTATTCTCATCTTAGTAGGAATGTCTAGCAGCAACTCCGAAAACGTTCTAACCGTCGAGAAGGCGGATAAAACTCTCGAAAACCTCGCTCGTTGCGAGAACAACGTTCGACAAATGGCTGAATGCGGCCGGTTGCAGCCGCTCCTTCACCTCCTGCTCGAAGGTAAACTTTCATCCTTTATACTCCCTCTGTCCCGCTAAAAGTGGCTCACTTTCCATATTGGGACGTCCCAATATAAGTGGCTCAATCCAAATTTAGCAAATTTTATTACTATCTCTCCTACTTTATCATCTTCTCTCTCTTATTATATCATTTATTTTCTCAGTATCTCTCTCAACTTCTCTCTCTTAGTTTATCATTTACTTTTCTCTCATACTTTATTATCTACTCTCTTAATAACCGTGCCGAAAAGAAATGAGCAGTTAATAGCGGGACGGAGAGAGTACCTAACAAAAGATTTCTTGCATTATATGTGGATTTTCGACCATCAAATCGACTCGATTCGTTAACTCGTGTATTCGATTTTTGTAGGCTCTCCGGAAACTAAACTATCGATGGCATCACTTCTTGGTGAGTTGGTTCTAAACAATGACTTGAAAGACTTTGTGGCAAGAACCGCCGGTTTCTCTCTGATCAATCTCATGAAGAGTAACGATATACAGTCGAGGGAGGCCGCGCTTAAAGCTCTGAACCAAATCTCGTCGGACGATACGAGCTCGAAGGTACTAATCGAGGCGGACATCCTTCCTCCTCTTGTCAAGGATCTCTTCAGCGTCGGGACGAAGCAGCTGCCGATGAGACTGAAGGAAGTTTCGGCTACGATTCTTGCGAACGTCGTGAACTCCGGTTACGATTTCGACTCCATCGAAGTCGGACCGGATCACCAGACTCTCGTCTCGGAAGACATAATCCACAACCTTCTTCATCTCATCAGCAACACCGGCCCGGCCATCGGGTGCAAGCTTATACAAGTCCTCGTCGGCCTCACCGCCTCCTCTTCCACTGTTTACAGCGTCGTGTCGGCCATCCGAACCTCCGGTGCTCTCATTAGCCTCGTTCAGTTTGTTGAAGCGCCGCAGAGAGATTTGAGATTAGCATCGATAAAACTTCTTCAGAATCTTTCGGCTCATATGGGTCCGGAGCTAGCAGATTGCTTGCGCGGATCGTCCGGTCAGCTCGGGTGCCTAATCCGAATCATATCGGAGAACGTAGGTATAACGGAGGAGCAAGCAGCCGCCGTCGGGCTTTTATCCGAGCTCCCGGAGAGGGACTCCGGCCTAACCCGACAAATGCTCGACGAAGGGGCGTTCGAGCTTTTCATCACGAGAATACACAGGATCCGGCAAGGGGAGACGCGGGGGAGCCGGTTTATGACTCCGTATCTCGAAGGGCTCGTCAAGGTCCTCTCGAGGATCACGTACGCGCTATCCGACGAGTCAGGTTCCGCTCGTAAACTCTGCCGTGACCACGACTTGGCCGCTCTCTTCATCGACCTCGTTCAACATAATGGGCTCGACAACGTGCAGATGGTATCCGCCATGGCGTTGGAGAACCTCTCGAGCGAATCGAAAAACTTGACGAAACTACCGGAGTTTCCTCCTCCGGGCTTCTGCGCCCCGATCTTCCCATGCCTGAGCAAGCCTCCGGTCATCACCGGACTCTGCAAGGTCCACCGCGGTACGTGCTCGTTGAGAGATACATTTTGTTTATTAGAAGGGCGGGCCGTCGACAAGCTAGTCGCGCTATTAGACCACACGAAGGAGAACGTGGTGGAGGCTTCGCTCGCGGCTCTATGCACGTTGCTGGACGACGGGGTCGACATAGACGAGGGCGTTAGGGTTTTGCTCGACGCGGAGGGGGTCAAGCCGATACTCGACGTGCTGCTCGAGAAACGGACAGACAGTCTGAGGAGGCGAGCCGTCTGGGCTGCCGAGAGGCTGCTGCGGATCGAGGAGATCGCGTACGAAGTGTCGGGCGATCCCAACGTTAGCACGGCCCTCGTCGACGCGTTCCAGCACGGGGACTACCGGACTCGGCAGATCGCCGAGCTCGCGTTGAAGCATGTTGATAAGATTCCGAACTTCTCCGGGATCTTTGCAAAAGTGTGATTTAACGGTTATGAGGTTGCTTGCATTTGTAGTTTTGCTCCCACTTTCTTTTTTTCGTTTGTGAATAAGTATTAGGTAAAGGTAAATCTCATTTTCTTTTTTCTCTTTTTTATTTTAATTGGTTGAACATACTGCAATGTAACATTAAATTATGCATTCATAAAATTCATATATGTAGCTCATTATCGATTGATATTAGAAAAGTATTCAAGTCCGCAATAGAGGTGAGTTGGAAATTTATCGACATAATAAAAGTGAAAAAAGTTTCGAAAAAAGTAGGAGTAATTGAAATTTTTGAAATAAATTATTTTTGTATTTTACAGTTAAAACTCGATAAATTAATATTCGATAAAGTAATAATCTCGATAAGATAATAATTTCTTCCGGTCTCGATATGAGTCAATGCACTAAAATAATATTCGATAAAGTAATAACCTCATTAAATGAATATTTTTTCTCGGTCTCAAGATTATTACTTCATCGAGGTTTAACTGTATTAAAATTAAGTGTACATATACTGAAAAAGTGTCGAACACGGCCACGTGTCGGATAATTTTTTAGAGAAAATATCAATTTTGGTCTTCTAATGTAGTCTATGTTCGATTTTGGTTTTTAATGTGGTAGTATCTGATTTTGGTTTTATAACTTTATATAATATTCAATTTTGTTCCTCTAATATAGCAGTGTCTGGTTTTGGTCTTGTAACTTTATAATGTGTCCGGTTTTGGTTATATAACTTTAAGTGTATGATTTTGGTCCTAGGACAGAAATTGTCTAACAGAAAAAAGAGGCTTGAACTAGACTCTTCGTCGCATGATTAAAATAAAATATTTTGTAAAGTTTCGAGACGAAAAGCAAACATTTTTAAAAGTTATGAGACCAAAAACAGATAGAGACTATATTGCAGAACCAAAATCAAATTCGTGTTAATGATATATATATATATAGGGTGTGGATCTAGGGAGATCCAATACGCAAAAGAGATATGAGAACCATTCCCTACCATAGATCCCTTCCAAATCAAATGCCAAGATTACACTACTAGTTTAGTTTTTTTTTTTCAAAAAAAAGGTAGAAAGGACAAAATGGAAAAATTGAAACAAAACAATTTGAATTTAATTCTCATATCTACAGCAACTCTCTCACTCTCTCTTACTCTTCCAACCAACGGACTCCATTCTCTCTTATTCTCTCTCACTTTCTCTTACTCTCTTTCTCTCTCTAAAATAAAAAAAACTCACCCATTTTGATTTCCTTCTTCCTCCAACTACTCCAAACCTTCCATCAACAACCGACAGAAACAAAACAGAGAAGACACAGTTCACCTCCATAATCGACGAGCGAGCAGCAACCTGTCTTCGTCCATAACCGACCACCGAGAAGAACCGACAGAAATCGAGTAAGAAATCGAAGAATTAGAGTCGTTTTCCCTCGAATCGACGAGTATTCAGGTTTGTTTTATTTATTCTTGACTTAAATTATGAAACCCGGTAGTGCTATGGTGGATTTCTACGTTAAACTGCTGTGCTTGAATGATGCAGCAAAGGTGTTCGACGAAATTCCTGAGAAGAACACTGTGTGCGTCAATGCGCTATTGTCAGGCTATGCAGAGGCTAAGATGTGGGGAGAAGGGATTGGGCTTGTTAGGAGGATGCCTAAATTGTGTTTGGAAGCAGACAACTTCACTTTATCCTCTGCTCTTCGTGCTTGTTTTGGACTCTGTTCGATAGAATTTATGATTTTTTCTATCCCGATTTTATTGATATGCATGAATCTCTTGTATTATTAGCATGAAATTGAGTGTCTGTGTGCATGAAAGTTTTAATATTGGTATGCACACCCTTTTTTCTCGTATGCCTTTTTTTATAAGCGTAAGCATAAAATATTTTATATATTAGCATAAAAATATGAAATAGTAAGCATAAATTTTTTGTCCATTGGTACATATTATTTTGGATTTTTGTGCATAATTAATATTAGTGGTGTGCATAACTTGATCGAAAGGTTAGCATAAAAAGATTGAGTCAAATGCAAAAAATGTGTGCATAACTTGATCGAAAGGTTAGCATTAAATTATATACTTGTGTGCATGATTTATGAGAAAGGTAAGCATAAATCAAATTGTAACGGTAAAATATGTTAAATATGAATTATTTCTTGAAGGGGGGACTTCCATCCATAAAAATCTGCATAAATTCACCTATAATATAATATACATAAACAGATAATAAGAAAATAGGAAAACACAAAAATCGAAGAAAACAAACGAAATGAGCAAAATTGCCCAAGAACAATGAAGGCCCATCCAAAATCAATCTTTATGCGTACACATCAAATTCATTCTAACAAAAGAAACAATCGGGGTCAAGAGAAACACGACTCTGTCATTCCGATTCGGACATGCATGAAAAGTTCACAAGATGAGCATAAACACATAACATCATGAGCATAAAGATGTAAAACTCGAACATGGCAGCGAAAATGGGTGGAGAGAGAAAATCTGAAGTTGAATTAAAAGAAGAGGAGTTTACAAAAATACCCTTAATGAGCTAAATTTTCTCCTTTTTTTATTTATTTTTAAATGCTTTTGGGGATAAATGAGAGCTTTAGATTTGCGAAATGAAGGGACGAGATCGGTTCTCGTATCTCTTTTAAGATTTGGATCTCATAATATCCATTCCATATATATATATATATATATATATATATATATATATATATATATATATATATTTGTCATAAAATTTTACAAAATGTCTTATTTTAGTCATTTTATAAAATGTGTAGTTCATGCACCTTTTTATGCTCGATAATTTATGTCGAATGATCAAAATCGTACATTTTGTAAAGTTATAAGACCAAAATCGAACACATTATAAAGGCTTAGGACCAAAAAGGGACTCTGCTAACATTAGAGAACTGAAATCAGACACTGTGAAAGTTATAGGACCAAAACCGAACATTATCACGTTAAAGAACCAAAATTGAAAAGAGTCCACATTAGAGGATCAAATATCGATATTTTCTCTAATTTATTATTATAATTATTTTAAGACACGATACCTCAAGTTTTTGAAAGGAATTCCGAATCAAACTTATTTCTATCAACTTACATTAGATCAAAAAACATTCTCATACAAGAATGCAAACACAAAAAAGCCAAAGTACACTTATGAATAGGAAATCAAAACCATACCTACCTCCCTTACAAACGCATCATAGCCATTGATTTGATCATGCAAGATGACTCATCCACATCATGCTCCGCTCGGTTTCTCGAAACATGACTCCACAACCCTCCTCTTCCCGGACCACCCACATCAAACATCGTCACAAAGTCTAACCCTTGTCCGAAAATCTTGAACGCTTCGACTCCGAAAATAACGTCTCCATCGGCCACGAACAAAGCATTTGGGTCCATCGGAGCGTCTGGATGTACGGACACTACTCTCCACGAAAGATTCATCGTATCGATCTCCCAAAGCTTCCTTATCGCCTTGTTCCGCCTCCCTATCTCCCCGTCGCCCTCGCACCACGAGACCGAGATGAAAACTCGGCCCTTGCACGACACGAGCTTCGGGTGGTATTGGTGGAGACGGGGAGGAGACGGAGTCGTCGTTTGGATTCGGATCCAGTGTCCCCTGTCGATGTCGTATCCGACTAGCTTGTCGTTTTCGGAGTAAACGTAGAAGACCCCGTTGCATACGACACCTGAAGAAGCCGCCACACCGAAATCTAGAGGGGCGTTCTTGATCTCGGTCCATTTATCCGATGTGGGATCGTAAACCTCGCCTGAATGAAGCGGCTCGTCCCACGATCCGAAACCTCCCACAACAATGATTATAAACTTCTTACCATCTTTGTTGTGTGGTGTTTCTTGCCTTTGCCTAAGCGGCTCGTTTTGGTCGAAAGAGGAACTCTGTCGTCGTCGTCTGACGGAGAGGCGGTGAGGATCCTCGTACACATCCGATTCTCCACGTACTCGAGACCTATACACACGCCTCTCGGATCGAGCTGCTTCGTTTCTCAAGATCGGAGAATCCCGACCAACCTCATAAACTCCGAGAATCGGAGAAGATCTAGCGTGCTTCATAGATGCCGCTCTGCGCGATGATTTGGTTATCGGGTTGAAAACCGTAACTCCTCTATGCGTCTTGAACGAGCTCCGATCTACGACATCTACCCTTCCTAAGAACGAACGGCCCCCAATCACGTATATATCATCTTGGATGGTAGATACGGAGAACATAAACCTCCCTTTTAGAGGAGGCGAATCTATCGTGTGCCATTCGTTTAAAGAAACGTCTAACGCGTGTATCTCCCCGTTACAAAAGCCATCTCTAATGACACCGAAGAGAAACAACCACGGAGTTTGGAACGAGCAGTCCCTTCTCATCTCCATAAACCTGCGCGTTGTGGTTAAGTTCCTCCACTTCTTGCACACGAGGCGAGCATTCATAAGGCTTCTGAGTGGGAGCCTCACCAAGCACATCTCAAGAATGTCGTCGGGTAGGTGGGCGTTTAACATGTTCGTTCTTTTGATGCTCGTGAGATTTTAAGAGGCTCCGGTTGTTCTTTCTATACGAAAAGCAATCGATAGTTACTTCCTCATTTCCACATATCGGAGTATACCCTTTCCCTTCATTGCTCACACTTGACCGCCTTCTACACCCTAAATCGAACTCTTCACCCGTATCTGCCCCTACTTTGCAGCCACCGTCTCTACCGTAAAGAGTAAGACATCCCAAAGACACACCACTCGTCTCATCCTCTAAGCAACCCTCACTTTTGTTGCTCTTTCTTTTCGATTTCTGATTCATACTTCTGGCAAGACGTTTTGATACGCGAAAAGACTCAAATACCCGATTAGTAAGTCTCCCGGTAACGATTGTGAGGTTACTAACCTATATTACAACATGAAAACAGAGTTTAACCACATATACTCTTAAAGTGGAAGTTAAAATACATGTATGATGCTTCAAATTATCAACAAAACACAGTTTAAACAGACATGACAGCAACATCAAAGACTTGTGAGATCACGAAAACGGTATTTTCGTACGATAATAATCAAGAGTTCATACAAAGGTTTGGATTTCTTTCCCATCTGAAAAGCATCATCTTTTAACTTTTCATGGAGCCTCAAAATTGACAAATTGCATTGTTTACTTGAAGCAAGATGATGACTCACTTTCCTACATTCATAACTTGACATAGGATCTTCCCTTATAAGTTAAAACTAAAGCCTCTTAAAACTAAAGCCTCTTACAGTCAAGAATCACAACGTTATATTTGGTCTGAAACACTATCCCTTAATTCCACTACCAAATACATAAGAACTCGAATCAATTGATGAAACCTTAATTTCAACAATTGTAGCAAGATTTATGCAATTCTTCAATATGATATCAAAAATTTTAAAAAATTGAAATAGACTAGGCTTCACATTTCACAACAATCACAAGAATTCAATTTATTGACATTCACATCAAAATTAAATACAGATAACAAACTACAATCAAGAAAAACGAGTTAATCATCTCAAATTTAACCAAAAGAAAAAAGAAAAAAAATACAGCAAGAGCAGCCTCCCTAAACTTGCAGAAAGATGCAGACAAAAATCAAAAACCAACTAAAAAGGGGAGGAAGAAAAAATGAATAAACAGACCTTAGAAATCAAAGCAGAGCAAATATCCAACAGCCCATTTCAAGATTCAATCCGAAACGAAAAGGGTCTCTCTCATCCAGATCCAATCTGCATAAAAGCTCAAATCTTTACTAGTATATGGGTTATTAAAATAGAGCATCTATCAGAGAATTAATGAGGGGGAGCATTATTTTACACGATGGGTATTTTTTCTTTGGTTGTGTTAGTTGGGAATGAAAGTGAGTAAAGCGGAATTGATGACTCAACCAAACCTCATCAGATGATGATTGCAGAAGTGAAACTTGATTTGTATTTATTTCACTCATTTATAGATAGGCACATGATGTGTGTCTACATATTCCATCTACTATTCTTTGCGTTTGGCTTTTGTGCTTTCTTGATTTTCTTAATCTCTCTCTCTCGTCATTTTGTGGTTAAAAAACCATTTTTGGCCCGTTATTTTGACTCTCGATTCACTTTGATTCATTATTTTGATCGAGTTTAATTTTTGTTCGTTAATTTAGCAAATTGTCTATTTTTAGTACGTTTACCAAAATTGGTCAAATTTGTCCAATTTTTGGCCTGTTATGTAAATAAAAAAAATCTTATTTTTAATATTATAATATATTTGTAATATCAATTTTCATCTCTTTATATTATATATATATGTCCAACTTTAACCTATTACGTTTAAAAAGATCCAAAAATGAAGTTGATTATTTTTCTTAATATGTATTTGTAAGATTTTCTTAATTATTCGGGTATATCTCCGGGCCGAATTTTCTATTTTGCTTATGTTGTTTGTCGAATAATTTTAGAAAATCCTACTCAGAGATAGACCCGAATAATTAAAAAAATTCTAAAATAATAAATATAAAAAAATTACCAACCCCTTTTTTTAACATAATGTTTAAAACTGGACATTTATAATATAAAAAAGATAAAAATTAATATTATAAATATATTCTAATATTAAAAAATTATTTTTAATTTTTTTTATTAACTCAGCGAACCAAAATTGAACAAATTTGACCAATTTTATCAAACGGACTAAAAATTGATAATTTACCAAATTAACGAACTAAAATTGGACTCAACCAAAATAACGGATCAAAGTGAATCGAATGTCAATATAATAGGCCAAAAATGATTATATTCCTCATTTTGTGGGAGCGTCTCGAAATTTTCTCCTCGAGACCCAAATATCTCCTAATATCTAGGCTGATTTTTTATTATTTATAAATCCAAACTAGCAATATTGTATCACAAAAGTTGAATCAAATTTGATTTTAAGAAATCAACAACCTATAACCAAACAGTTGAAAGTGTGTAATAAACCTTCATTTCTCTCTTTATGATAAGATAATCAAGTGTTTGGGCTCTAATTACTCGACGTGTAGTGCAATGATAGGCGGCGATACCCGCCTTCGATACGAATTGCTAAAATTACATTCGTCCCACTATTCATAGAGTTGGTAAAATGGGTCCGACCCGATGGGTCATCCCGAGCATCTAAAAAATGGCTTTGGGATAAAAAAATTAGAAGTCCGAGAATGCAATAAACTTAAAAAGTTTGCCCAGAAAATTATTGAGTTCTATAGGCACTGGGCTAAAAAGGTCTCAAGTTATTGGGCTAAATATATATATTATTAATTATCCTTAATATTATTCTCCATGCACAAATAAAAAAAGGGTAAGAGATAAAGTTATTAAATGAATATGGAAATGTGATGATATATAATGAAACTTCAGAATTTTAAGTTGTTTATTATTTTCGTTTGGATTGTTTAATGTTTATTTGAGTACAATTTTAAACTTTATAAATTCTAAATATAATTTATTTGATTACTTCATAATTTATACATTATAAATATATTGACATGTTTAGTTTAAGATATATATATTTATTTTATTTTTATAAAACAAAAATATAATTTAAAAACCAATAAAAATAAAACAAAAGATTAGTGGTTTAAGCTTTCCCCGACGCCCCCGGTCCAAAAGCTCGGGGTTAGGCTAAGTTTCAAATGCCAGTATACCATGATCCTGTAAGGTGCGAGATAGATAGGCCCGATAGACCCATGGTTGGGCGGCCGACCATCCCACCCAATTTGTCATATCTAACTATTAATTGCTTAAGATTTTTCACACAAAAATTAAGACAATTGTATGTCATGTATGAAATAGTGTAATCTACTAAATTACAATATTATTATAAATATAAATCAGAAAAAGGAATGTGAATCATTTATATGGAAGAGATGTTTAATTTAAATTGGGATTTGGAATATAGCTGTTGAAATTTTAAAAAATTACCCGGTTGGTAAAATATCAAAATATGTATTTTATATATTTTTAATATGTACTCTCTCTGTTCCCTAGATTTAGTTCAGTATATCTTTTCGGACGGTCCCATTAAAATAGCTCAGTTTTTTTATTTTGTAATTTATTACAAATACTTTTTTTGAGGGACCCACAACTTTAAACAGCTCTACATACATCAACTATTCTCTTTAAAAATCACGCCGAAAAGAAAGCGGATTATATTTATGGGACGGAGGGAGTAATAAATAATGGAATCATGGGAATTCCTACTGCTATGGACTGGGTTTGTCCAAAAGAGAAGCCCATATCTGTCAGAAGAAGCCCAATTTCTTTAGTCATTGAAAAGTCTCCACGTGGCGCGCTTTTATTGGATTTTAACACCACACTCCTGTGCTGCCATGGCACTACACCATTTGTATTTTAATTTGTTCGAAAAATATAAAACCCGAACAGCTGAAATTGAAATTTGCTCCCCCAGCAGCTGAAAAAACGAGATCAAGCAGAAGAAAATTCAGCGCAGAAATGGCGAGGTTCAACGTGGATTCGATCCTATTCATCACTATTTCTATTTTCTCAGCATCAGTTTATGGCATTGACGATAAATGCGGCGCCTGCAATGCAATTGCTGTGTGTAATTTCTCGTTTTTGGAAATTCAATTGTTTTGTAGTGCAGAATGCTTGTTTTGGGGAGGGATTTTTGTTGATTTTCTTTATTGTTTTTTGTGGGTTTGCAGATGGAGCTGGAGCGCGGACTCTCGAATGTAAGTTTTTACTGTCTTATTTTTGTGTAATTGCTAGTTTATGCATTCGCTTGATTTGATTAAAATTGTGATGCATTAAGTTTCAAGTAATGGAATTAGGGTTTGGAGCTAACAGTCTGGTTTGAGTGTAAAGACAACTAAGAATTAAATGGATAAAAATAGTGATAGTTTCAACTGACAATGTCCAGTTAAAGCAACCAACACCATGTAGCTTAGTTGATGTTTCTCACTCTTTCGAAGGTAATAGATCTAGGTTTCAATCTCTTCCCCCGATCCCCGTTCGGGTAGATTTAAAGAAGCTGTCCACTAAACCAAAAATATTCAGAAGGAGGCTGATTTGATGAAGTGGTTGCATTTTTGTTTTTGGAATGTTACATTGGCTGATTCATTTCAAAATGGATTATCACCGGATAATGTTTGCCCGAAGTAATTTCTTTGAAATAAATTATTTTCATCGTATACAGGAAAACCTAGAAATCATTTGGACATGAGACACCGTTTGGACTCTAAAGGTCAGCGACAAGGGAAGCTCATAGACTACAGGTATAGGCTAATGGTTTTCTCTTATCTAATATAGCGGCTGGTTCCGTATCCTCTTATGCTATTGCTAGGGATGAGCACCGATGGTAGTGGTAAAAAAAACGTCGTTACCGATTACCATACCGCTTATGAGTGGTAAATGATTTTTTTTACCGTTTACCGCACCTAAAACTATGATTACCGTTACCGTTGGTAATGATAAAAATATTTACCGTACCAATGGTAAATATAATTTACCAATCACGCATCTCTAACATAGTTTCACGCTAACAAGGAAAAAAACTATTACCGCATTTCGACTGATGGTCTCTACTTATAAATATTAAATTTTTCAAGTAATTTTTTGAGCTAAAATCTCAGCTAAATAATGTAAAACACCAACACAAACTATAGAGAATGAACTTCAAAAGTCAGACGCAGATGAACATAGGATTAAAAGTTATTATGAAAAGGTAAAACGTGTAAATAGGAGATTTAGAGTATTTTTTACTAATTAGATAATTTTATGTATATAATAAAATTAAGATTTTTTAATATTGCACATTACCGTTGGTATTAATGGTAACCGCACTTATGGTACGGTTACCGTACCGATAATTGCGGTATTTTCAAAATCATTACCGTTTACCGCTTGTTTACGGACGGTACCGTTACCGATGGTAAGAATTACTGTTGGTAATCGGTAAACCGATGGTAATGGTAATTTTTTGCTCATCCCTAGCTATTGCTCAAACTTGTTGCTTCATCATATTTCTCCACCAGAGTCAGTGAGTTAAGAATTGTTGAACTTCTTGACGGGCTCTGCGAAAACATGCAAGATTATACGCTCGAGAAGGTACTCCACATTTCCCTTTGCAATGCCACAATATCATTTGTAAATGCAGACAAAAACTTTTGTTTAGGATAATTCGGAGCAGGTTTTACTGGCCAGCCCATTCCTCTGATCTCAATTTCAACGTTTTTGGTAGGTGGGTTCAAGCAGACAATGGATCAAAGTTAAGAGCTGGGATAACCTTAAAACTAGTACGTACACAAGCTTATTCTGACAAACTCGTTTTAATACGTGGATCCCCGACTTTAGTTCTTTCTGCCCAGTCATTATGCCATTTTCTAATTGGATGCCTTTGTCAGGGGTGGATCCAAGGGGGGGCGCCCGGTGGCGGTCGCCCCCCCGATTCATGTCGAAACTCGATTTTTTATGTGTGATTTTTGGATTTTTTTTTGTATTTCGCCCCTCGAAATCTATACTTCATCCTCTTTTCAATCGAATTTTCAAATTTCGTCCTCCCTTCCTCGTAATCCTAGATCCGTTGCTTTAGTTGTACTAAGTGCTAACAGTCTGAACATATAGACTCTAGCTGTATCATCTAAATGTCGGATTCCAAAGCTTAGAATAGTAACCTGGTCAATTTTGTGAAGAAAGTTACAAAGATATGGAGAAACCTACTTCTGTAACATCTCTTGCTTTGACGATATGCTTGTCATTAATAGCATAGTATCAACTCTCACTTTGATAGATCTAATGGCCGTGGTAAATTTGTTATTTTCATTTTAATATGATTAGGAAGGGCAACCCCAGGTCCACATAATAAAATTTGCAGCTTAGCTCGAGTGGTCCGTTGCCTGTTATGTTCCGGAACCTGAGATTTATGATTGAACTGATAATCATATCTTGTAGTGCAAGTCAAGGACTCCATATGAATACAGAAAGTGCTGTTATCTTTTCCTTACCGCTAAAGCATTCTCTTTCCTCTCATTATTTTCTCTTTCATTTTGCACAGAAGGCCCCATGGAATATATACTAAAAGCCTGGGAACTGGGAAAATTAATATGGTACTTTAATTATGTTGTGCTCTTACCACTGATTGTCAACTGCTGTATTCTGAAGCATGCATGATAAAGGAATCCCATATGTGGGTCCATTTGAAAATATCATGCCAATTAGAGAAACCATAACAATATCAAGCTGCGGAAAACCTCTGTTTTGGTTAACATAGGAGCTCATATATCAGATGATTATGCTTAAATCAAGTCAAATTGCCATTTCACCGACAAATTAGTTACAGAAATCATTGAACTTCATTGACATAGTCTGACTTTGTTTACCAAAATGCATAAAGAATGAGCATGACAAACTTTAGTTTCTCAATGTCAATAGCTACTAATGCCTTTTGGAGTTAGGAGAGAGAGAGAGAGAGAGAGAAGTGGGTTAGAGACATTTAGTTGAAGGGAGTCTAAGGTGATGACCTTGCATTGTGCTTGCAGATATTCTGCCAACTTGAAGCTTTGCATTTAGATTCACCACTTACTCATTGTTCACTTCACTAAAATGGAATTTTGTTCGACAACTTTCTTGAAGTTTTCTTGTTAATATGTAAGGCTGTCAGCATTTTCTGATGGATACCATTTCCATACTCTTATGATAGATAAACAAGAAGCTCGAGCGTATTCAAAAGACATTTCAACTTTCTGTGGAAGGTAAGACGAGCTTTTCGCTTGTTTAAATCTGGGAGCATACAAACCCGGGAGCTAATATGTCCACTTTCTTCATTCATAGGTTACTCGAGGAAACTGAAGACGAGGTGAATCTTTATCCTATCACCCCTTGCCATATACATGTGTTTCCGTTTGTTCTTTATCGACTAATGTATATTTGCCGAACCAGCTGTCTGAAAGCATTAAAAAAGGATCTGTTCAAGTAGGAGAAGTAAGCAAGGTTCTATGCCAAGACCTCGGCAGATACTGTAGCCAGACAAGGTAAATTCTTCATACACGAATCATCGATATATTCATGATTTCCTTTATGTTTAGATGTTTTTGCTGAGATTTCCAGTTAACAACCCCTCTATCTGCTCAGTGGCAACAGAGAACCAGTCGATGATGAAGAAACCGGCAAAGAAGAACTCTGAGTATAACGCCCCAATTTTCATAACATTTTAAGGGAACGTCACCTTCTTGCATAACATATAATTTTCTCAATTTAATTTTTCAAAAATAATATATTTATAAAAATAATAAGGTTTTAATGCATTTCATAAAAAGCGGAAGTCTTAATTCAAAAATATGTTCACCTATTAGTTTGCGGAATTAAATAAAAATAAATGCATAGTTCAAGATAAAACTAAATTAATAACGTAAAAATTTCATGAATCCTTTTCAGTGTGTGTGTGACCATCACCATCCGCCACTTCAAGCACCTGCCGGACCATGATCTGAAAAAGTGAAAATATTAAGGGGTGAGTACGACTACTCAGTGGGATCAACAATTATCCAAACTATAAACTATAAAGAATTTAACATGAGAAATTAGACATGCAAGCCCGGGAGGCTTAACCCGAAGGTTTTATCGCTCCGAATTGCCCAAGGCTAACCCGAAGGTTTTTTCGCTATGATTTGCCCGAAGGCTAACCCGAAGGTTTTATCGCTCCGAATTGCCCGAAGGCTAACCCGAAGGTTTTATCTTGCTATGACTTGCCCGAAGGCTAACCCGAAGGTTTTATCGCTTCCGAATTGCCCGAAGGCTCGCCCTGTATCGAATAACGCATGAGAAAAACGATATAGTATATAATAAGGATAAAAGTAAACCCCACCTTAACCTTTTTGAGTGAAAGATGTATATCAAGTGATTAAGCTCGCGCCCGTCCTATAATAAAGCTTGACTTAATTATTTATGCAATTCTTAATCACGTACATATGATTTTCATGCTTTGAAACAATTAATCTTTTTGTACATGGAATGCAAATAAGTATATCGACACCTATAGTTATTAGGTTACAACATATCATATCTGAAAACTAGGTTTCTATGTTCTATCTTAACTCGTGCAGAATACATATTTTAGAAAAATTCCACAGAACATGAATAAATTCTATAAATTCAAATTTTCTGCATACATATTCCTTAATGAGTCTAAAACATATCAAAATTTGTTTCATACTAAAATAATATGTCCTCTAAAAGTTATAACCAAAACAATATCTACTGTGCTAACATAATCGGTTTCTGACCTATTGTCATTCATCTATACGTTTCAGGGACTAAACATATTCTAAAAATTCTAATATTTAACACATATCTAGGAGACATACATAGACATATCATATCAAAATTTCAAACCATATAGATAAGTGATGTATTCATAATATACAAATCAATTTTCACTCAAAACTGCTTCACCGCATGAAATTCTTTGCTTAACAATAGAAGGTTTGTAATAAACTGCTTTCGTAAAAGCATGTTAAAAATACAAAATAAATATTTTGAGAAACTCCTATGTGTATAGAGTATTTAGGAAAAAGAATCAAATCAATACCATATTTGTGCAAAGAGATATAAATGTTTTACTAATCTCTATCCAGAAAACATTAGTTTTCGGCAGTATAAATGTGGAAATTCATTAAAAATATAAAAACTTGTCCAAAAACCACGAAAATTTACAGAGATATAAAAGACATACCTAGGAACCTCCGTCTAAAATTTCACCACGATATCTTACCGGGAAGGTACGTAAATAATTCTTGAAAGAATTCGCAGGTATGCTGACAGATTTTCGAAAAGTTTATATTATGAGCGACTAAGGGGTATTTATAAGCCTAAAAATCATTATCCAACCATCCCTAATAAAATATGATATCAAATATATTTTATCCATATTTATTTTCGTCCATATCTATTTTATATAGAATATATTCTATCACTTACCATATAAGAGATTCAATCCTAGATAAATTAGGATAAGGATAACTAAAACTAGATTTCTTTCCTAAAACATGTATATCACAAATAAAAGGTCTATTTTATTCATAAAATATAATTTTAAATTATCTCCTAATAACTTAATACCCTAATAAATATTCTATCATTTTATGAATCCTAGTAGGTTTAGGAAATCCAAAATAAATATTATTCTTGCCTATTAATTCTAACATTATTTCTAAATAAATAAATATACAATATAATCATAATATGATATAAATAAACACATTTAAAGTTCAAAATACATTTACATCACAAAAATGATTTAAAGACAAATAAGATAAATGCTTTAATTTTTTTCATTTAAATTTCTAAGGCGCGACTTATAGGACTTACCACAAGATATCATGCATGAGATGCAAATGAAAATTTTTATTTTATAGTTGTTATTATTATTATTATTATTTAGAAAATTTCGGGGTGTTACACTGAGGAATCGCATGAGCTTGTTCGGCATATCGGTTTGGTAGAGAAGAAACTAAGGCTGCTTCAATGGTTGTGAATGCCGCTCCAAAAGCCTTGCTTTACTTTTGTTGAAGGAGAAATGGTTAGTAAAATGAATCATCAATATTGTTGGTTGAAATTCAGAAACTTTGGTGAACTGTCCATAACACTTGAAAATCAATTATGTTACTCATCCCCTGCTTTCTCCATATGATCTATGCTTTATACTCCATCCGTCCCACAATTGTTGCTTCACTTTCCTTTTCGGGTAGTCCCATCAATTGTTGCTACATTTCCGACAATAGTAAATTATTACAAATATTCCCTCCGTCCAAAGTGTCTCCTTTCTATGGGGCACGGAGATTAAGAAATTTGTGTTGTGTGGTGTATATTGTTTGACATTTGAATTGTTAATTTTGATCCGCACATTTTTTTTTTTTAGAAACATGACATTTTCTACGGGACAGTCCAAAAAAGAAAAAAATATATTTTCTATGGGACGGAGGGAGTACTTTATTTGATGGACCCACATATTCGCACACAACTAACAATTTTCCGTAAAAATCGTGCCGAAAAATTTTGGAGCAAGAATTATGGGACGGAGGTAGTATAATTTATCTATTTATAGTTTTGGGCTTCTCTTGGGAAAGGGGGGAAAAACACCTATTTGGTTAAAAAAGACAGGTTCAGATTATCTGTCTCACATTTTCGTGTCTTACTCACGTTTACTACAATCTTAAAATTCAAATCGTAAAACACTCAGGTTTTTACAGTTGAAAATGATAGTGAGACAAGATAATGTGCTACAGAAGAACTATGTGGGTAAAAAGATAATCTGCTCGATGAAAATTGGTTACACATTGGATAAAGAGGATTGACGTAATCTTCATGCAGATAGATTAAATTTACCTTTGAAATATTATTTTCTTCTTAAGCAAATTGCTACCTATTTTTAATTTAATTAATTAAATATACTTTTATATTCGTATCCTCGTCCAAAGACAAAAATAATAGAACGAACTTTCATTTTTTTTCCATTATTGTCATTCCTATTGGAGCAGTTTGTTAAAAAATAAACCTAACACCACTACTCCCCATAATTATTTTCCAATAATACAGTTAAACCTCGATTAAGTAATGTTCGATATAGTAATAACTTCGCTTAAATAATAATTTATTATGGTCTCAAACTAAAGTAATAATTTTGCTAAATGCATTAAGTAATAAAAAAGTTTAAATCTTTAAGGTTCCAATAAAAATATAAAGTAATAATTACTGATTTCAGAAAATATATACAAGACAATTATAATATTGCAGTAGTACAATAATCATTTCTCATGAATATAAGCTTGCATAGTTATTGCTTTTTCTTCCCAGCTAAACTAAAATTATCATCCTTAACTTTCTGCAAAGTATAGACAACTTCTGAATATTTTGCTCATGTTGTAGCAAATAATTATTTAAGGTGGTTATTGCTTGAATAAACCTTTTAATAACTCAATTGAAATAAATGTAATATAATCTCATTTAGGATCATCCTCTTCACTGTTTCAATATTTTCTTCATTCATGGGTTATTTCATAGTTGCGTCATTCTTGATAGCTAAAGGATATTGAACATTTATAACATTTTTGTAGCCGAAATTAAAGATGACATTGCCTAATGTTTAATATCTTTATCTAATTCAAGGAATTTAATTTCGGTAGATCATTTTGTTTTGAACGAATGTAGCAATGCCGAAAACATACTTCTAGGACAATTTTAATATAAGCTTAAATAAACTTTTTTATTTTTTCATGTGTATGAGCTTTGTTCTATCTAAAGTAATAAATATTCATTTATCGATAAAAATGAATAATTTATTCATTTATAAATAAATGACTAATTTATTCAATTATCGATAAATGAATATTTTCGCTAAATGAATATTTTTTTTTTCCGATCCCACGTATGTTACTTTAAATATCTCAAGAAAAAGAAAAGGCTACAAAACAAATATCTACTCTCTTTTTCAGTGTTCCTGTACACGTGAAAAATGCAGGAATCCATAAATTTTTCACAAGAAAATGCCAAAATATAAGTGGGAGAAAGTTCATAAAGTTGTCTGGTAATTTAAGGATCCTCGGAAAAACCAAATTATAAAAATAAGTCCAGTTTATTATTTCCTTCATCAATTCAAATGTTCGTTCCTGTATTCATTGTACCCGTACTTATGTCTATCTATTTTTACCAAGACAAAGGTAATCACTAGCCCCTATATATTCCTCAAGAGAGATTACGATAAAGATTAATGGGACAGTACATGTATTGAGATATATCAAACCATTTCGATTATTAGTGTCAATATGTATTTTATTCCGAAGATTATTAGTTTTGTGCGATTTTGCCTCATTAATTATGAAAACATGCAATTTGCTTCATGAATTATTTAATTTGTTGCGTAATAGTAAAATTTCGGCAAAAACTTTTTAATATACGTGCAAAGTTAGGAGTAATATCATATTGGATTAGTACAATACTAATAATTCATGGGTAAATCACACAAAACTAATAATCAAAGACATCATTGACCCTATATTTGCACATATGATTGGAATTTTATGACGAATTTCTACTCTTCTACGATAAATTAAATAATTTATGGGCAAATTGTATATTTCATAGTTTAAGGGCAAAAGTATAAATCAATAATCCATGGGAGAAATTAAACATATTTATAGTTCAGAGAGCAAAGCGTAAAAAACTAATAGCTTAGGAAATTTAATATATTTAACCTATATTTGAACAATACCTAACAAGGGAGTGGTTCCCGTGTGAACAAACCTTATCGTGTGAACGTGTGAACACTGCACGTTATAAATGTACTGTACTTCCAAGGTAAATATATTGTACTTTACGTATTGCACTTAAGACAAACGTACTGCACTTTAAAATGCACTATTTTTGCCTTTAAAGTACAGTACATGTGTATTTAAAGTGCAGTGTCCACACGTTACATGATAACAGACTGTTTCAAGAAATTAGTTGGTCTCATGTGGATTGTCGGTTGACCTTATATTGAATTTCATAGTGCATGCACACCATTTTTCCGACCAAATCATGAAAGAAACATATTCAAATGAGTCATGCAATGAAAGAAGAAATAGGACCACTACATTATTGGCCAATTGGATCTTAATTCTTTTCTACCCTTCCATTAATTTTCTGGTGAATAAAGCACAATTGAATGGCTACTATTTCTTGATCATGTTGCCAGTTTACCAAAACTCATCATTTTACACGGTTTGTAATGATTATTAGTTTCTTGATTTGTTAATACATTTGACGGCAAGTAGGAGTATTTTATTGCCCACATGAAATAATATACAAAGCAATGTGTTTTCATGGCTGAATTATATAATCTTCCGTTTTTTTTTTCAAACGAACCCTAAAAATTTGATCTTTTTGTGATTGATTTAGATTTTTTTTTTTTTTTTTTTTTTTTTTTACGAGGAACCCGCAGCCGCTACCTCGCTCCTGTGAAACCACACAGAAGAGTTAAACCACCCTTAATGTGACAGGGTGACAGACTCATACATAACGTTGTGAAACCACACAGAAGAGTTAAACCACCCTTAATGTGACAGGGTGACAGACTCATACATAACGTGTCCAGTGGAAATTGAACCCATAACCTATCGATCCCGGGTCACCCACCTTCACCGCTATGTCATCCCAAAGGGACATTTAGAGCCTTTATCACGTATATTAATGGGTTAAGTTCTTGAGAAGTTAGTAAAGCAAGACTCAAAGAGTAAAGGAATACAATTTTCAAGACCACACTAATCTATTATTATCTCCATTCCATATATTTAATTCAATACTCCCTCCGTCCCGCTATTTGTGGCTCACTTTCCCGAAAGGGGTGTCCCATTATTTGTGGCCACTTTCTTAATTTGGTAAAAAAATATTATCATATCTTCTACTTTATCATCTTCTTTCTCTTACTTTATTACATTCTCTCTCCTACTTTATCATCCTTTCTCTCATACTCTCTCACTATCTTACTCATCTTCTCTCTCATACTTTATCATCTACTCTCTTAATTCCCGTGCCGAAACCAATTGAGCCACAAATAGCGGGACGGAGGGAGTATTACTTTTGGAACTGTTTCATTAAAACAGTTCAATTTTTTTTTTAAATAAATTATTACACATATTTTTTTTTTGAAGGACCCATTACTTTATATAATTTTATATATATTAATAATTCTCCTTAAAAACCTTACTGAAAAAAAAGTATACTAATCTATGAGACTTGAAGTAAAACATTTATAGAATCAAATGATATGTTGTTGTCTAGCCTAATTAATTTATATCATAAAGGAGAAACAAATAACGTGGGGCCTTGTCAGATAGACTTAAATTCCTTTGTGGGTTTTGTTTCCTTGGCTGAAATTTACAGTGGGAACTGCTTCCAGACGTGATCCACATGATCCCTCTGCATTAACATCTAATTTCTTTCTTTCTTTACTTTTTTTTTTCTTATATAAATATACATATTCACTCCGACCTATAAATTTAGTCTACTTTTTTTGATTTAATTTTAAAAAAAATTATTGATATCTATAGAATTGTATTCCCTCCGTCCTATTTATATTTTACAACATTTTTCTTTGCGGGCTGTCCTATTCATATTGCAATGTTTTTTAAAATAGAAAAAATATGAGTGGATTATAATTATCCTAAATAAGAAAATTTCATTATCTTTTACTTTACACATTTATCACACTATCTTAAAATTCATACCCAATCTCAAATGTTGCAAAATGAGTGAGATGGAGAGAGTATAAAATTATGAATCCTTAAAAAAAGTATGTATATTAATTTACCTAAAAAAAACTAAATTATTTCATTGAAAACCCGAAAAGTATGATTATTTGTACGTGAGGGAGAGAGTATATATCTATACATTTTATATTTTTCATAAATAAATATTTTGAATTAAGTCTTGCATCTCTAGTTGGCTAATGGGTTTTATACCTCATGAGGTTCTCCTGCTCTTTTGCATCTCTTTTGGCTTCTTCAAAACACCCAAAAGCATCAATTTGCCGATGGGATATGACTATGAAGCTTGCTAATCACTTTTGTGGAGCATAATTTTGTGCCAAAGTTGAAATCTTGGTGGTTGTAAGGTTTGTTTCTCAACTCAGAATCAGATTCTTTTTTTTTTCCTGCACTTTGTGAATGTTTCCCTCTTATTTATTTATTTACTTGTTTCTTTATCTTTGAATCTTGCTGCACTGTCTGATTTTTGCTCCTTTTCATGTGTGAACATTTGGCATTTACATTTTTGTTGTCGGTATGCATTTCCCACTTTCTAGTGATAAAGGTGCTGAATTTATATGCTGATTGTTGGCCCTTTTTTATATGCTAATTGGAGAAGAATTTAGAGGTTTTGGGTGGAAATTTTGGAAGAAATTATTTCTTTAAATTTGTGATATTTGGTTCTTAGACCTCATATTTTGGAAGAAACTCTTAGCTTGAAATTTGTGAATTTTATGCTTCTTTTGGCCTATTTAAGTGGGAGATTATATTGTGTGTGTGTGTGTGGGTGGGTGTAGGATGGGTGTGGTGTGGATTGCTCTGTTTACAATACTCTCTTTGGGAGTGTTGTCAAGTGGCTTGAGTTCAAATGCTTCTTCAAGGCCGGCTATTGTGAGTGTTGGAGCTATTTTCACCCTCAATTCGACGATCGGGAGAGTTGCGAAAGTCGCCATTGATGAGGCTGTTAAAGACGTCAATGCCAACTCCACTGTGCTTAGAGGGACAAAGTTTAATGTCAAGTTCAGAAACTCCAACTGCAGTGGCTTTCTTGGCTTGGTTGAAGGTACTCCTCAACTTCATGTTTCGATTCGATCACACTTAATCCGAAAATTGGGGTTTTCAGTTTGTTTCATTATGTGTGTCATTGATGTTAGGGTGCTTACTACTCCCTCCGTCCCATTGAAATAGTCCAGTTGTTTTTCGGCACGGATTTTAAGGAGAGTAGTTGATGTGTGTAGAGTTGTGGGTAACGCAGAAAAAAGTGTTTGTAATAATTTGCCAAAAAAGAAACTGGATAACTTTAATGGGACAGTCTGAAATGGTGTACTCGACTATTTCAATGGGACGGAGGGAGTAATAGTTTTTATCCATCTTCACTAAGAAATACTCATCTTGATGTGAATACACTAATGTGCTTGCTCTACAGTTATGTCGTATATCTCGGATAATGTTATAACTTGCGGAATCCGGTTGAAATCGCCGACTAGTTGGTTACGTATAGGCTGTGTTTGTCCGTATTTTCTTCGTAAATGTCTACTATATCTTATACATTTTGTATCATTGTTAGTGGAATGATATGATTTAAAGAAACTTACATATCTCCATTTGATGCAGCTTTAAGGTTTATGGAGACGGACATTCTTGCAGTAATAGGCCCACAATCTTCCGTAGTCGCACATACCGTCTTACACGTCGCGAACGAGCTCAAAACTCCGTTCGTGTCGTTCTCCGCAACCGATCCGACTCTCACAACTCTTCAGTTCCCATACTTCATCAGATCAACACAGAGCGATCTGCATCAGATGACAGCAGTAGCTGAAGTAGTCGAACACTACGGTTGGAAGGAAGTGATTGTTATTTATCTCGACGACGATTACGGCAGAAACGGTTTATCCGCACTAGACGATGCCCTTGCAGCCAAACGCGCCCGAGTCTCCTACAAAGCTGGGATCCCGCCGGGAGAGATCCGCCGGAGCGACATCATGGATATTCTCGTCAAAGTAGCATTAACCGAGAGCCGGATTATCGTTCTGCATACTTATCCGAACACAGGGTTTACCGTCTTCTCCGCGGCACACTATCTCGGAATGATGGACGATGGCTACGTTTGGATCGCCACGGACTGGCTCTCGTCCGCTCTCGATTCGGCTTCCCCTCTTCGTTCGCAAGGTATGATGGATACTTTGCAAGGAGTGCTCGTTCTCCGTCAATACGCTCCGGATTCGGAGAGGAAACGGGCCTTCTCGGCACGGTGGAACACGGTGACCCGAGGCTCGTTAGGGCTAAGCACTTACGGGTTAAACGCGTACGACACGGTTTGGTTGGTTGCTCATGCTATAGACTCGTTCTTCGACCAAGGAGGGGTTATCTCATTTTCAAATGACTCGAACTTGAGTTCCTTACAAGGGAATAGTAAGCTTCATCTCGAAAAGATGGTGATTTTTGACGGGGGCCCTCTCCTTCTAAAGAATCTATTAGAGAGCGATTTTCTTGGTTTAGCAGGGCGGATCAAGTTTAGCGGCGACAAGTCTCTTGTTTCGCCCGCGTATGAGATAGTAAACGTCGTTGGGACCGGCCTCCATCGAGTTGGCTATTGGTCTAACTACTCCGGACTCTCGACCTTGACGCCCGAAACTTTCTACTCCCGCCCTCCAAACCGGTCGAGTGCAACACAACAACTGAACAGCGTTCTTTGGCCGGGCGAGTCTATCATAACGCCGCGTGGTTGGGTGTTTCCGAACAATGGGAAGCAACTACGGATAGGCGTGCCGCGTCGGGTTAGTTACAAAGAATTCGTGTCTCAAGTTCCGGGCACGAACACTTCGAAAGGCTTGTGCATTGATGTATTCACAGCTGCTGTGAATTTGCTACCGTATGCCGTTCCGTACCAGTTCGTCCCATACGGAGACGGCCTAAAAAACCCGAGCTACAACGAGCTCGTGCAGCTGATCACTACTGGAGTAAGTTGTACCGTTTACGCAAACAATGATGAAAATTCTCGAAGTTATTATTCGTATTCTATTCTGATTGTTCTTGGTTTTGCTAGTACTTCGACGCCGTGGTGGGCGACATTGCGATCACGACGAACCGGACGAAATCCGTCGACTTCACGCAGCCGTATGCCGCATCGGGACTCGTGGTAGTCGCCTCGGTCACGAAACGGAACACGGGCGCTTGGGCTTTTCTGAGGCCGTTTTCTCGCCAAATGTGGGGCGTGAGTGCCGCGTTCTTCGTCTTCATCGGTATAGTCGTGTGGATCCTGGAGCATCGGACAAACGACGAGTTCCGAGGTCCACCCAAGCAGCAGCTAATCACCATTCTTTGGTAAGCCTCAAAACTGTCAAAGAAATTGAAGAGTTCTTGAATCTGAATCTTGATTCTTGATTTAGTTTTCTTACAATCATTTGTTTTTTCTTACTTCCTTGCAGGTTTAGTTTATCAACTCTATTCTTTGCTCATAGTAAGTAATCAAAATCCCATTTCGCTATTATTCCCTCCGTTCCATTATAAGTGTCTCACTTCTTTTCGACACAGGAATTAAGAAAGGTGTGTTTTGTGGTGTATATTATTTGACTTTTTAGTATCAACTTATGTCCACACATTCTTTGCTTTTCTGAGAACGAGCCACTTATAATGGAACGTCCCAAATAAGAAAGCGAGCCTCTTGTAATGGAACGGAGGGAGTATTTTTAAGTCGAATTTCATCTTCAAACAAATATCTAAATTCTTGATTCTTCCATTAACCACAGGGGAAACAACTGTGAGTACTCTAGGGAGGGCAGTGCTGATCATATGGCTGTTCGTCGTTCTGATCATCAACTCGAGCTACACCGCGAGTCTAACGTCTATACTCACGGTGCAACAACTCTACTCGCCTATAAAAGGAATCGAGAGCTTGAAAGAAGGCAACGATCCCATCGGATATCAAGTGGGCTCTTTTGCGGAACACTACTTGACTGATGGAATTGGCATTCCTTCGTCGAGGCTCAAAGCGCTCGGAACACCGGAGGAGTATGCCAACGCGCTTCTTCAAGGTCCCGGGAAAGGAGGCGTTGCTGCTATCGTCGATGAGCGGCCGTATATCGAGCTTTTCTTGGCCAGCCAGTGCAAGTTCAGGATCATTGGTCAAGAATTCACCAAAAGTGGCTGGGGCTTTGTGAGTATTATCTTTTATTCCTACACACTTCTTTTAAGTAGTAGTTTTCAAATTGCATAGTTTGAGGAGTAAGCAGGGGCGGATCTAGAATTTTTTATAGAATTTCTGATCTTGGTGGGAGAAATTTAGATTTTTAACTTTAGGAGTGTGAAACTGAAATTTTAGGAGGGCAAAATAGTAATTTTTAAAAAAATATAGGTAAAAATTTATAATTGAAGTTTGCCGTTGGCAATTTCCGACGGGTGTATTATGTCGGTAAATCCCGCATTTTTTTTTATCGTGTAGGTCGAACACGTTTCACGGGACATTATTTGGATTATAATAATGCACATAGATGAACTCATGTTTCGAATTGTATAAATTTCGCCTCCGAACGAGTCTAAGATCCTAATAGCGCTTTCTAGGTCGAGTCTGTCACACACGATACAGTATTCGCATTGATCAACATTGTTTGCTAATTTTGTGCATCATTATCTAGGCTTTCCCACGGGACTCGCCTCTGGCCATCGACCTCTCAACCGCGATCCTAACCCTATCCGAGAACGGCGACCTCCAACGGATCCACGACAAGTGGCTAACGACGAGCGCGTGCAGCTCGGAAAACACGGAGCTCGAATCCGACCGCCTCCATCTCAAGAGCTTCTGGGGCCTCTATCTCTTATGCGGCATCGCTTGCTTCCTTGCACTCTGCTGTTACTTCATCCAGATTCTAATCAGATACCGACGAGCTGCGAAAGACGGTGACCACATCTCTTCCGGCGGCAGCTCGCGATCGAAACGGATTCAGACACTGCTGTCGTTGTTCGACGAGAAGAAGGATCAGTCGAGACGAGAGAGGAAGAGAAGGAAGCTTGAGAATTCGGTTTCGCAGATCAGCGGAGAAATCGATCTAGAGAGTTCCAAGAGGAAACACTCCGATCGGAATAGCTTTAACACGACGGGCTGATCTTCTATTCGCTATCGTGTTTCGTGTACTAATACGAGATTGAAATACGACAGAGAGGGAAAATCTCGTTTGATTTAGCTTTAGTTGATTGGTTGGTTTATAGGCATCATACTAGAAGAAATATTGTATACGGACAGTATTTTTAATCAGTGAAAAATGTAGTACATAATATAGAGGCAAAGAGTTAAATATCAAAATTTAACTTTAATTTCATAGCTTCACCCTTTCATTATTCGTAACTTAATCCCAATTTGGCAAAAAATTGAATACACTATCTCATACTTTTTCATCTTATATAATTATCTCATTCATTTTTTTTTATACTTTATCATCTATTCACTCATTATCTCGTTGTACTTTATCATTTACTATATTTCATTCTCTTACTTTATAATTTACTTTCTAAATTCCCCTATTGAAAAATGAGTCAGAAATGATGGGACGGAGGGAGTAATACAAAAGAAAAATCGATTATTAAATTTTTAGTTACATAAGAATCTAAATCCGGGGGGACGTAGCCAGGAATCTCGGTAAGGGAGGGCACAAAGTGAGGAAAAAAATATGACATCATTAATTATCGAGTTAGAATTTAGATACATTACGACTTATGTGGTAGAAAATTATTCGAAAAAACTCACATACAAGAAAATAATAATCTAATGAATTCTCAAAAGCTAAGTATTAGTAAAAAAAACTTTAAAATTGTCTTTGCTTCATTAGAGCTTTTCTGAAAACAAAAAAGAAAAAGAACAAGTAACAATTAAATTTGTTAACTAATTGGAATGTTTATAGCTTGAAAATCGTATTCGGAGTTTACCTACAGAATTTATGGGCAATTATACCAAAACAAGAAATCTCCAAACAAAAATTGCATAAACATGCTTATACACAAATCGAATTAGATTGCCTAAGAAACTCAATTGGTTCGATTTAATTATTTATTTAAGATATATATATATATATATATATATATATATATATATATATAGATAGATAGATAGATCGAATGCAATAAAAACTATAAGAATTATTATATTCGATAATTCGGAACCAAAAAAACAAGGGATGGCATTTGCCATCCCTTGCCTCTACATGGCTCCCTCCCTGGGGGGGGAGAATTTAGCATCATCACTCTATCATGATTTTTCTGCTAGGAGACTTTGCCCAAGCAAGAATGCACTCTTTCCCGCAAACGAAGTCGTTGAAGAGCCTAATTTGCATGCATTGAGGGGCAGCACTCCACCATGCAACGTATGTTCCGGTTTCTCTCCGACGCCATCGCCTCCACAAAGCGCCACCAGAAGAGCTGAGGTCATCGGGCCTCTCTTTTTCATCTACACCAACTATTCCTACTTAAAGTTCGACAAAGATACATACGACAACGATTGATTAAAAGTTATGACAACAATTATCAAAACAATCTATAATAACGCCATCTAAGACGACGGTATGTTTTGCCATAGAGTAATAATAACTCAAAAGATAAAAACACAATAAAACTTTACTACTCCATCTGGTGCGTCCAGTTTGATTTAGACCGAGAAGGAAGGCGGATCTACGGCGAGGATCACACTTCCCTTGCCGGATTTCTCATGCTGGGGTCAGGGGCGGATACAAAGGGGGGCGGGTGGGTGCGACCGCCCCCCGAACTTTCGTGTATTACTACGATTAGCTCTCTATTTTTTTATACTTTATCATCTATTCACTCATTATCTCGTTGTACTTTATCATTTATTATATTTCATTCTCTTACTTTATAATTTACTTTCTAAATTCCCCTATTGAAAAATGAGTCAGAAATAATGGGACGGAGGGAGTAATACAAAAGAAAAATCGATTATTAAATTTTTAGTTACATAAGAATCTAAATCCGGGGGGGGACGTAGCCAGGAATCTCGGTAAGGGAGGGCACAAAGTGAGGAAAAAAATATGCCATCATTAAATATCGAGTTAGAATTTAGATACATTACGACTTATGTGGTAGAAAATTATTCGAAAAAACTCACATACAAGAAAATAATAATCTAATGAATTCTCAAAAGCTAAGTATTAGTAAAAAAAAAAACTTTAAAATTGTCTTTGCTTCATTAGAGCTTTTCCGAAAACAAAAAAGAAAAAGAACAAGTAACAATTAAATTTGTTAACTAATTGGAATGTTTATAGCTTGAAAATCGTATTCGGAGTTTACCTACAGAATTTATGGGCAATTATACCAAAACAAGAAATCTCCAAACAAAAATTGCATAAACATGCTTATACACAAATCGAATTAGATTGCCTAAGAAACTCAAATGGTTCGATTTAATTATTTATTTAAGAATATATATATATATATATATATAGATAGATAGATAGATAGATCGAATGCAATAAAAACTATAAGAATTATTATATTCGATAATTCGGAACCAAAAAAACAAGGGATGGATTGCCATCCCTTGCCTCTTCATGGCTCCCTCCCTGGGGGGGGGGGGGAGAATTTAGCATCATCACTCTATCATGATTTTTCTGCTAGGAGACTTTGCCCAAGCAAGAATGCACTCTTTCCCGCAAACGAAGTCGTTGAAGAGCCTAATTTGCATGCATTGAGGGGCAGCACTCCACCATGCAACGTATGTTCCGGTTTCTCTCCGACGCCATCGCCTCCACAAAGCGCCACCAGAAGAGCTGAGGTCATCGGGCCTCTCTTTTTCATCTACACCAACTATTCCTACTTAAAGTTCGACAAAGATACATACGACAACGATTGATTAAAAGTTATGACAACAATTATCAAAACAATCTATAATAACGCCATCTAAGACGACGGTATGTTTTGCCATAGAGTAATAATAACTCAAAAGATAAAAACACAATAAAACTTTACTACTCCATCTGGTGCGTCCAGTTTGATTTAGACCGAGAAGGAAGGCGGATCTACGGCGAGGATCACACTTCCCTTGCCGGATTTCTCATCTTGGGGTCGGGGCGGATACAAAGGGGGGCGGGTGGGTGCGACCGCCCCCCGAACTTTCGTGTATTACTACGATTAGCTCTCTATTTTTTATAATTTACATATATATTCCATTTTGATTTTCAAATTCCCCCGAAATTTTAGAATTTGTCATTCTACCCTTAAGTTAAAACTAAAATTAGTATGAATGTGACAACTAGATATGAAAAATATTAAAATTATATATTAAATACACCCAACTTTAGTGGAGGTTTAAAACTTGGAGTTCGAATATCTATATATTTTAACATATGGTATAACTTTATGCAATTGATATATTATATTTGTGTGTTTTTTTAATACTTATTGCTCAATTGAATAAATTCTTGAATCTCCCGATCACATGTAGACCTATCAAAATAAGTTGTTGTGATATAAATTTGAAGTGATAGTTAGATGAATAACATAATATTTTTAAATATCGCTAAATAGTAAGTATAGTTAAACCTAAATAGAAACAAACGTCTCTTACAAATTCTCACCCCCCCTATCAATCTTATGAGACATGACCAACCCACCTAACAAAATATTATAGGTAAATAAACCGGGACGTACTAGTTGAGCTTCCATATAATTGATAAGCTTCCAACCTTCGGCAAACCTACCTTTATCAAATAATCCTTTAATCAGGGTATTATATGTAGGTGCGGTAGGTTGTAAACCTTTACGCAAAACTTCGAGGAAGAGGCGCCAAGCTTCATCCACCCTCCCTTGCTTACAATATCCCTTCATCAAACTAGTGTAGGTTATTATGTTTGGCACGAGACCCTTCCCCACGATGAAACCAAATATTTCTTTTGCTTTATCCATTTGCCCCTGCGTGCAGTACTCATCTATTGTAACGTCCCAATTTTCATAACTTTTAAGGGGACGTCACCTCGTGCATAACATTTAATTTTCTCAATTTAATTGTATAAAGGAGCTGGAGAGCATCTTCGACCAATCCATTCTTACACAAAACATCAACCATTGAATTATATGTGACGACCTCTGGTTGAATTCCCTTATCAATGATTGTGCGGAGGAGTTGTAGAGCATCTCCAACCAATCCGTACTTGCTCAGACCATCAATCATTAAACTATACGTGACGACATCGGGCTAAATCCCCTCGTCAATCATTTTATTGAGGAGCCGGAGAGCATCTTCGAGCAATCCATTCTTACACAAACCAGTAATCATTGAACTATACGTGACGACATTAGGTTGAATTCCCTCATCAATCATTGTGCGGAGGAGCTGTAGAGCATCTCCAACCAATCCGTACTTGCTCAAACCATCAATCATTAAACTATACGTGACGACATCGGGCTGAATCCCCTCGTCAATTATTTTATTGAGGAGCTGGAGAGCATCTTCGATCAATCCATTCTTACAAAAACTATCAACCATTGAATTATACGTGACGACATTTGGTTGAATTCCCTCATCAATCATTGTGCGGAGGAGTTGTAGAGCATCTCCAAACAATTCGTGCTTTCTCAGACCATCAATCATGATACTATACGTAACTACATCGGGTTGGATCCCCTCGTCAATCATTTTATAGAAGAGCTGGAGAGCATCTTCGACCGATCCGTTCTAACACAAACCATCAACCATTGAATTATACGTGACGACATCTGGTTGAATTCCCTCATCAATCATTGTGCGGAGGAGCTGTAGAGCATCTCCAACCAATCTGCACTTGCTCAGGCCATCAATTATGATACTATACGTGATGACATCAGGTTCAATGCCATTGTCAATCATTTTACGGAGGAGCCGGAGAGCATCTTCGATCAATCCATCCTTACACAAACCGCCGATCGTCATGCTATAAGCCATAACACCGGGTCTGCAGTTTGTTGTTCCCAAATGCTCAAGCAAATGACAAAGTCTCCTTCTATAACCCCCTTTGAGTATTAATCATTGCTTCATTCGGCAGAGGATTCTGAACTAAAAGCTTAAAAAACAGTCGTTCTGCCTCAACCATCTTGTCGTCTAAACAAAGCCCCTTTAGGAGTGTGTGAAAAATCGGGGCATCTGGCTCGTATCCGAGCTTGAAGAAACAACCCATGATTGCAAACCCTAAATCCACCCGATTCAAAAGGCAGTAGCAATTGATGGCTATATTCATCGTGTACGCGTCTATTATTGGTGCGCCTGATTGACGCATTTCGTCGAACATTGACAGTGCAGCACCGTACTGTTCCATCTTAACGACAGCACCCAGCAGCTTGGCGAATGAATGAACAGAGGGTGGCGGGCTGACCCTCACCATTTCACCGAACCAAAAACTAGCAGCTTTCACGTCGTTTACACGACTGAGATCTATTCTAGGTCGAGATGAAAAATGTCTCGTACCTGCAATCCCTCCGCGAATAAGAGCTATCGTAGAAGCTCCCATCTTTTTCAACGACATTTTGATTCACAGATCCGCAAAAGAATGAAATGAAAGAGGGATTCGATGCTTCTAACTGAGATGGAATTTAAAGATGAAACCTTCTAGGTTTTTTTTAAGAACGTGAATGATTTGGGGAAGAGAGAGATCTAGGCGTGTGATAGGGTCAAGAATGGACGGCAAGTTTCGAGTATCCTTGAATTGAATCTTGATTTGGGTTTTTATCTCCGACTTTGTGGAGGGGCTAAAAGGCCTCATATAAAAGCGCACAGCATCATCTGTCCCACTCTTACGTGGCCCATACCATGGCCCACCAATCACGCTCCGCCACGCGTGTATTGGTGGGCCAGTCTTTTATAATTAAAATAGTTTTTTATTGTTAATATGACCTACCAATGCATGCGTGGCGGGACGTGATTGGTGGACCATCGAGTGAGATACGATTTTTGGGCCAGAGGATCCGAATTGATATAAAAGCAACCGAGAGCTTGAAAGAAGTTTATGAATTAAATATCACAAGTTCGATTTTTGGTAATAACGGGAAAATATTATTTTTGACATGTTATATTACTTCGGCCCGCGGTCGTAGTTTAATTTTAGTCGGTTAATTTTTATTTTTTCAAAATTGGCCAAATTTATTCAATTTTAATTTTAATTGAGTGTATAGACACTGGGTTAATAAAAATAAAATAAAATTGAAAATCATATTTTTTAATGTTTTACCATATTTTTAATCGAGTTCCTCTACGGCGGAAGACCTCTCTTCGCGTCTAGAAAATGAGCGTACCTCGTCTTCAACTTCACGGCGCCGTTTTCACTAATAAGTTCCCACTCGACGGAGTTGTCGAGGTTCGGCGGAATCGTCTGCAACAACTTTAGACCGATCATGCCGAGCAGGAATGGTTGGTTCAACGCCGTCAAGTACTTGCCGTAGCAGCTCTTCAGCTGGATTGTGTGTTTGGAGTTTTCGACGAATTCGATCCCCCATTTTGACGATCCGTGGCGATCTTGGGTGAATGAAACTTCATCTTCATCAACGATTAAATACTTGTCGTGGACGCTTTCTAGGCGTATAGTCTTCGCATTGTTAAACAAATCCATTGCTGAAGTTCGCGAAATCGAGAAGAGATGATGTTTTTGCAATTTTTAGAGAGATAAAGTTAGAGAGAGAGAGTTGGGTTTAGTGCAGCGTTTGTTACACACGTTCACGTGTTTCGTGGATTAAAATTGGATAAATTTGGAGAATTTTGAAAATGGACGGAAACGGATAATTTTACAAATTGACGGAAATAGATAATTTTACAGTTAAACCTTGATAAAGTAATAATCTTGGGATCGAGAAAAAATATTTATTTAACGAGGTTAT
The DNA here is from genome assembly GCA_028984105.1 of Lavandula angustifolia. NCBI lineage: Eukaryota > Viridiplantae > Streptophyta > Magnoliopsida > Lamiales > Lamiaceae > Lavandula > Lavandula angustifolia. The sequence goes on along the minus strand of CM054815.1, from coordinate 19,873,217 downwards.
TATTTTATCGAATATTATTTTAGTACATTGACCCATATCGGGACCGGAAGAAATTATTATCTTAGCGAGAGTATTACTTTATCGAATATTACTTTATTGAAATTTAACTATAACTGAAAAGGTTGTAACTTTATACCTTTATAGAGCAGCACCAAAAACAGTAGAATCAAAACCCTAAGGTCTTCATGATTTGGAATTTTTTACTCCCTCCGTCCCGCTTGACTTGGTTCATATTTTTTCGGCACAGAAATTAATAAGAGTGGTTAGTTGTGTATAGGGGGAGTGGATCCCACAGAAAAATGTGGGAGTTTATATAGTAATTATTTTTTTTTAGGAAATAAGACAAGTCAAGTGAGACAACCCAAAGAGAAAAGTAAAACAAGTCAAGCGGGACGGAGGGAGTATTATTATTTTTAATGAATATATGAAATAAATTGCTTGTAAGAATTATGGAACTCCTCCAATTTATAGTGAGATGATACAACAAATTTTACGAACTTTCCTTATCTATATTTTACTTCTGAGGAAAATATGAATACTTATTTACAAATTTTGATTATGAAAAAAGAGGATGTGTATAAATTAAGTTAATTATAAGTGTATTTCATATATTTGAGTGAATTCAAATGGAATTTTGCACCATGTGAGGATTATAAGTAATACTATTTCCTATTTAAAAAGTAATGGCAAGAAATCATAATCATAATCCAACAGTGGTATTCTGGCAAATCTTAGTTAGGTGATTTATACGATATGAAAATGTGTAAATCATCGTCAAATCTCATATATGGTAGTAATATATTAGCAATCCTTCAACTGGGTTTGCAAGAGCTTATTTTAAGCATTTATTTACTTTTTATTGAATAATTTTTATTGAATAAGTAGTTTTTAGTATTTACAAAACTTTTTTTTTTTCTGTATTAACTTTTCTAAAATTAAATAGTTAAACTGCTTAATTTAAGCATCAATTGATATACGTTTGGTGCTTCAAACACCCTAATTTTCGAAGCTACAAAAAATATCTAGTTCTTTATTTCATTTCCAAAAAGCAACTTACTTTTGTTTAAAAACGATAATTCTCAATTTTAAACAAATCAAATAAAAAGTGTTTATAATAAATAGTTGTGCAAAACACACCCGAACTTCAATTATGTTTGAAATAAAATGAAATACTCTAAAACACAAAAGATAAAGTATACGATTCGCCAGCGACCTCAATCGAAGTACCAGTATAAATATACCAAGTCGAGTCCTCATATCAATCAAGACTTCTGTAAGAAAAAATGATCGGGACTTGATCGGAACTTCGGTTAAAAATAATAATTGGAGTGAATTCCAAAAAATGCAAAAAATATGGTTATATTCAAGAATTCAAAAATTGCAATTCGAGAGGCGGAAAAGCGTGTTACATTAATAATTCATGCAAACCCTAATTTCTTCAGTAGTTTCTCCTCTGCGCCGCCGCCGTCTTACTAGTCTGAGACGAGAAGGTCTTCGGCGGCGGAACGACGACGTCCTGGTGCGGCACGGCGCCGTTCTCTGACACTCTCCACATCTTCACCGACTTATCGAGGCTGCCGCTGTACACCACGCACTCCTTCTGATGGCCGGCGCCGCCGGACTTATCCTCCTCCACCGCCAAGCACTTCACCGGCCCGCTATGGCCGCTCAAAACCGAGACGCAAACGTGATCCCTCTCCTCCTTCCTCCACACACAGATGTTCTTATCGGCGGATCCGCTGAACACCAAGTTCTTCGCCGTCGCCAAGCAGAGCACCGCCAGCTTATGGCCGCGGAAGAATCCGCCGTGAGAGAGAAACTTATGGCGCTCCCAGAAATTCACCAGACCGTCGGACGAGCCGGAGTAGAGCACGGTGGCGGAGGAATCGACGGCGAGGGACGTGACGGCGCATTCCTGCTTCAACAGCGTCTGCGAGAAGTAATGCTTCGTCCCCTTCCCCTGCATCTCGCGCCGCCACGCCTTGACGCTGCCATCGGCGGAGCCACTGAAGACCAGCCCGTCGAATCCGGCGACGACCGAATTAACGGCGTCGTCGTGCGCGTTAATCGATTCCAAGCATTTCGAATCGGAGACCCTCCAAACTTTGATCGTTTTATCCCACGAGGCGGAGTAGAGAATCGAATTATCTTCGCTCAAACTCAGAGATGAAATCGCGTCGATGTGTTTGATCCAGATCGCGTTTTGATTTCTCACCTCCACGTAATTGCTGGGTTTGAACGATTTTTTGACTTTGGCTTTTAGGGTCGGTAAAGTTCCGACCCGTTTGAACAGGGTCGGATCCTTGCCGGACTTTTTCCAGACCCGAATCTTCCCATCTTGGTGGCCGGAGAAGATTCTCTCGTCGGCGATGATGATCGCTTTGACCAATCCGGAATTGGATTTGAATCCGGAGAATTCCTTCTGATTCCGCCACACGCGGATGTTTTTGCTGTCGGAGCCGGTGTAGAGGAAGTCGCCGGAGGCGGCGAGGGAGTAGATGTGGCCTTCTTCGCGGAGGAGGGAGCCCATGAAGCCGGGGGTGCGGGGTTGGTCGGAGGAGGGGATGTGGGAGGGGAGGGAGGTGGTGGCGGAGAGGGGGGATTGGGGGGCGTAGGAGGAGGCGTCGAAGGAGGAGCAGGCGGAGGGCGGCGGGAGGTCGTGGTCGGGGCTGGATTCGGAGGAGGAGCTGTGGCGGTAGGAGTATTGGTCGGGCTCCGGCGGCCGCGTTTTGGCGAAGGTGGATTGCTTGCATTCCATTCGGTTGAAGAGATGCTCGGATTTTGATTTCTTCATGCTTGTGTTATTGTAATTGTAAGAAAATTGATCTGCAATGGGAATATTGGAGGGGGGGGCGGGAGAGAGAATGATGGGGTTGCTCATGTAAACAAAAGGTAGGGCCACGAAGAGAATTTGGGATTCATTTGCATGCAAACGCATAAAAAAAAAAAAAAAAATTTAAAAAATCTTTAATTTTCCATTTGTGTCTTATATTATTATGAATATATATAATGGGAAATTTAATTTCTTAAGTTAACACTTTAGTTTTATCAATTATGATTAAAGGTAGTGGTTTTGAATTTTTCACTTTCTTTACCTTGCATATTTCGCTTTTTTATATTATAACTCTATTTTAATATCGTAAGTATAGAAAATAATACTCCAGGTAGGCTAGGTTGAATTAAATGGCCCTTCGAAATGGAAAAAGAGGAGAAATAATTTGTGGATGCTGGAATTTGACGTCCACGTGGAATTCTTACCACTAAACTACAACCACAAAATATCAAAAATTAACAAATAAAGTGTTGTCTTCTAGTTTATAATTATCAAAAACTAAATCATGAAAATATGGAATAAATTATTACCCTCTGTCCCATTATTATTGACTTGTATTCATTTTCGGTATATCTCATTATTATTGTCTTGTTTTTAAAAATAAAAATAATCTATAAATCACAATCAATTTAAATAAGTGGACCCACCATTTCACACATCCACTCATTTTCTTAATTCTCGTGCTGAAAATAATGCAAGTCAATAATAATGTAACGAATGGAGTCTCATACTTCCTTCGTCCCACTTCATTAGTCCAATTTTTTTTTGTCTCAGTCCATTGGTTCCATTTCATTTTTTAACTTAAATACTCCTCTAACATATCTAATAACCCCACAACGTTATCTTACTTTACACACAAAAACAACTTTCTTAATTTTCGTAACGAAAGAAAATGAGACCAACGAAGTGGGACTGAAGGAGTATAACTTGATATATGTAGGACTTTCCTTAAAGTCCATATTCTCTTAATTCCATTTATTTTAGTCCATTTCAATTTTTATATTAAAATCCCACCTGTTTAATGCGCAGTGGGTTTGGAAGGTGCAGTAGTAAAACAAGTAGCCCACCTTTGCATGCGAAACCACTAGCCATTTACCAGCCAATCAGTTTCAGACAAGCCCACAGGAAAAACAAACGGATAATATTACATGATACTCATCATCTCTATAAATAGTCTAAGCCCCTAAGGTTGTAATATCAAATTAATTGTCCAACTATTTCGCTTATCTGATCTCATCATGGCTTTTATGCTGTCCAAAAACCAACCGTCTCTCTCCGATGAGAGACAGAGCAAAGATCCTCTTGCTTCTGTCTCCAGCCAGCTGTATCTGAAACCGTCCAGCCGGAGTATGGACAAAGACGTCGTGCTCAGGCGGCTGCGCCACCACAAGACCGTGAGGAGAGTCAAGAATGCCTTCTATGCTATCATGGCGGCGCCACCGCCGCCGCCGCTTGAGGACTACGAAGAGAAATGGCTCCAACGAGGCGATAGTTTCAGCTCCCCGTGAAAGAACCGGCCTTTTTGCCGGCTGGAAGTAGCAAGCATGATTAAAGATTAGGGGCAAATTTGTAATTTTAGCATATTTGCGATATTATGCTTCAAATTTGCAATTTAGCAGATAACGGATAAATGCGTAATTTTAATATGAAATAGAAAAATTTCATAAACAAACCAATAAAATTCAAATATTATATAGTTTGGGTATGGCCCACCAGACCCTAAATCATCGATTGAAGACTAGCTCAACTCAATTTCATGTACGACATAACAGTTAAGGTATTAAATACGTGGATGAAAATTATGGATTTAAATCTCAGTTGCCGTTAAGGAGTTTATCATGTGCTAGCCAAAAATATTAATGATTGTGGATTAATCATTATAAAAATAAAATAAAATAAAAGAATTATAAGAAAAAAGAATAGCTCACTTCAATACTTAGTTTTGAATTAAAAAATATATTTTTTAATTATTTATTTTATCTTTTCTCAATCTTATCTTTAAATATTTTATCCTTCCTTAATCTTATCTTTTAAATCTATAATTTTTTAATTCAAAATTACATAGTGCGGGGATTTATTGGACAGATGACCAAATAAATATACTATTGAAGAAAATAGTAGTGATTTGTTTAGGAACAACATATAATATAACAAATGTAAGCAATGGAGGAACTATATTTGTGTTTAACGTTATGTTACTTAAATTACCATAATAGTCTTATAGCATTTTCATAACATTGGAGTATATTATGATTTTGGAATAGATATATTTCGAAGTTATTTAAACTAAAAAAAATGTATAATAAACGAATGATACCTGACACGTGGATGAAGGCTGATGATATAAAAACGGAGACGACGAGGACCGTTACATCACCCGACTCGGAATACTCCGGCGTCCCCCCGCTGCCGTGGTTGAAGGCACCGCTGCCGTGGTTAGGGGTAAAGCCGGTGAAGCCACCGCTTTAGGTCCCCGGTCGAGAGTAAGACCCCGTCGAGCATGTGTCTTGAGGTTAAGACGTTATATTATTATATATACTTTTGTTTTGCATAAAAAAATATTATTGAAAGGCCTAGTTAAGTGGTAGAACATTATATTTTTGCATCTTAGAGGTCTTGGTTCGAATTATATTTCTAACAATTTTTTTTCTTTTATACATAAAATAATAGATATGAGAGCTGAATATTCAAATTCGGGTGACTCAATAAAAATTATTAGTATTCTTCCATTAAAATAAAGCAACTTATTGTACTTTTTATATAATAAAATATATTTTAATGTTGTGCTTTAGGCTCTCGAAAACTTTGAGCCGATCCTAGTTGAAGGCTGACGATATAAAAACGGAGACGACGAGGACCGTTACGTCAGCCGACTCGGAATACTCCTCCGTCCCGCCGCCGCCGGTGTGGTCGGCGCCGGATGAACTAAAAAAGGCAGCCGAGGCCTACAAGGCGGAGTACGGCAGCGAGATTTTCAAAAACTGGACGGAAGCCGGGGACAGCAGCATCGCCGCTTCTCCGCAGCCGGACGATCTGAAAAAGGAGATCTACGCGGTGGAGTCCGGCACGGCTTCCGATAACTGGAAGGAATCAAAGGACAGCATCAACGATTCTCATTCTCTGCCATCGGAAGCTCAGAAAAAGGAGGAGATCTACACAGCGGAGCCACGGCGGCGCGATTCTCGACAGCTGGACGGAAGTAGGGGACCGCAGCAGCAACGGTGCGGAGCAGAAATCGGAGAAGGCAGAATGGACGGAATTAGGGCAAAGTACCAACGTTACGGAGAAGAGGATTGAAAACGTGGAGTGGACGGAGGCAGGGGAGAGCAGCAACGCTACGGAGAAGACGCCGGAAAACGTGAAATGGACGGCGAAGAAGGTGAATAATAATGTTAAGCCGGCGATGGGCGAATTGACGGTCGATTGTCGCCGGAAGCGGCCGGAGCCGGTGAAGAAGAACAAGCTGTTTAAGATATTCGGCAAGGCGTACGGATTTCAGTTCCCCTTCATTTGTGGGTCCAATTTGAAGAAAATGCGGAACAAGAGAAATTTGAGAAAAGGGCCTTCTAGAATGAAAGCCTAGGAAAGTTTATGGATTTTGGGCTTTACTTTTGATAATTGAATAGCAAATTGAAATTTTTTATGTTTGACCATTTGGTCATTTATTTATTTTTTTAGTTAATTAATCTTAAAATTATATAATTTTGGATGAATTGATTCTTTTGTTAAATTTTTTATTAGTCAATAATTTTTAAAAGTCATTTTCGATATAATTTTATTGAGAATCAAAACGTCTAAATATTGAAAAATTGAGAACCAATTTAACCAAAAAAAAAACTATACTTAATTTTTTTAATTTTAAAAAATCGAAAAATATTTTGGGATTTTCTTAAAGACCAATCACGCCAATTTTAAATAAATAGAGAACCAAACCAGAATATTTGATAATCAATTAATAAAACTATAGTAGATTTCCATTCAAAGCATATTATCAGTCCAATAGGATTTATTCCTTAATTTTTCAATCTTTCAGTATTTGGATGTTTTGGTTCTCAATAAAATTATACCGAAAATACCCTTTAAAAATCGTTGACTAACAAAAAATTTATCAGAAGGACCAATTCATCCAAATTCTATTGTTTGTGGATCAATTAACTAAAAAAATAAATAAGGAATTAAATTGGTCAAACGCGCATAGTTTGGGGACTAAAAAATCCAATTTGTCTCATTGAATTGAAATATAGTTTTGTGATTGCTTTGTCTAGACTTCAAATTTTGCTTGTTATTTGTTTGGAAAATGTATACTATTCTATAGTTCACTTTTTGCGGGTGTTTGTACAGTTAAATCTCTCTAAAGTAATAACCTTGAAATTATATAAAAAATATTTATTTGACGAAGTTATTATTTTATCGAATTATTTATACGGTTAAGCCTCTTTAAAGTTATAAACTGGAAATCGAAAAAAAATATATTTGTTTAACGAAGTTATTACTTTATCAAATATTATTTTAGTCCATTAACCTAAGTTTGAAGAAATTATTATCTAAGCAAGATTATTACTCTATCGAACATTATTTTATCGAAGTATAACTGCATATACTTTAATAGCAAAATTACATCTTGATTTGTAATTGCAAAGCAATTTATTCAATAGAATTTCAAAAGGGATGATGCCATGGTTTCTGGATATAAAATTCGACCTCGTTTAAGAAAACACCAATATAAGTGTTTAGAATAACAATTGTTACTTGATATCAGCTTATGAAAATAAATAAATCAAACCTAAATGAAGAGTTTATAGCTATTTTGGTAATCTCCGACACTTATACATAAACGCTTATTTTTAATATAAATATAAATAAATTATTGATAAGCTATTGAAAATTTATTCTATTGAAAAAACTTGAAGGAATCAAGAATCAAATAGAATATGCTTCAAAGAAAAACTCTCCCTCACCCTCTCAATAATTGAGATTTTTCTTTAGATTTCTCTATCAATAAAAAAAAATTAAAAAAAAATTGAGATTTTTCTTTAGGCTGGTTGGATAAATATAATTAACGTAAACAAGAAGGGTTGTTTCTCTCTCTTTCACTCTCAAGTCTCAATGATTCACTTTTTTTTTAAGTTGGTTCAATAATTAAACTTAAAAATAAGGCTAGTCTTTGTTGTTTCCTTATTGGATGTTGTAAATTTATTTATCTAATATTAAGACCGGAGTAAAATTATTCTTTGGAATGACGAAATATATATCTTATTTTATACAATTATAAAAGTAAATAGTTGGGCTCAACTGCCGGTCTTCAACGGCAGAGTTGATCAAATTTCCCCTTCCTCTCTCTCTGCGTCTCTGTCTCTCTCTCTCCACTTTGCGTCTTCTCACTGTTCTTCTCTCAAAGAATATTTACAAATATTCCAATTGTTCTCTTATCTAACGAAATTATCAAGCACTCCATGTTTGAAGGGATTTTTTATTTTTTATTTTTTATTTCCCCTATATAATTCAGTTGCTTAGCTGCTCTGTCACGCATAGAAGGCGCAAGGGATTCCTCTTTCTGTTTTCTCCTTTAGCTTTCTTGAGGAAGAAAAAGAGAGAGAGAAGTCTATTTTCTTTGTGGGTTTTCAAATTCTTGATTTTTCATCAAAAGAAATTCAAGAATTGGAAGGGGGAAAAATGTCTGGCTTGTGGGATTGTTGTGTATCATCTTGTGTTCCTGATTATGAAGAAATTCTTCAAGAACCAGAGCCTTTCTCTCTGCCCTCGCCACTCCCAGAATGGCCGGAAGGTATGTTCTTGATAGTATTTGGTCAAAGCTTCCATCTTTCTTCCTAAATAAACTTCAAATTATTGATTTTTGTTCCTTGATTGAAAATTGGGTTCTTTTTTTCTTGTTCAAATTCTTTTCTTTAACCCTTTAACTCTTCGCTCGAGATTCTTTGGTTTGAGTAAAATAGTGGTTTATCTTTCTTGGAATGATTGTAGTTGAATTAGTTTAGTGTTTGGATAAGATTAATTCTAATTTCAATTTAATCTCTACATTCTTAAGACTAAAAGAGTTGATTTTCATCATGGATATTTCTTTACCAGAAGAAATTGTTATTTCTGCAGTGTGTGTAGTTGGTCATATAATGTAGATCATTTTTGTTTTATTATTCAAAAAAAAAAATCTCTCTTAAAAGTCAATAAGCTCAGCAATAAAAAATACTCCTCAGCCCTTTTGAAGCGACCCATTTCTTTTCGATACGGGATTTAAGAAAGTAGACGATAAAGCTTGAGAGGTGAATAGTTGAGAAAGTAAGAACAGAGAAGATGAGTCAGATAGTGATACACTATATATGATACAGTATGAGAGAGAAATGGTAAAGTATTTATGTCATTTCCTTTTTCGGGAATTGATCGTTTCAAACGGGACGTCCCGAAAAGGAAAACGGGTCACTTCAAACGGGACGGAGGTGGTAGAAACTAAAATTCATGTTTGTCGAAAAGTGTTGCTAATTCAGTTGTGTAATATCATAGGTGGAGCCTTTGCAACTGGGAAGATCAGCCTAGGAGAGCTAGAAGTTGTTCAAATAACCAACTTTGATAAAATATGGAGTTGCAAACCCTTGTTAGGAAAGGCTAGTGGCGTTACATTTTATAAACCTATTAGCATTCCAGAAGGATATCACATTCTTGGCCATTATTGCCAGCCAACTGATCAGAAATTGAGCGGCTATCTTCTTGCTGCAAAATCCATATCATTTGATGACTCTAAAGGCCTAAAATCGACTTCCCCGCCTCTCGAAAAGCCTCTTAGCTACACGTTATCGTGGAGCGAAGACACTTACCGTAACGGATGTGGTTATGTCTGGCTACCGAATCCACCCGAAGGGTATAAAGCTATGGGATTTCTTGTTTGCAGTTATTCTAATGAGCCGAGTCTCGATGAAGTTCGATGTGTCCGGACTGATCTAACCGAGAGGTGTGAAGTCGACGAGGTTTTATTCGATCGGAACGCGATTTTCTCGAGCGGGCAGTTTTACGTGTGGAGTACGAGGCCTTGTGAGAGGGGCATGTTCGGTAGGGGCGTCCCCGTTGGCACGTTTTACTGCAGTAGGGACGAGGGCGGTGAAGAACTACGCGTTTCTTGTTTGAGAAACGTCGTTTCTTCGTGGCCCGCAATGCCTAATCTCGATCAAGTCCATGCTTTGATTAAGCATTACGGACCGACGCTCTACTTCCATCCGGACGAGGCTTATTTGCCCTCGTCGGTTTCTTGGTTCTTCAAGAATGGATCCCTTTTGTACAAGCAAGGGATAGATGAAGGATTAGCCATCGATTGTGATGGTTCGATTCTACCGAAAGGCGGGATCAACGACGGAGAATATTGGCTCGATTTGCCTCGAGAAGAAGAAAACAAAGAGTACGTAAAGCAAGGTGAAATCCAAACTGCAGAACTTTATGTTCATGTAAAGCCAGCCTTAGGAGGGAGTTTTACGGACATCGCGATGTGGATATTCTGCCCGTTCAACGGACCCTCCACCGTTAAGATCGGTTCGTTCAGCCTCCCGCTCGATATGGTAGGCGAGCACGTAGGGGATTGGGAGCACTACACTCTAAGAATCAGCAACTTCAAGGGAGAACTTGGCAGCATATATTTTTCCGAGCACAGCGGAGGGCGCTGGGCGGATGCGTCCGAATTGGAGTTCGTAACGGGAAACAAGGCGGCCGTGTATGCATCGAAACACGGCCACGCGAGCTTCCCGCACGAGGGCTGCTACGTGCAGGGCTCGACCGTGCTCGGGATCGGGTTGGCGAACGACTGCGCGAAGAGCAAGTACGCGGTCGATTCGAGTTCGAGGTACGAGATTGTGGCTGCCGAGTATCTTGGCGGGGTCGTCGCCGAGCCGCCTTGGCTACAGTATATGAGGGAATGGGGACCCACAATTTTATACAACTCTGCAACTGAATTGGAGAAGATTATTAATAGTTTGCCTTTTTTTATGAGGTTTTCTGTGGAGAGTTTGGTGGAGCTTTTCCCAACTGAGCTCTACTTTGAGGAGGGGCCCACAGGGCCTAAAGAGAAGGATAACTGGTTTGGGGATGAGAGGTGATGAATAGAATAGTATAGAATTTCTCTCTCAATATGGTGAAAACTGCTCATGGTGTGTATATCAATTTGTATAATCATTATATTTCTTTAAAGAAATATGTTGTGGTGTTAATTATGTGTTTATAGCTATTCCCTCCCTTTCATAGATTTAGTCAATTTCCTTTTCGGCGTGATTTTTGAGTAGAGTTGTTAATGCGTATAGAGTTGTGTAAAGTTGTGGGTAAGTCAAAAAAAGTATTTGTAATAATTTAACAAAAAAAGAAACTATATTATTTCAATGGGACGGACAAAAAAAGTACACTGGACTAAATCTATGGAACAAAGGGAGTATTTGGGATGATAAAAATACAAAAGTAAAATATTCAATGCAAGTCTATAATGGAAAGTTTAAATGACTACCGATCATACCCCGAGAGAGTGTTGATAAGTGATGTAGATTGTTCGATTTTTTATTATTAAGGATTGGGATGTGACCAGGACTTCAACCTGATTGTTCATGATCAGGACTCTATCGTGATTCCGTGGTCACGATCAGTCAAAAGTGTTCAATAGTTATTTTTTTATTCATGATCACTACTTAATCATAGTAGGAACTAGGAACCGATCATTACTCGATCTAGACTTCGAGATCATTTTCAGTCAAATGTGTTCAAGAATTGTTTTCTTATTTATCAGGACAAACGTGACTCTGTAATTCGAACCGATTGGAACTCCAAACATATCATAAATAACTATTTTCTTGTACTCCCTACATTCCATAGAAAGTGTCTTATTTTTCTTTTTAGTCGTCCCATAAAAAGTGTCATGTTTCTAAAAAAAGTAAAAAATGTCTTGACGAAAATTAACAGTCCAAAAAGTCAAACAATATACACTATACAATACAAGTTTCTTAATCTTCGTGCCTCATAAAAAGGACACTTTCCATGGGACGGAGGGAGTAGTATATATGAATAGTAACACTAGAAAAGTGGAAAATTGAGTATTTGAATCATTTATCCGTCCCGAATATATATGTCTATTTGATTCTTCACATATATTAATAAAAAAAATAATGATATGAAAGTTAAATAAATGTTAGTATTGAAATATGAGTAAACTAAAGTAAATTATTAAAAAGTTATTAACATAATTATATTTACTATTATAAAAATTGGATAAAATGGTCTTTTGCAATATTATTATATTAATTAGACCATGAAAGTGAAATATTTAGTCAGGAACAAAAAAATATTAATATGCATATAAAATTGAGACAGACGAAAAAAGAAAAGAGGCATATATATTTAGGACAGAAGGAGTAGCATATAACGCAAATAGTGGTTCCTATAAAAAATGTGGTTCCTCTATAAAAAAAATAAAAATAAAAAACAAATGTGGTTCAGACAATGAAATATACAAAATCAGACAATTCAGCCTCTCCTATGAAATGAGGCAATGATTTCCAAGTTCAACAACTATAGTAAAAAACAGTGAATACTTAAAACACTCTAAAAGAAGGTTAGCCTAACCATCAAGTGTGGATCTCACCAACACCTCGAATCCGGCTCGAGCTCCTCCCACCGCAGGACTCGAGCGCATTCGCCGCATATGGCGGACCCGCCTTCCTTTACATGCTGAGTCCTCAAAACCAATAGGTGTGCGAGGTTCGTGCAGTGTCGGAGTCCGTACCGGTATCTATGGCGTTGCCTGGCTCGTTCGAGGGCGTAGTCGATCTTAGGAGCTGGTGCAGGGGGCGGGTCGGGCTTCGGTTCGACTGCGGGTTCGGGAACGGGGTTTTGATCGGGTGCAGAGTTGGGTGCGTTTTCGTCGGGAGAGACTCTTCGAATTTCCTCCCACTCGAGGGTCTTCCGGTACACTTCCCATGCCAGATCCTGCTCCTCTTTCGACAGTCTTTCGTCTTCGTTCTCTTGAAGTAGGGTTTCGTGTTCGTGGTAGTTTACAATCCAACTGAAAGAAAAGAGACTTTTGTTTAGATAACATTCTCGATCTACAATGAATAACTAATCTTTCTAAAAGAATACAGAATTTATGCATGACAAACAGATTTTCAAAGATTTCCACTAAGAATAGGGAAAAAAGACCAAAAACGTAGCCCTTGTTCACTTGAAATTACGTAAAAATAACATTTTTTTTTGCAAAAAGTACCTCGTATTCTTGAATAATGTTGCACCAAAACCTCTGCCCTTTTTTAACCGTGCGTGAGATTCACATGAACTCACATTTTTCACCATGTTAATTTATTATTCCCTCTGTACCGCTAAACGCAGCTCACTTTCCTATTTGAGACGTACATCAAAAGTGGCTCAGTCCAAATTTAGTAAATTTTAACTCTCTCTCTCATATTTTATCATCTTCGCACTCCTACTTTATCATTATCTCACACATCTTCTCTCTCCTACTTTATCATCTACTTCTCTCTCATACTTTACAATCTACTTTCTTAATTATCGTGACGAAAAAAAATAAACAGCTAATAATGGGACGGAGGGAGTATAACATAACAGTATTACCCTTTTAGATATTTTACACTACAAAAAATACATACTCCCTCCGTCCCGTTATTTGTGGCTCAATTGGTTTCGGCACGGGAATTAAGAGAGTAGATGATAAAGTATGAGAGAGAGAGTAGATGATAAAGTATGAGAGAGAAGATGAGTAAGATAATGAGAGAGTATGAGAGAAAGATGATAAAGTAGGAGAGAGAATGTAATAAAGTAGGAGAGAAGATGATAGAGTAGGAGTAATTTTTTACCAAATTAGGAAAGTGGACACAAATAATGGGACACCCCTTTCGGGAAAGTGAGTCACAAATAGCGGGACGGAGGAAGTAAAATCTTATCCGCTGCGTTAGGAATAAGTGAATCTCACACGGTTTTTTAATGGTCAGGGTTTTAGTTCGACACTATTTTTTGCAGTAAATGAAACACATGGTAGTTTGACGTAATTTCAAGTGATTTTCCGCCCTTTCCCCATAAAAACCAGACAAATATGGATACTACATTTGATACTTTAGGCAGCCAAAATTCATAAGAAGTCAGAAAGAACTAACCTGGGATGATGATTGCTTATCAAGCTTTCGATCAACTTGTCCGAAAACGAACTTCCATTGGGAAGGGGAATCTTCTGCTTCAGTAAGTTGCCTGCACGGATGATTGTATTCGGTTCAACAGAAATCCCAATCTCTTGTCCCAACTCAGGCACAACGTCGGGATTATCGTCATCGCCAAAGTCGAACAAATGTAGTATCTCTTCTTTGGACATAGTTCTATGCACCTGCTGTCTATCAACCACCCTTGCTGCTAGTCCTTCCTTAGTCACCTGCATAGCTTTCCCAATAAGGTTTCATTCATTGCGGCAGCTTAGTAGCTCACATTTTGGCACCACATTACCTGACGCTTATAAATCTTTTCTTCCATTGTTGCGTGTGCAAGCAACCGGTATGCGAAAACGGGCTTTTTTTGCCCATACCTACAGAACCACATGCAAGCCATTTTAAAAGTGTTTTAAATTTAATTATGTTGTTTCTTAATAAAAAGTGAGGGATATATGCACCTCCAAGCCCTATAAATCGCCTGAAGATCGTATGTCGGATTCCAAGATCCATCAACTATAATTACTCGGTTAGCTGCATGAAGATTAATTCCGAGAGAACCAGCTCTTGTTGAAATCAAAGTGCATTTGACTCTTCTGTTTGAAGGCTCATTGAACCTATCGACAATTTTCTGCCTCTCCGAGCTTTCGGTTCTTCCATCCAATCTGTTGTACATGCAGCAGAAGAAACACGAAACCTTAAGAATTCTAAAGACGAAGAGAGTCCGAGAATCGAGTACAGTAACCAAATATATGTTCTGCTTCTGAAAATCAACAAACTCTAAATACCTGTACCAGTCCTTCCCCTTCTTCCAACATTTTCCGTTCTTCCTTGGACGAGGCAATTTTGAAAGATAATATTCAATTAGGTCCAATGTTAATATACTCTGGCTGAACACAAGTGCCTTATCGCCCATACTCGAGCACATTGTGAGGATATCGATTAACAAAACCATTTTGCCGCCTTGATCGGGCTCCTTATAGCTATTTTCCATCAAAAGATCCCTCCACCAATCCTGTAAGAAATGTGAACCAAGAAACAGTACAGTCAAGAGTTTTACAGTGCAAGAATCATACATTAGGTGACAGCAACATTAATGAATCGAGTGAAGGGGAAGTTTTAGGTAAAGAAGTTTACACACCTCACGGAGGAATCCGTTGTCATTTTTTTTTTCGAGGATTGCCCAGTTTATCTGCAAGCGACATGGGAAGAGGACAACAGAATAGAGCTTAAAATAGGTATATTGAGAAAAGTAGTTCTAGAATTAAAAGAAAACTAATTGCTACAATCAAATTATAAATTTCTAGACTATGCTAAGGTAAATAAATTACTTAATTAACAACTGAACCTGGCTCAGTTCTTACAACAACAAAAAAGTTTATTTAAAAAAAAAAAAAATTGACCACTACAAATCTAGAGTACCTCCGGGGATCATATTGTAGTCAATGTTCTCATCACTAGAGCTGTCGTCGGCAAGATTTTCAACATCTTCACATTTGGCAGAATCTTTATTTTCTTTCCTCAGTTGCAAAATACCAGGATGGTTCCATATCTGCACAGAATGACATACAATAATTTGAATTTTACTCCTCAAGATTAAGATGAAGAAATTGTTTTCACTTAGAAAATAACAATGACGGCAGCTGTAAAAAATAGTTCCTTCAAATTTCAAAGGCAATGAAGAAAATATAATCATTCAAAGTTTGTAAGGTTGATATATAAAACACAAATGAGAAGGTAGTACAGACAAAAAATGGAAGGGTCAGAAAAAGTGATTAATTTTTTATTTATTTTTAATAATTACACACCTGAGCTAAGGCCTGGTACCCTGCGAAAAAAGATCTCTTAATTATCTTTTCACCCGTGATCTTGTCCTTCGTGAACCCATGAACATCAAGAAATCTCTTATATAGTTTTCTCTGCAATGGGGATAACTTCACAGAGATAACAAACACAGTTTTAGGGGGTAAATCCTTTTTAACCACGTTCATGTCCATCCTCTGGACAAATCCTTTTAACTGTTCATACAGAATATGAGATCTTTGATTCATTATCTTCACATCTTCGGCAGTAGAATTGGTATGTTGACCCATTTCTATTGGGTTTTGGAATCTGCAAAACCAAAACACAATCATGTAGCAAGGAAACAAAAGCTGAAAGGGAAAGGCATTATCTGAAAGGTTTTTACCGATTTCTGAACTCGTGGCTGCTGCCAAGAAATCCTTCTCTAACAAAATCAACCATCTGTTTCAAATAAAATTCAAGGTAATTTGCATAGTTGATTAGAGAAACAATGAAAAGATCAAAACGTTCTGATTCGAAACTCTTACACAGTAGTACTCCATGAGATTGTTCTGAAGAGGCGATCCAGTTAATGCAATCCTCCTCTGGCACTTCACTTGTTTAAGTGCTTGGGTTGTATCAGCTCTAGTGTTCTTGATAATGTGGGCCTCGTCGCAGACCAGAATATCAGGTCCATCCTGATGGAAAATATGCAGTCCATATAAGCATGTATTACACCTCTCAGCTAATAAAAGAGTAAGGAAGACACAATATCAAAGTCATCACAAAATGGAACCATTTTATTTTTAAAATACAACACAAGATTCACCAAAAGATGCTACCCACAAGGTCTAATCAAAGAAGAAACAGTAAAAATTGTTTGCTCCAAGACAATCAACAAACCATTTAATAAAGTAAAATCTATTTTCTTCTGTTGAAACTGAAAAGCGAAGGTTTGAACATATTTAATTATAAATAATGATATCACCTGAAGTAAATGACTAATCTCCCTAGCCGTATCTCGGTCCTTAATGTACTTTCCAAGAGACAAATTTCGGAAGGAAGTATAGCCAATCAAGAAGATGCCGCCTTTAGTTCTCCATTTTGTGAACAAATCAACTCTTTTTTCCCTGAACAAAGAAATATGGAAGTATTATATTCGTAAAAGAACTTGAAAGATATTCATCTTAAGTTCTATGTCCTAAGGATATAATCTTCCTATAAGCACAAAGTAAGTAAAGATCTCAGAAATGAAGAAAAGCATAGCTGGATAAATAGACTCCAGCGGTTCTTTGAAAAGACCAGTAGAGGCAATGCAAAAAAATTCGGAACGACATCAGAAGAGGTTTAAGAGTGAAGCCAAATCTAGGGTCTTCTCGACCAGGTCCTAAAATAAATCCTAAATATGGACTTCATAACTTCTACCAATCCTGCATTTGTTATTTGCACAAATCATAAAAACAGAAAGAAAAACAAACCTTGGAACATCTTCAATCATGAAAGTGCGAAGAGGCTTTAGCTCAGATGGTCTCCATTTCATAAACTCATACCGCCAGTTGTGTAAAACACTTACTGGTGTTACAATGAGTGCAGTTCTCAGGCCTAGGTCCACACATCTCATAGCAGTATACAGAAAGGCTATGACCTGCACACACAAAAAAATTGACAACTTAGTCAAATAATTAGATTGACGTAATTCAGATCATCAAACGTAAGACCGACCTTATTTTATCATTTAAGAACACTAGGATGCAGTGCCAATCCATCTTACTTAGAAGGATAATGTGATGTAAAAATTACGTTTCATGATACTCAGCCATCATAAAGTCTCAAGTCATCTCATAGCACAATAACGATACCTAAGAGCTGCCTAGTTTAACTGTCGTATTACTGAAATAAGCTTATCTCCTTCTTCTCTGCCTACTACTGTTGCTTTGTCTTAATCATTAAAATCTTTATTTGAAGTTTGACTTGGTATAACATCTATTGCATCATTTGTTTTTATGTGGGTGGTATGCTTCTGATTCGTTGCATCTGAAACATGGCGGAGAAGTTTTCTGTTTCTGATGTCATTAACCATGCATTGGAATATACATACTTCAGTTGATCCTTTAGACTACACAAAGAACCACGATCCAGTTTTGATGTGAAGCGATCGGAAGATGGAAAGAAAGATTTCGAGATATGAGAAGATTTGACGAGATATGGAAAGAAAGATTTCGAGATATGAGAAGATATATTCGTCCCCTTTTTATTATTATTTCTATATTTTAAATTATAGTATTTTTGGTATGTTTTGTGGGTATCCATCCTTATAAAAAGGGATGAGAACCCTTAGTATTAAGCACGTTCGTTTTTGGATTTGGAATAGGGCAAGACCTCGAGTCTTGAGGGCGAAACCACGTCGGTTTCGAGGGCAGATATCAATTCCGTAGGGTTTGTTTTTCTTGAGTTCGTTTTTATATTTTGATTTGATTATCATCCTTTACTTTAATATTGTAGCCGTGAGATTGGTATTCATAAACCATAAAATGTTTCCTTTGATTTAATAATTCAGCCGTGAGACTTGGATTTATAAATTGATAGTTACAAATTCTTTATTTCCGTGATTTACATTTTTGTTTGCATCAATTGGTCCGACCTGCCGGATCTGACGGTGTACGATTTCAAACGAGAGTCAGTCGAAATTTGCAATCAAATTCATGGCGAAGTGTATAATGACCAATGAGCAATTCATGGGGTGGGAGAATGCCCGAGATCCAGATAGGCCTAAAAATGATAAAGCAGCTATTATCTCGAATATGATTCAAATGATTAAGGATTTGACCTCTCAAATTGAAAGATCAAACTCCGAATATGTTGCACCAGTGAGGAGTCCTGTGAGCTGATCCAGGAGAAGAATGATTTAAGAGAAGAAAAAGCATATCTTAAAACCGATATTGAGAACCTTCATAGGCAGAACTTGCAGAGAGTTAAGACCGTGGACCCATGGGCTGGAATGGACCACTCTGTTATGATGCATCCACTACCGATTCCTTCGCGAAATTGGGAGGATATTTCAATGGATTTCATTTCCGGTCTTCCGTCACCAAAGGGAAATTCTTGTGTTTTGGTTGTGGTGGATAGACTGCCAAAGTATGGACTTGTTATCCCACGCCGTACTCCGATCACGGCTCGTCACGTGGCTACTCGATTTGAGTTGGCCTATGGACGGTCGCCGCCTAAAGGGATGAGGCATTTGTCAAAGGAATGCCGCATGGCCGCGGTCCCGGACGTAGTATTGTCCCGAGATGAATTTGAGAAGCAATTACGGGTGAATTTAGAACGGGCGCAGGATCGAAAACGGAGAATGCGGAATCAAGCAAATAAAAGTCGCCGTGGAGTGAAATTTAGGGTGGAGGAATTACGCAATCAGTTTCCGGATTTCCGCCTTGAGGACAAGACTGTTTTTGAGGGGGCTGAAGTTGATGTGAATCGATCGGAAGATGGAAAGAAAGATTTCGAGATATGAGAAGATTTGACGAGATATGGAAAGAAAGATTTCGAGATATGAGAAGATATATTCGTTCCCTTTTTATTATTATTTCTATATTTTAAATTATAGTATTTTTGGTATGTTTTGTGGGTATCCATCCTTATAAAAAGGGATGAGAACCCTTAGTACTAAGCACGTTCGTTTTTGGATTTGGAATAGGGCAAGACCTCGAGTCCGAGGGGCGAAACCACGTCGGTTTCGAGGGCGGATATCAATTCCGTAGGGTTTGTTTTTCTTGAGTTCGTTTTTATATTTTGATTTGATTATCATCCTTTACTTTAATATTGTAGCCGTGAGATTGGTATTCATAAACCATAAAATGTTTCCTTTGATTTAATAGTTCAGCCGTGAGACTTGGATTTATAAATTGATAGTTACAAATTCTTTATTTCCGTGATTTACATTTTTGTTTGCATCAAGTTTAGAACCAGTACCTGAAATGTTTTACCTAACCCCATGGTATGCGCCAGTATGCAACCAAGACCTTTATCACCAGACCTCACTTTTGTCACAGACTGAATAATATTTTCCCACATGAATCGGATTCCCGCAAGCTGAAGTCCACAAGAAATAAGGAGTATCAATAATGAGAACTTTCACTGAATTAGGTTTAAAACATTATGAAGAGAAAGAAACAATCGGAAGATAGTAAGTGGAAGTGTGCAACTAAGTTGGAACACAAATAATTTATATAACACCCACCAATCAAATATGAAACGTTAATTATGGTTCAAGGTCAACAACAGCTGACCTAAGATGTTTGCATAATTGTCATTCTAGTAGTTAAGAATCAAAACCAAAGAATTTTGTTCCAAATGTTAAATATAACACACATGTTTATGCATATTCCATAGATCTTTTACGCAGTTACTTCACATGAAACAAAGCACACAAAAGTAATTTCCTTTTTCAATTGGTTAGAGAAGATGAAGAACAATTCCATAAATGACGGGTAACTTCATTTACGGCAGCAACTTACCGATAGCAAAGAACTACCAGGTTCATATTTTTTAACATAAATGACGTCAAGAAAACAGTATGGTACTATAAAGCTAGATCAAACCTGGTGGATTTTTAATTTTGTTGAGATGCTTGGAGGAATTCTAACTGCCTCTTCACCTTCCTCTCTGACCACGTTTACTATGAAACCTGCAGATATATCATGCAGTATTTCTGTACCAGTGCCGTCATATGAACTCTTGTCAGCAACTGAAGATCTCAGGACAGCAGATTTGGTAGAAAACCGTGCCTCCAAAGATTTAAGTCGCTCTTGGCGTTCCTGTAAGAGCATACTTATGTTTAGCAAAGACTTATTCATATGAGGCACTAAAATGAAATACAGGAGTTATCACTTTTTCAATTGCAATTTTCCTCTTAGTCTCTTCTCCCAATTCAGCATCATCAATAATCCTGCGAATTTTCTTTTTACGTCTTTTTCTAGTGCTGCAAAAAAGAAAGGACAAAATTGAATTGAGGTTCAGACATAATATAAATTACAAGAGAAAGGTACTATTAATCATCATATTAGGTTAAGAAACAGGATAGTCATCAACAGAAACAGAAAGGAATTGCATAATAAGATTATAACAAGAGAAGGGGGGGGTTCACAGGCTTTCTTCACCCCTCCAGTAAAATCTGAATTATTGTTATCAAATAGTTTGTTGCACAAACTTTTTATGAAACTAGAAAGATATTTAGTGGAATAGAGAACAATAAACATGAAATAAATATCAAAACTGAAGGACAAATTAACTATCAAACAGAAATAGAAGCTGTAATACCAGAGAATTTAGAGAAACAATATTTACTTCAAGGATTTCACAATCTACTTACCAACTTCCGAGGGCATATTTTTTTATCCCAATAAAATTCAAGGAATTACATGATTTTCAATTTTTCTGGCAATAATTGTTGTCAAATTATTGTTCTCTAGCAAGATCACGGTAAACTCAAGGGTGATTTTGAAGGACAAAAGTCCCCAAAAACTGCTAAGCAACAAAAATCATTTAATGTAAGGTGAAAGAACAAAGATTAATCTTCTTTCTCCAAAGCGCATCAGCAAAAAATAAAAGTGAAAGTTTTGTAGTAAAATTTAACTATTCCAGAATCCCAAGAATGACAATAGTAATGGATAGTCGCATCTAATGGCTTCCCATCAAAGCACTAGTGAAAATCCAAGGCAAATTAGTCTGCAAACCATTTATGTTAAAGATTCAAACATTACCTATTATGTACTGGCGGCTCAAATAATAAATACAAGCATAGCATGTGAATCCAGTTTACCTGGCATTGACGCTAATGCAAGCATCTGAATCATCTGAATCTGAATCAGATTCTGAACTAGAGATAATTTGGCTCTCTAATTTGGTGGTGTCCTCAATATCTGGCAATTTATTTCCAGCATTTTGAGCTTCGTCGTCACTATCCACAATAATTGTACAGTATTTCTTACCATCGGGGTGCAGATCATCATTTTCACTTGAACGCTTGATGCCCGTCAAATTAGCCATGTCCACAGAAGCAGAAGCATCAAGATCATTCTTTACTCTCTCTCCATAAGCAATGCCAGACAACTCGCTCGCACTGTTTTGTAGTTCTTCATCTCCAATGTCTTTTTCAGCTGTTCCATCCTCACGACACATTGAACCATCTAATTGGCGTTCTCTCATTCCTTCAGATGAGGAAAGTTCTCCTTGAGTAGCATCCTGGTCCAAATAGAGCATAAAATCATGCAAGCAACATTTTAGAAGGGCTGGCTGTGAGAAATGGGTGGGTACCATGTCTAAGATGGATAAAAAATGAACATCAAATATATAAGTGGAAGAAAAATGTTATGAGTTTATGCTCATCCTAAGCAATTTGATTAGATCCATGCCAATGAGTATATGAGTTTATGGACCATACACAACCAAGGCATAAGATAACAGTGTACAAATGCTAAACATATCAAACAAAATGGTCATACAAATAACTAAAATCTGGATGTATGAGAAGAAAAATAGCTAATAACATTTTGTGTAAGAACGCATGTACATCTAATGAACAAAAAATCAAACTGGTCAAAATTCAGTTTCTCAAGTTTAAGCAAAAAAATATCACACTTCGCCTTCCACGTCTCCAACTTCTTCCTCAATTTTTTTCTCACCATTCTAATTCACATGAATGAGTCACACAACCAGATCCAGTTTCTTTGTTCTTGACCAAAATATTGGTTCAAGCACTAATTCAATTGCTTTGCTTCGATACAAATTCTTTACGACCAACTTGAAGACAAAATGCAACAAGCATACATGTTTATCATACTAGATACAGTGTACAATCAATTGCATACAATTACAATATTCAGAAGATAGCCTTACATGCATCATATGATCCGCCGTTTTGATTTTTTCGGTGAAAAACAGTAAATATTAGCTTCTACACTTCTTTAATTCCTAATCAGCCTACAGAAAATACCCAAAAATAGATAGAAGACACATACGACAGAGAGAAGGGCGAAAAGTAAGGAAAGAGAATGATTGAAGGACTATGTGTCCTAGTAAATTTTGGGGATTTCAAATTTAACCGCCATAATTAACAGTCGATTTATGATGCCTACCTACTGGTTACATGATTTTAAAGGTCAATTACATTAATTTGAAGGGCCTACCTCAGAAAGTCTGGTTGTCAGGATTGACGGTTTAAACATAACTATAGTCAACGACCTCATAAATTTATAATATCTCCCAGCGAAGATTTCCGATTCATTAATTCAAAGAGGAAAAGACGAAAGTTTCTTTATTTTCTAGAGTTTGAAAATGTTATACACTTATACTATAATATTCTGATTATTACAGTGACCCTACATATAATCGTCTATTTAGGGCCAATCCTTAACTTAAAATCTAGTGAACCAACAATCTCCTTGGAGATTGGTCGAATTATAAATCTGAACACCTAGCCTTTATAGAAACTTTCTTTGTTTTTTCCTATTTTGTCTTCCCTCTTATTTTGGTATTAAAGATTCTAAATAGGACTTAGTTTTAGCAGAAGATCCGAGATTTTCCAGTATCTGCTTGTTTAAATGCAGAATATTATTAAGAAAGCAAAGAATCAATTAAAACACATTACGACAAGGATATCCTAATGGATAGAAAGAAATTAAAAAACAGGAAACTGAATAATACATGCTTCTCATGCTTGGCCTTAACTTATAGTAGATACGGTGGGTTAAGAATGCAAATATCTAACCAAGCAGTACATGATATATTTGACTTTATTGTAAAAGAAAATGAAGTAAAATAGATCTGAATAAATCACATCATAACGCATGGAAATGTATGTCATCCTTGTTAACTTTTTTAGTTCAGCTAGGCCATATTTGGCAAGCACATTGAGTCACCAGTAACATTAAGCAGGCAATATAACTTCATAAAGAATTAGTAATGTCAGACTTGAGCAATTTTCACCAAAATCACTACTACGAAATATGGTAGAAAGCATTGTAATGAAATACACTAAAACAAGTGAACCTCTTTGAATTGCTTCCTACGCCTCCTTTGTTTCAAATGAATATGAAGCTTGCGATCAACTTTTGCATCATCTTCCTCTTTAACCTTTCAAAGACAGATATAAATGAAAGGACAGTAATTCAATCAGCTTTTGGATACATCAGGAGCAAAGTACGAAATAAGAGCATAAGCACCAAAGAGTGTAGAATGGCTTATTAATGCATTCCATACAACATCTGCTAGCTTTATGACAGCAGAAAGATCCAATTATATTATAGTTTTTTAGAGTGAACATGTGGTCTCTTATTGATAAATGGCCCCTCTTGGGACGTTTGTTCCAAAAGTTGAAGGTAGATTCAAGTTGACAAGGAAACGTGAAAAGAACTTGATAGAACATGCAACTTAAACTAATCCATGTATATTTAAGATGGAAAAAGAATGTTACAGATATATTTAGTACTCCCTCCATCCCATAGAAAATGTCTCCTTTCTATGGGGCACGGAGATTAAGAAACTTGTACCGTGTGGTGTATATTGTTTTGACTTTTGGCTTGTTAATATCGATCCACACATTCTTTACTTTTTCTAGAAATAGGGCACTTTCTATGGGACGGGGGGGGAGTACTTTTTTTATTTCATACCCAGTTAAGCACCATTATTACATCTTCATCTGTAGCCATTTACCCTTGCATTAAATTTTTATATTAAGAATGTCTCCTTTCGTTAACCCTAGTACATAGTAATCCAACTCATAAGCCTTAAGACTGATAGAAATATACTTTAGTAAGCTTAGTGTAGCTTCTCAGGTTTGTACAACCCATTATTTCTTGAACCTGTAAATGGCACTCTCATGTGCTGCAAGAAATTTTAGATTAATACAAATATGGACACTTTACATTTCAATATTTTCACATTCAAGAAGTTTATCCTAGAAGGAAAATGATTTAGAATACATTTAAAGTTTTTCTATATTATTTTCCAAAGTGTTATTATACAAATCTACCCACCTACCCTATATCAAATACAAAACTACCCAACTCTATAAAAACTATCCATTATATACCCAAATTGTCTAAAATACCCCCACTTTTTCACTTTTCTCACCTGAAAAGTGTCAGGACCATGTCCGACCGTGATCGGACCATGATCGGACCATGATCGGACCCTTGATCGGACCCATGATCGGACCGTGATCGGACCGCGATCGGACCATGATCGGACCGTGATCGGACCATGTCCGTGTGTCCGACCGGTCGGACCATGATCGGACCCTCCGATCGGACCGTGATAGGACCATCCCATAGATTGACTTTATTGAAAAAGTAGGGGTATTTTAGTCTTTTTGGGTATATGGTGTAGTTAAATATAAGAATGGGGTAGAAATGTGTTTGACTTTACCCAAATGGGCATTTCACCGCCGGGCTCTTTTCCAAATGACCTAGGTGAAGAAAGGTAGAACCGCTTACTATATTTACTGATAATACTAGGAAGACTGAATAACAAAGCTGAGAAAATAACTGCTTGAACATGCAAACACAAAATCGCACTGGAAGATTGACAGGCAGTGACACTAAACATTCCCAGCTATGATGAATAAAAGTGCATAACTTAAACTATTATAATCATAGGTATCAATTCAAAGGACTTCAGCAGAAATTTGCTTATTAGCAAAACTGACCTTTCTAAAGTTCCTTTTTTGTTCTTCAGTAAGACTCAATTCTCCTTCATTTGCTAGAGCATCAGCAATAAATGGATCATCTGGAGTTCCATCAACATCATCAATCTCCTCCACCTGGGAATGCAGTATATGTAAAGAAGAAATTTTCTGGAAATCAATAACTTGAAAAATAACATGATTTCCAACTGTCTTCTATATCAGAATAAATTACTGAGGATCTTAATTAGATTGGAAAATATATGCCCCAGAGATGTTTTTAGAATCACATAGTGGTCTATAAAACCTTCTATAAACTCGAATAATGGCATCATTTTTAATCAAGCTCCTCCGCCTCCTACACAACTCGTGTTTATGTTAGTACTGATAGGTAATTTCCCTGTTTAAACTATTACTCCCTCCGTTCCACTCCATTAGTCCAGTTTCTTTTCAGCATGGAGATTATGAAAGTTGTTATGAAAGTTGTTAGTTGTGTGTAAAGTAGTATAAAGTAGTGGGGCCCACTAGATTTTATTAGAGTATTGTTAATTTATTTTAAAAAGGAAAGTGGACTAATGGGCTGAGACGGTCCGAAAAGGAAAGGCGGACTAATGGAGTGGGACGGAGGGAGTATTTTCTAAGACCTCCAACTCTTTTCAACTATTAGGAACTGCTTGACATGTCCCAGAAAATGATACCTGCACACCTACTTCTGAGGAAGCAAATCAGAGAAAACGTGATCTGTTCAACTAACAGTCCAATACAGATAAGGAACTATCCTGTCAGATTAGATTGATTTTTCCTCTTCCAAATTACATGACTCGGCATCTTTTAACGAAGTCGGATGTAGTGAGGATACATGAATATTCAGGAAATTTCAAGATGTCTAACCTCATCGACTCCAGGAAATTTCAGACCCAGTTCAGCAGCCTGTTGTGGGGTGCTTGCCAGGTACACAGAAGCCCAGTGCTTGCTGCCAAAAGTTATATCTTCCAATGAGGGTTTATCGGAGCACATCTTGCTGAAAGAATCCCAATCTACATTCACATTATCATTTATTTTTGAACTGCTTTCACTTTCCTCAACTTTCTTTCCCAGGAAACCACTGGCACCCTCCTCCAAGATCTTGCCATGCCGTCTGCCCTACAATGAAAATTCCAGCATCAGACTCGAACTTAACACATGATTGTATGAACTCATTGAAACTGGTCTGAGTATGAACCTTCTAACAGGCCTATGGACCTGGAGAAACTCTTCAGCCTCTGTAACTGATTCACGAGCATCAACGGACATCTGAGTTCCAGCCCAGTGAGTCCTATTTTTCCAAGCTAAAGTGCAGCAACCATTGGGAGCTTGCCTTTCAATCCACTTATAAAGACTGGAAAGGTCAATACCAGCACCATCAAGTTGCTCCTGCTCAGTTACAGGACAAGATGAGGAGAATATGGTATTTACTGCAAAAGCAGAAGATAATACAAAGCACAAATGTATCCTAAATGAATTCCACCATAAGTTGGAAATATTTGGAGTATTTAATGAAATCCCACGTACAAAAGGAAAAACATATATTGATGTTATAACAAGGCGATCAGTGGACATCCCAATGCTATCCCTCTCCCTTTTGCACAATTCTCAAAATTGTTATACTCCAATATAAAAACCACTTAGACTAGACAACTAATCTTAAGTGGTAGTACAAAGTGCAGAAGATTTTTTTGCAAGCAGTACAAGACAAATTTAAATACCATACCAACAAATGAGCACTTTCAGTCTCAAGACCATCAAGCTCCACTTCCCACTGTTCTCTGAATGCTTCCATTTCTCCTGAAACAGCCTTATCCAACTATACACCGCCAAAAAGGAGTCAACATAAAATCAATCAACAGAAAAGAAAAAAATAATAATAATAATTAACAAAAAAAGTAAAGCGCAAAATTTAAATTACCTCATCACCAGAGAGAGATAGAGCCAATTCTTTCCTAACATCAGCTTCTACTTTGACTAAGGATTCCTCTTCTAGTGTCTCCTGTGCTTCCGCAGCCTGAAAAGCTTAAGTTAGTAGTTAAAGAAAGGAACGCCTATTGCTTTAGCCAAACCAAGAAGATCAAAAAAATTACTTTACTCTCAACTTCTAAGAGGTCGGCAATTAGCTCCTCTATCTCCTCCTCAGTCAAGGGTTCCTGATAACATGTCAATTTGCAACTTTAATGTACAAAATATAAAGAAGAGACGGGTAAAAATCAAGACTATATACGTTAAAACCTGAATTAATAAAAACAGCTGGAGCAATAAAATGTATGCATATTGAAAAGGAGGTATCGTTTTTCTCCAGTATTAAAAAAGGCCAAAAATAGAGTTTTATGTCAACTATTGAGGCAATTAAAAATCTTACAACGGTTAAAAGTCATCTCCGCATACTGTCACCAAGGCAGTGATAATAAGTATTCCCCATACTAAGATATCCAATATTTACAATATCAAAGGTTACGTACTCAGAAGCGAATACAAGTATCAGGTATGAATATGATTATCTTGTACACTTTGCAAACGAAGTATAAGCTTCCTAAATTATAGCATTGAACCATCTATCATAAATCAAGGACAAAGCATATGAATAACTCCACACTCATACTAACCAATTCATACAATGCCTTATTTCCCTACAATAAATAATCTAAAAGGAACATACAAACATAACAAAGACAAAAAGGTATAACATTTCCATGTTGGATTCTCTCTTTACACTTTTCCCATTTCTTGGAAGACATTATTACCTCAATCAAGAACTTCATGGTTTCTACAAATAAAACCCACGAAAATGTACCAAAACAGACAACAAAGGGAGGTAAAGACACGGCATTCAATCACAAATTAAATTCTTCAAATAAAACTTTGAAAACTGATCATGAGGATGATGAGGGTATAAACCCCCAAGCTAAACGTACAACGCCACCACTTCCCTAACTACAAAAAAAAAAGGCTCAAATTCACAAAAAAACTGAACCCCAAACTCCTTCCAGAATCAGAACTTTACCTCGGA
The DNA here is from genome assembly GCA_028984105.1 of Lavandula angustifolia. NCBI lineage: Eukaryota > Viridiplantae > Streptophyta > Magnoliopsida > Lamiales > Lamiaceae > Lavandula > Lavandula angustifolia. The sequence continues at coordinate 19,844,700 of CM054815.1, read as the reverse complement.
ATGCAACTCTTCTTCCAGTTCCTCCTCATCACCATCATTATCATCGTTCACAACGGAATCTTCGGAGGAATCGTTGTCTATATCAACAATCTCTTCATCCTTTTTCACAACTTCACTCTCATCAACCATTACTGAAACTGCTCGGATCAGAATCAGCAGGCTTGCAGAAAATTGTTGTATTCTCTCGGTGGGTTTTAGCAATGGAGAACGTGAATTTTGGAGGGGGAATCCTCTAACGACGCCGTACTCCCCTTGTTTGGGGAAAAGGGTTCAAGTGGCGGTAAAAGGGAATTTAATTGCCCTAATCAGAAAATCTCGATTTTGATTTTGTTCCTGCAGTACTATTTTTTGCTTATTATACTGTACGTCCCGATTTATCTTGTTTCTTTTAGACACGAACGTTAAGATAAAGTAGTTGATTATGTATAAATAATTGAAATTTATTATTTTTCATTTTAAAAAATAAAACAAGTCGGAACAACCCAAAAATAAAAAAACAAGTCAAGTGGGACGGAAATAATAACATTATCCATCACCACGGTCTTTCTTTATATATAAAGGAAATAATTAAATAATTTACCTAATTATTTATTCGGGTTTTGATTATTTCCTCATATGTTAATTTCATGTATGAACATCTTTCAAATTAAAGTCCTTAGATGCGATTCTTGATCAACCCACTATCCCTATGCGATATTCGTACTACATAAGCCAAGTTATTATACATACGGGTGAGTATGCCCAAAATAAAATACGAGATGGAAATATAATCTCGTTTGCCTTCTCTTATATTTCCTCCGTCCCGTTATCACTGTTTTATTTTTCTAATTGGTTTGTCCCGCTATTACTATTCTCTTTCTTAAAATAGCAAAAACTACTATTAAAAAAAATTGAAGTGGGAGCATCTCCAATGCATTCCCCTATTTTAAGGCTCTTGTATCCCAATTTTTGTGCGGAAACGGTGTTTCGTGTAACACCCCCCAAATTTTTATAAAATATATATAAATAAATATATATGTATAATATATAATAATAATAATATATATAAAAAAATTATGCATTTGCATCATACATAATAAGACGCGTCTTAGAATTTAATTAAAACACAAGCATAATACAATTAATTTTGCTAGGCATATTATTAAGAATTCTATGTTCTAATCAATTAAGTGCATTATTTTGTGATTGTCTGACTTATGTGTTTTAGATAATTGAGGAAATACTATAAATATCTATGTACTCCAAATTCAAGTACATGTTATTTTTAATTCAAATTTAAAATATTTCAAGAATCATTATGAGTAAAAAATATATATATATAATAATAATAATATACATTAATTAAATAGAGAAGGATTCGTAGGATATGCCTACTCCCATACATGTATACATATATTATATATTATATAAATATATTGTATAAATATTTTAAGGTAGATTTAGGATAATCTAACCGTATCTTATGTTGTTTTATGTTATCATAAGCTTAACCATATCTACTTAGCGTCATATTATATTATATATATATATAATATGTCCAACTTTTCATATTACGATGATTTAGCAAGAATTGAAAACATAGCTTATATAAATAAGTGGAGGAAAAATTAATTTGGATTTCTTGCCTTGTTCTTTGATTTTGATTTGTGATTGCTAGTTTCCTGCATGCGTTACTTTTTGTACATACATGTATGGTAAGTTTGATCTTGAATGTCGGAGCATGTTTAAAATCTTCTAAAAATTTGTGTTTTCCTAATTAAGAATTTCAAAGCTTTTATTAGGAAATTTATTAGAAAATTTCAGCATGTTTTCCTTCGGTCTTTAAATTCTTATTTGTGCACAAAAGTTATGGATTTTGTATCATCGAACTGATTTTTTTTAAAACTTTGCAGAAATCTTTTAACTAGTTGTTGAAATAATATACAATCATAGTTATATATGTTAGATCGCGGAAAAGTTCAAAAGATAAATCAGGATTTAGATTAATTTATTAAGTGTTTTTAGTTTTAAACTATGACTTAATTAGATAGACGTACTGATTGGCAGGATTGGGTTCATAAAATAAAATTTGTTAATCGGGGACCATAGGCTATAGGAAGAAATATAATGTTTCAATTATTTTATTCAATTTTATTCAAAGCTTTGGAAATCATATGTACGTGTGATTAAGAATATATGGTATTATTTGATTTTAATTTCATTTAATTTGGAAATCATATGTACGAGGATCATAAGTTGATTTAGGATACCAGTTCCTTAAATATTTATGTTTTTCTTTTGTGACTTGAATTATATGGAGTATAATTGTCAATTAATGGAATATATATATATATATATATATATATATATATATATGGGTCATTAATTGCATGAATAATTAAGTCAAGTTTTATTATAGCCCAGGCGCGCAAGACTTAATCACTTGATATACATTGTTCTTTTATTCAAAAGGTCAAGGTGAGGTTTTACTTTTATCCTTATTATACACTATATTATTTTTCTCATGCGTTATTCAGTACAGGGAGAACCTTCGGGCAATTCATAGCAGAAAAACCTTCGGGTTAGCCTTCGGGCAATTCACAGCAGTAAAACCTTCGGGTTGACCCCAACAAGAAAATCCACTAATTTCTCATGTTAAATCATTTATAGTTTATAGTTTGGATAATGTTGACCCCACTGAGTAGTCGTACTCACCCCTCTATATTTTCACTTTTTCAGATCATGATCCAGCAGATGCTTGAAGTGGCGGATGGTGATGGTCATACATGTGAAATGATCTAAAACACTTTTTAACGCATTAATTAGTTTTCATCTTGAACTATGCATTTTGTCTCTATTTAATTCCGTAAACAAGAAGTTGCACATGTTTTTTTTAATTTTTTTATTCAAGACTTCTGCTATTATGAAATGCATTAAAACCTTATTATTTTTATAAATCTATTATTTTTTGAAAATTAAATTGAAAAGATTAAATTTATGCATGAGGTGACGTTCCCTTAAAAGTTATGAAAATTGGGGCGTTACATTTCGTCTCCAATGTTACTCCCCTATATTTTTCCGTAAAAAGGAATATTCCATAATACTCTTTTTTTATACTCTTATAAATCAAATTAAAATACTATTATATAGTATCTTTAATTATAACTTAATGATATAATATTTATAATTGTAATTTAATTATATAATTAAATTAAATATAATAATATATTTATTCAAAAATATAAATTAATTGCAAAAAAGATAATTTAAATTGCTTAAATAAAAATTATAGGTTACATCATAATATCATAATATACCCTTTGGTCACGCATTTCAGAAAAATATCACTCCAACAACCCCAGGTTGCCATTTGTGAAGCCCAAGTTGCCATTTGTGAAGAAGATGAAGAAGGAAGAAAGGAGTTCAGAAAATATGGTTTTCAAGAGAAGCAAATTCACTGCAACTTCAAGAAGAGATATTCATTTGATTTCACAGTTTTGTAACAGAAAAACTGAATTGTGCCAATTTTGTAACTTTTTCACATTAAATTTAAAAGAAAAAAAAGGGATAGGAGAGAGATAAATCCTTCCCCAAAAGTAGGGGAAAAATCTGGCCTCCCATATTATGTGGGAAGGTTTTGAGTAGCTTTTGGGGAGAAACAGTGTAAAAATATAGGGGATTCCCCAATTTTACAGTAGCTTTGGAGATGGTCATCCCACATTATCACACTATCTCTCTCCAAAAATCTATTTTTCACACGATTTTCGATCCACTCCGTACTAAAAAATTTGTGATTTTTAACTTTTCGGAAATTTAAGATTATTTTTTAAAATACAATATGAAAAAATAAATTTCTTAATATCCGTGCCGAAACCAAAGGGGACAGTAATAGCGGAACGGAGGGAATATATGACTCTCAAATTGTGTATTATCCCGAAAATTTGTTGATTTTTTTTAATTGTAGTTTCACACCATCCTCTTAAAAATTCAGATTTCATCCCCTTTATTAAAATTTTAATTAGCTCTCTAAAATTGCAGAACTTGCATTCCTTAAAATCAATTTTAATTAATGCATTTTTGGATATGGTTGGTAAGTGGTAACTTGGTATAATTAGCAACGTTATAATTGAAAGATCGTAAATTTATACTCCGGCCAACATTCTCTAAGTCGAGGTAGTCCAAACATATGGATATATGTACTCTCTCCGTCATATTCATATTGTCAGGGTATGGCTTCGGCACAGAGTTTATGAAATTTAACTTTTATGTGTAAATGATGCGGATCTAGATGACTTTTTATGATTTGAAATTTTATTTTCTTTTCTTGTAGAAAAGAAGACAGTATTAATGAGACATCTCAATATACTATACAAGACAGTATGAATGATACGGAGAAAGTGATTTTTAACTTAGGGGGTGTTTGAGATAGCTGAAGCTTATCGATAAGTGTTGAAAGTTGTTGGAAGCTGCTGAAAGTAGCTGAAAGTTGTTGATTTTGATAATTTGTAAGTGTTTGCAAAAAGTGATGAAAGTCAAAAATTAATATTTGAAAATATTAATAAAGTGGTATCTTATAAAATGAAAATGTTATTTATTTCTCACTTATTGAACAAATTTAGAATTTTTACACAAATAAAATTTAAAATAGTATTTTAATAAAAAAAATATTAAAAAAAAATTAGAAAAAAAAATTAAGTATAATTAATATTATTAATTAAAATCAAGAATAAAAAAGATTATAAATTATATTAATAAAACAAATATTTACTTATACTTTGGTAAATGACAAATACAAATTATATATATAAATAAGCAATATCGATCATTAATTAAAAAAAAATAGTTATAAAATTATAATATAATGTATTAATTAAAAAGATTAAAAATTATAAAAGCTATAAGCTATCAGCTCCAGTTGCCCAATACCAGCTTACGAAAATTCTCTAGCTTTGAGCAGCTCTATAAGCTGGATTTCTCAAACACCAAATTCATTTCCCGAGACAACTTTCATCTATAAGCTGATTCAGATAAGCTATCCCAAATACCCCCTAATCACTTGAATGCACGTGGCATGAAAAAGCAAAGAGTAGACAAAAATCTAGGCCGTGTCCAATTTGATTAGTGGAGATTACTGTTTGAAGCGTCTGCTAAAAAATCACTAATCCATCCTGTAACAAGCTCTAGATTAGGGTTAATTATTTAAGCCAATCTCCTTCAGAACTTGTTAATTGTAAGCATAAACGGATGATTATGAATAAAGATGAGAGATGAAAGTTGAGAGACGAGAGATAGACAAGAACGAGAGAGAGAATTATAAAATAAATTTTCGATAAAAACTTCGTAAGTAGTAGCGGATATTTATAAGTATCCGAAAGATACCTAATGGACTCAAACCCTAATTAATAGTTCTAAAAATAACTAGGAATTAAATAAGGAAACTTAATATTAAAACTATGCATAATTAAAATTAAATAAAGAAACTTAGTTTTTAAACTAAGTATGCACGTGGCCGGATCCCACCGTTCACTGGGAAATATCTTCGATGGTCTTCATCCTAACCACTCATTCTATCAACGGTGTTGATTAATTTTGACTTTATCATATCTTCAATTGTGGGATCCTTCTCGAACATATCTCTCTCTCTTCCTTCAGATTGTATCTCGCCATTCTTATCCTCTTGAGACTTCTTCTCTGTACATTTCATCATATCTCCAGTTTCTTCCTTCAAATCGGCTGTTTTCTCATCCATATCTGGCTTCCCATCCCGATCTGTACATGGCGAAGTTAAGGGCGTGACACATCCATAATTGTGATTTGTGAACAGCCCTCTTAACTAATTCACCACTCTAATTAAATTTAATTATCTTACAAAGTGACTCATTAGTGACTCATAAAGCATTAGAAAATTCACTTTTAATCGACTAATTTAGGGCCCAATTGGGTTCAAACTGTTTGGGCTTTTCTTACATCTTAAAATATTTTAACTATTTGAAGTGAAAAAATCAGTCTCATGCAAATCATGTGATTTTGGCGTTATTACATGTCCTTCAGGAATTGGTGCAAGAATTGTACAAAGTCAATATCTTGATATATCTTAAAAATGTTATTTGTGTATATTTTTTTTAAGGGATTTGTAGTCTTTAATGTTAACATTAAATATCTTTTCTCAAATATTTATGCATTATTTGAAAATGTAATTTCTGTATTTTTTTTATAAGAATTGGATAAAGATTTGGTGACCTTTATCCAAAAACATCTTTCCTTATTTGAAGATTACAACCCTAAATATTTCCACAAAGACTTATGTGTCACACAATATACTCCCTTGTATGTTACACTTTATAAGGTGTTGACATTTGACATATGTGACCCACCATAATTGATTTTGATTTGATTATTTAATTAAAATATATTCCGCATGTCAAATGATTTGTGGAGGTGACATATAGTAGAGTATAATTGTGTGACACCAAAGTCTATCCGGTAATTATTTTGATATATTATTTGTATAAGTCCACGTAGATGTGGACCCTTATTCAATTATTCAATAAAAATAGTTGACATGCTATTTTTTTCAATTATTCCTAATTAACTGTTAATTAAAGCTAGCTTTGTAATCTGCCCAGAGAGTATCAACAGACTTTCCGAGCAACTCCTCGAAGAAACTCTCACTATAGCCATCTCTCATCTTCTTATTCAGTTCCGCCACGAAGGTGGCGCTCAGCCCATTGCAGTAGTCGAGAAACCTGGCTGTGACGTCAGACCTTTGGTCCCACCTGTCTCCCTGCCCAGGGCCCACCCAGTGGCTCGGCGCGTAGTTTGCCTTGAGCCTCACGAAATCCGCTATTCCTTCGATCAGGCCAACTGGGGTTTGCCCGTTCCCGTCCCACTGCCACACGTGCGTCATCTCGTGGTATAACACGCCCGTAATCTCTGTTTTCACATCCCCCGAGTAGCCGTTGATGTATCTGTTCCATTATATTCATAATTAAAGAGATAAAATTTATGATTATAATGGTGCCAATTGTAAATTTTAAAATGAGGTAAAATCTACAATTTAAATGGGTCAAACTAACAAAATTTTTATTAATATAAAGGAATTTTCTAAAAATATAATATTTCCTCCATTCCATTGATAATGTCTTGTTTGGTTTCTGCGCTAAATTTAAAATAGTGGGTATAAATGTTTGAAGTAGTAGTGTAAAAGTAAAAGATAGTAGGGTCACTTGTGTAGATGATTGTGGTCCACTCATTTCTTACTATTTTAGGTAGGTGACAAGATGAGTGAGACACCCGAAAAGGAAACACGATATTATCAATGGGACGTACATAGGAAGTAGTACATAAAATATGAGTATATAAACAATTTTGGGGCTACATGCCATTGGTTATTAAGAACTTGTAGTTGATAAGGTGCGAATACAATCCGGATCTTCTGGCCCATTTTGTGAGGACCACTCAGTAGACCACCAATCACGCGTTGCCACGTGTGTTTTTAAAGTTAAACAAACACTATAATATTAACTACATAGCTCACCAATAAACACGTGGCACCGCGTGATTGGTGGGTCACTGAGTGATCCTTCAAGAAATGGGCCACATGATCCTTTGCGGTGCGAATATGGGATTTTAGGACGGACCAAGTTTTATTTCTTTTTAGAATTTTAGAACTTCTAGTATTCTTTTTCAAAAATATAGAAAAACTTTAGTAATTCTCAAAATTTGCATTTTGGGGTGTCCTCGTAAAGAGAAAGAAAGTGGTGAAGGTGGGTGGCCTAGGACCGATAGGTCATGGGTTCAATTCACACCAACCCCACTATGTGATTTGTGTGTCACCCCGTCACATTAAGGGTAGTTGAACCTCCTTTGTGGTTTGCAGGCTACTACACAAGGAGCGTGATTTACCCAATACGCACTTAAGGTATAGGGCTGCGGGTTCCACGAATAAAAAAAAAAAAGAATCCACTGGTTAACTACCTGGCGCTGACGTGGATTTCGTTGTTGCTTGCGTAAGCAACTCCATCCATGTCATCAACGAACATGCTAACTCCGTCAACAGATTTTCTGTCAGAGGGGTTGGTCTGCTGGAAGATGCCCCATATGAAATTTGTGGCGGCATCGAGGGTTTGCCGGCTGTAATCAGCGCCGATGTCGGTGTTGAACTTGGCGCCGCCGGGAGTGTTGGCGGCGGTGTTAGTCACGGTGTAATCCACGGCGGAGCCACCTCCAATGAAGGAAAGGATTAGCATAGAAGAGATCGTAATCAACGCTAAGTTGGCCATTCCGATATTAATACTACTACTTGTTATGTTTGTGCTTTGAAAGGGAAGGCGTTTATTAATAGAGCGGCCGAGCGGGGGAAGCAGAGTCGGTGGTTGACGCGGTTAACTTCAACGTGGAATATTATTAGTTTCCAGAAAGAGGGGGGCGGCGTTTATTAATCATGAAGACTTGAAAACGGTGACCCCAAATTCCAAATTCTACTAACATCGTATACTTATTAAAAAATTATGTAATATTAATATCAATTTTACTAATATCGTATATTTATTAAATTATTTAATACCCATCTCAATTCTGAAGTAGCAACCAGTTTTTCTGATTAGGAAAAAGACGTGAGTGGTTGACGGCCGGCCACACTCATAGAAAATCCAATGAGAACTGAACAAGTCCTAGCGAATATTTGGAGCTCAATCTGCAATTTTTTATTTTCTTGCAAGACCCGTCACTACTACAAAAAGTAAATAGACAACGGTTTCTAACCGTTGTCTATGATAAAATGTACCATTGTTATAGGTCTCGTTGTCGTAGGGTCTCGCTTATAGACAATGGTTAAAAACCGTTGTCTTTAATATTATCGACAACGTATTTTAACCGTTGTCTTTTAGTTATTTTCTCTGTTGTAGTAAATACATACGACAACGGTTAGGAACTATTGTCGTAATGTTTTTAAGCGTTGTTTTAAATATCTTTAACAAGGATTTAAGACTGTTGTCGTAAATTTTTCTGACCGTTGTGGTATTGATTTTTTACAACAGTTGAAACCGTTGTCACAAGATTTTCTATCGTTGTTAAAAATTGCGTTGTCGTATAAATAGAGGATAAGACCACGGTTTTTTTCTATTGTCGTTTTCGCTTAAAACAACATATTTTTACAAAAAGACAATGATTTTAACATTTAAAACCGTTGTCGTAGATACATACAACAACGTATAAGTTACATTGGACAACACTTTTAACATTTAAAAGCTTTGACATCTGTATCAAGGACAACATTTAAAAGCGTTGTCATCAATAAAGCTAATAAAAACCTGTAGACGAAGCAATATATAATATTTCCCATTGAATCCTTCTCGAGAAGCTCCATACAATTAAAATAAAAACTAAAATCTAGAGTGTACTCATGAGTTCAAAATCAACGTTCAATATGTCATTAGGAAATTCAAAAGGCGAGCACAAATGTGAAAATAAACCTGCTTTGCTTGAAGGCTCCTCAACAATCAAAGTTACCCCACATCCAAACACACTACAAGAAATTCACCGTACACCGACGGAAAATTCCGTCGGTAAACCGCGAAATTCCGTCGGTAAAAAAATTACCGACGGAATACCGACGGAATAAATGCGTCGGGTCAGGCTTTGTCGGTAAATATTACCGACGGAATATTCCGTCGGTAATATTTTCCGACGGATTGCCGACGGAAATAAACCGTCGGGAGATTGTCACCGGATATTCTGTCGCAGAGGAGGAGGAAATTTAAAATAATTTTTAAATAATTTTTTTTTCTTTACCGACGGAATGTTCCGTCGGTAAATTTAAAATAATTTTTAAATAATTTTTTTTTCTTTATTTACCGACGGAATATTCCGTCGGTAATGTTAATATAATTTTTTAAATAAATTTTAAGTTTTTTTACCGACGGAAATATCCGTCGGTAAATTTAAAATAATTTTGTAATATTTTTTTTGCTTTATTTACCGACGGAAATATCCGTCGGTAAAACGTCGGTAGATTTTTTTTTTTAGATATAAATTTTTTCGTTTTTTTGTACCCAGTTATCGACAACCTGCAATTTTTAACCAACCAACACATCACATATATTTAACCAACCAACGCATCACATATAACGATTCAAATCAACTCAAAAAGCAAACCGAAATATAAATATATAAATCCTAAAATCCAAATATTCAGTATATATACATAAACCATAAATAAATAAATTATAAAGAGGTGGGAGGAGGGGACTGATCAGCGCTGTCGTCCGGAGGCTGTCGTCGGCTAGAGGAGCCCATCATCTCCATAAGCTGGGTCATCTGCGCATTCATATATGCGACCTGCGCCTCGAGGCTCCTCCTAGCTGCCGACTCCTCCTCCAGTCGGCGCATGATCTCGGCATTGCTCTGGGATGGCCCAAGTGAGGAAGTAGAAGAGCGGCTGGCGGCGTTGATGTAGCCGCTCCCTTCCTCGCCGAAACCGTAGAGTTCCAAACGCAGATAAATCGCGTTTTTATCCGCGTGGGGGCCTTCTTCAGCAGCAATCCGCTCCACCTCCGCCTATTACAATATAAAAAAAGAAATTAGTCAAACTCAGAATTGTAGAATAATATTCTATATTGTAATTGTGTGCTTACATGAAGTCTCGCCGCCTTCATGTTGGAGAAGTCTCCACCTTTGTAATGGAGACTCTGGAAAGTGTCAAAGGCGGTGGACTCTAAGGAGCATCCCCTCTGAGAAGCCTATTGATAACATGCATAAACAAAATTATGTCAAAAACAAAGACATAAGAAGCTAAAAAACATATAAAATGAGACTTACCGTAGACCGTGAGTACTGCGTACGGCCGACCGGGACCCTCCTTTGTGCTTGCTCATCCCGGCGCCCGGCTCGGGCTCGACTCGCGGCACCGGGAAGCGATCTCGACTTCGGAGCACCTCGGCCGCATCCAAGACTCGTTGAGGGCCGCCCACCTCTCTCGTGTTGATGTAGTCCGGTTTTTGAGGGCGGCCCATCTTCATTTCGTAGTGCCGCCGCCGAACCTCTTGGATGCCCTCTTCTCGCCACATGTGGTGGACTCGCCCGGTCCCGGCCACAGCCGAAAGTGCTTTCGCAATTTACATGTTTATACATGTTAGATATATATAAATAAATGCTAAATTATAAGATTGTAAACTTGAAAGAAAAACAAACCTTAAATTCTTCAAAATACTGCTCCTTAATTTCAGGAGGAGTCAGCTTCCAAGTGAACCCAGTCGGGTTATTGATCTTTTTCAGGATGAGATAATGTTATATCAGGTTCTACTGTCGCGTGGTTACATACTGGTGGGTTTAGTATGTCATCTTCTTGAAATGCTTCGTCTAATGAAGATTTAGTTGGCAAATCTATCTTAAATCTCGGTTTAACTTTACATACTTCCAACCATGCCTTCCTAGATTTGTTCACACTAGGATATGAGCAGTAATACACTTGATGCGCTTGTGATGCAAGGACAAATGGTTCATAATTCTGCAGCGGTTTCGTTTGATCGATAGAAACCAACTTGTATTGTGGATGTATATAAGTCCCTCTAGGGGTCGAGTCAAACCATAAGCACTTGAACAACATAGTTCGTTTTATTGGTAAACCTGGGTACTCAACTTCACATATCTCCACCAACTGCCCATAATAATCAAGTGCATCAGAACCATAATTCTCGCCTTGTATACACACTCCGCTATTCATAGTGGACTTTCCTACCCCATGTGATAAAGTATGAAACTTATATCCGTTCACAACGTAACCAGTGGTACGTATAAACCGCTACTAATGGACCTTTTGCTAAATCCCGTATATACGGATTCATCTCATTGCAATAAGGGGAAGAAACCTAAAATCATAAGAAGCTAATTAAGAAAAGAAAATATTTTTGAATTTATTTAGAATGGATAAGCTCATCGTACATATGATTTGAACCAAGCTCCGAATTCCTGCTCCACCGATGTTTGGTAATCTTCATCTGATATATTTGGACATGCACGTCGAATTTCTTCCTCAAATAGGCTTCATTAAAGTTGGTTGAAGTCGTTACGTATATTACATAAGTTAGAAAATAAGACAAGCGAATTATAGAGAAACTCACTTGTGATATTCTCGTAACCTCGTCGCAGCTCAACAAGATGTATAAGTGGGCGGCATTATACTCCTTTTGATCAAGATATCTCATTGACTTCGCGCCAATTGGACGACCTTTTGGAAGAAATATAGAGGGGACATCTATGCCGTCGACCGTCCGGCCTTCTTGTTCCACTTCGCAATTGCGAGGCATCCTCCTCAGCCTAGTGTGGATATGATCTTCAAAATAGTACGAGCAGAAATTTGAGGCTTCTTCACCTAAATAAGAATTGCATATGGATCCTTCCACACGAGCTTTATTGCCAACATATTTTTTCTTTTTTTTTAAATATCTGATAAAGGGTGGTTCAATGCATTAATAATTAGGAAGAAAGGATATTGAATAGGAAAACGATAATATGAATGATATTATACCTCTCAAATGGATACATCCATCGATATTGAACAGGACCGGCTAAACGAGCTTCATCAGCTAAATGCACCGGGAGATGCTCCATGGAATCGAAGAAACTTGGTGGAAATATACGCTCCAAGTTGCAAAGAGTAATTGGAATACTCTCGTTTAGTCTCCTCATATCTTCAATTCTTATAGCACGAGATGTTAAGTCTCCCGAAGTATAAGCTCAACTCGTAATTCTTTGCCCAAACGAGTTGTGGAAGAAGTTCACGAAATGCAACCGGTAGAAGCCATTGCATGAAAACGTGACAATCATGACTTTTCATCCCAAACATTCTTAACTTACTCATGTCTACACATCTGCTCATGTTGGACACATAACCATCTGGTAGTCTGAGCTGCTTCACCCACGTTAATAATGCATGCTTCTCTGTACGACCCAACATGTAACATGCTTTCGGATAATGTCTGTCACTCTCGTTAAGCTTCTTCAGTTCAGGTCTAGCACAATATGTATTCAACTCTGCCCTAGACTTCGGCGTGTCTTTGGTCTTTCCTGTCACATTTAGGACAGTGTTGAACACATTATCAAACACGTTCTTCTCAATGTGCATGACATCGAGATTGTGTCGAAGCAACAAGAATTTCCAATAAGGAAGATCCCATAATATGCTTCTTTTCTTCCATCCCGTAACATTTTCTTTAGAGACATATTTGTTAATACCATCGTAGTCTTCGGTGACTTTCACAAAACCATAAGCTTCAATTTGACTAAGTATATCTTCTCCTGTTCTAATGTCAGGGGGTGAACGTGCTACAACTTTATTTTTCAGGAAATCCTTCTTATTTCGTCTGAAAGGATGACTCAGTGGTAGAAACTTTCTATGATTGTCAAACCACGACATCTTACCACTCTTCTCAAGATAAAATGCATCTGATTGTTCCATGCACTGTGGGCATGCGAATTTCCCAGTTGTACTCCATCCAGACAACATTGAGTAGGCCGGAAAGTCAGATATGGTCCATAGCAAAGCAGCTCGCATATTGAAATTTTGCTTCTTGGAAACATCATACGCAAACACGCCATGTTCCCACAGGTTCAATAATTCGGCTATCAACGGCTGTAGAAAGACATCCAAGTTATCTTTTGGATTTCGAGGTCCAGGCACCAACACCGTGAGAAACATGAATTGATCTTTCATGCACATGCCGGGCGGCGGATTGTAAGGAGTTAGAATAATCGGCCACAAAGAGTATTGTTTTCCAAATTGAGTAAATGTTTGAAAACCGTCGTAGAAAGACCTAATCTAACATTGCGAATCTCGGCAGGCAAAATCAGGAAACGTCGAATCCAAGTGCTTCCATGCTGGAGAGTCTGCAGGATGACGCATCACTCCATCGTCCACTGATGAAGCATGCCAACGCATATGAGAAGCAGTTGCATTAGATGCATACATCCGCTGGAGTCTAGGGGATACAAGAAAGTAGTACATTTTCTTAGCGGCCACTAATTTTTTCTTCCCTTTCCTACTAGATTTCGGACTGTAGTCTAAATATCGCGAGGTACCGCAAAACTTACAACTCTCCAGTTCATTATCTTCACGCCAATAGATCATGCACGAATTTGGACAACAGTGAATCTTCTCTACCGGCAACCCCATGCCACTAAGCAATCTCTTAGACTCGCTGAAGTTATTAGGAATCAAATTTCCTTGGGGAAGCATATCCTTAATCATTTGACTCATCCTGTCATAGCCCCTTTGCGACATATGATTCTCAGCCTTCAAGTTCATCATCCGAACTATCGCAGACAATTGTGAGTAGGTCTCACAACCAGGCCACAACTCGGTGTCGATCGCCCGCAACATTTCATAGATCTTGTTTGCTTCATTATTTGGTGACTCCTCAATATCCGCATCATTATAATTTGGCCCAAAGATGATCCATTACCATCCTTTGAGAGGAGGTCGACGTGTCATTTTGTACATTTCTCGTAGCTTGTTCATTTAGTGGTTACGTGTTTCTCCCCATGAGATGACCAAACTTTATAATTTTTAACGAATCCCTTCATATAAACGTGCTCTCTTACAACTTGTGTAGTCAAAAACACCTTATTCTTACAATTTTTACACGGACATCTAATTTTTTCCCCGTCCATATAATTTGTCTGGCTACTTGCCCAATCAATGAAAGCCTCAATGCCATTCACAAGTTGAGGATTCAATGAACCGTCTATTGTCCACCGTGTATACATCCACGAACGACTCATTATTTCAAATCCTGATTGTACGAATGGAGAAACAAGTTGATTATCAAGAGAAGTTCGACCTTGGTATGTCTTTAGTGAGAAAAAATTGTCTGAAATTTGTTGTCATTTGACTCTTATAATCAATCAACTAATCAGTGCTATTTAAATAAGATTGTTTTCTTGAAATTTTTTTATGGATTGTCAAGTGTATGAACTAACAGTTGATTTTTTATGTAAGAAGAAGAAATAGGACATTAAATTTCAATTCTTATATCTTTATGCAAAAGGGATCCAAAATTAAATAAGTAAGATGAAGGGTATTAGTTCTTAGGTTCTCATCATATCAATCTCCTAATTTAACATTCTTATACTTAAACAATCAAAACAAACAATCTGCGAAACATAGTTAGAGAAGTTGAGCTACTGAAAAACACCAAAACAAGAGCTAGAACGTGACATAAATTAGCCACCAAAATGAATACAAAAATTAGCTCAACAGTTTGCGTTAAAATATCAGCCACCAAAATGAATACAAAAGAGATATATATGCAGTATATCGCATTAGCTCAACAAAACATTTAGTTGAAAACACAGCTCAAAAACAGAATAAGTGATATTTGATAGTTTTTCTGTCTCCATAGGCTTGATATGGTCTAATTACCTCTATCCCACTATATTCAGTCACTAAGTTGTACTTCCTCGTATATACTCAAGTACTGCCGTTACATTATGTGTATACACTTTCGCAAAGACAAAAATATTGTCCCAAGTCAACTAGTTGCAGTAAGATAATTACAAAACTTAAATCAAACAATCCAAGACCAAGAAATAATCCTGCTCTAAAACAACAAAGTCCCAATACTATTATTTCAAGAATCCCGCAACGTAACTTCATTATTATATGAATCCCAAAAGTAGTAGGGTAAACTCGGAGAGAGAGGGGCTTCGGCGAAGCATGCGGCGAGCGGCGACGGCGAGCGATCGCGGCGGCGCGCGGGCGAGCGGCGGCGAGCGACGGGCGGCGGCGAGCGACGGACGGCGGCTCCACTGGCGGCGGCGACGAGCGAGCGGAAGAAGTCCTGCGTTGTTCTGTTCTGTTCTGCTCCTCCGCCCGTAAATTAATCTAGGGTTTACCGACGGCGTTACCGACGGATTTATCCGTCGGTAAATTATAAAACATTTTTAATCAATTTAAATTAAAAATTCATTTAAAATAAATCAAAATAAATTTACCGACGGAATATTCCGTCGGTAAATTTAATTAATGATTTTCTCAAAAAATAAATTATAGTTTCGATTTAAATAAATCAAAATATATATTTTACCGATGGAATATTCCGTCGGTAAATTTAATTAATGATTTTCTCAAAAAATAAATTATAGTTTCGATTTAAATAAATCAAAATATATATTTTACCGACGGAATATTTCGTCGGTAAATTTAATTAATGATTTTCTCAAAAAATAAATTATAGTTTCGATTTAAATAAATCAAAATATATATTTACCGACGGAATATTCCGTCGGTACATTTAATTAATGATTTTCTCAAAAAATAAATTATAGTTTCGATTTAAATAAATCAAAACGATATATTTACCGACGGAATATTCCGTCGGTAATAAAATAAAAAAAAATAATTGGCAAAATTGAAATTTGGCGACGGAATATTCCGTCGGTATTCCGTCGGTAAGTTTAACAGTCATATTCCGTCGGTAAGCTGACCCGTGTTTCTGTTCCGTCGGTAAATCCGTCGGTAAATTTGATAATTTTTGTAGTGACACCCTTATCTGCAACATAAGAAGGTTTGTTTGTTTTTTTTTAATTATTCTTGAGGAATTGTATTTGATAGGTCTATATTTGTACTATCCATATTCCGTTTATTTTGGCATATATTGTGGCAGTTGGATTGCTTTTTGGTGTTTGTTTTGCAGTTCTTATGATGATGTGGCGTTGACGAGGCGTTGATGTAGCGGTTGCAAATTAAAGGAAATATATGCTTAATCCGGAAGAAATCAAGAGGACAATTAAGTATAGAAAGAAATTAATATAATATACTTTATATTATATCTTTCTATACTTAGATGACCTAATTGGAGAGGAGAAAAATGAGCAGATATATATATATGATAGAGGAGGCGCCGCGGGGAGAGATAGAGACACAAGATTCATAACTTCCGACCCCATTCTCACGCTGAAACACCGAAAACCATCCCCTCTTCATTATCGCCGATTTCATCATCACCGTGACACACCATCATCCAACCGAAGCCGAGAGACACCGAAAGCCGAGAGCAACCGAAGGAGAGAATTGCCGAAAGCCGAGAGAGATCCGACCGAGGGTTTAGATCAGAATTTCAGAGTTTGAATTTCGTATTTTAATTACGTGAATTGTTTAATTTGGAGAAAACAACATGTTCCTGCTTCCGTTCTACATTCCCGTAGTTGGATTGCTTCCGCTTTATTTTTTCCTGTAGGATGATTTGAAGACTTTAATTTATGATTTCATAATTCCTAGGGTTTAAATTTCGTACTTATTGGTGTTCTGATTATTTCATTATTGTTTGAATTTTCATGCATAATTATTTCATGATTTTCAGCATGTTTTGCGTTCTGTTCAGCAAACTGGTCTGACTGGCTAGTCCGGCCGATATGCGTAGCTAAGTCTTTTAAGGGGCCGCGCAAGATGTGAAACACACACCACCTTATTTTCGTGAGACGAGGGCTTAAAATTAATCACTTAGGTTCTGAATTAATCTAGGTTTAATTAATTGAATTAATTAATTTAGGCTTGATCACCCTAGGTTAGTTTAATTCATAGCTAATTTAGTACTTTCATCGTTTCTCGTGAGATTAGGCTAAATAAGTAGCAAATTGTTCTTAGGACAATTGGATTAATTTGGTAGGAGACTATTAGATGCCCACCATACGAGTAGACTCCTAAATTGGGTTCCCTTAGTTCTTAAGGCTAATTAGGTGTTAAATCTATTGATTGCTCACCAACGTATGTTGCATCTAATTTAGAGAAGTAGTCGTTTCAATGCCCACCATGACGATTACCGAATAATTAAGGGGGAATAGGGGATATGTCAGTTTAATTACGGTGTCCTACAACCAATTGATTTAAGTGGATTAATTAATTAATAGTGTCGGTGATCGATTGTGAGTGTGTGTGAATCATCTTGCTGGACCCGCTTTTATTTGCATTAGTAAATTTCGTGTTTAATTCTTGTTCTCGTTTTTTTTCGTTTGTTTTAGGTTAGAAAATTCTCAAACTTGCGTTGATAGGATTTTTAGGTCTAAAGTACTCCGTTCCCTGTGTTCGATACCTGTTGCTATACTAATTTTGGTTCTAACAATTTTGCAGGATTATTTGGTGTAAACAGCGATCACCAGTACTTAACTGCTACCAATTTGCATATTAGCTAAATTTCACTCTTGAATAATTATCTGCAATTCATATAAGAGAGAGAAACTAACTTGTATTCGATTATTCGAATACAAGTTAATTACCTAAAAAACAATGACAAGTTGAAGGGAATTGGAAATAATCCATGTATTCACTTTCTTCGGTAGCAACTCAAAAGAAGTAGTATTCCCTCCATCTCATAAAATGCGTTTTATTTCTTTTTATCATGGTTGTTAAAGAAAGTTGAAAGTTGTATGTGAACTTGTGTAAAATGGTGAGTTTCATAAATAAAATATGTATAATAATCTACCATTTTTGGATAAAAAATACTCCCTCTGTCCCACTCATCTTGACGCATTTCTTTTCGGTACGGGAATTAAGAATGTGGATGATAAAGTATGAGAGAGGGATAAAGTAGGAGAAAGAAATGAAAAAAGTAGGAGAGAGAAATGAAAAAGTAGAAAAAGTAGGAGAGATAAATGAAAAAGTAAGATGATAAATTATTTTCTTTTTTGGAAACGCGTCAAGATAGGTGGGACGTCCCGAAAACGAATACTCGTCAAGATGAGTGGGACGAAGGAAATACATTTTATGAAACAACCTAATAAGAAAAGTGAGACAAATTATATGAGACAGAAATATTAATTACATATAAGGAAGCCGGTCAGCCAATGGCGCGTTGCTCCTATTCTAGCATGCTCATGATTGTCTGCATTGTGGGCTCCAGTTTGTAATTTTAATCTTAGGCCCAATTCTATTTAATTGCAGTACTCATCCATCCTATTTATTGGTACTTTGTCTTTCCGGTAGGGGAATTAAGAAAATAGAGTAGGTGATAAAGTAAAAGAAAAAAAATGAGTGAGATGATGAGAGGGTGGATAATGAAGTAGATGAGAGAAATAATAAAATATGAGAGAGTGTAGCATTTTATTTTTCTTTTTTTAAAAAGAGACCAATATAAATGAGACGGATCGAAATAAAAAGAGGTCAATATAAATGAGACGAAGAGAGTACTATTATCTCATCCAGTAAAAAAACAAAATTAACAAATAATTAAATTTTCACAAGAGCCCATTTCATTAGCAATGTTTTAAAGATCAAGACATTGACTTTGTCCAATTTTACATTGACGGTTGTGGATCTATCTCGCCGTAGAGAAAACAAAACTATTAAACTATCAAAGATATTTGGCAGCATCAATTTCACAGTATTGTCAATTATACATTTATATACACTAGCAATATTGTTTCAAAAATCAAGATATTGAGTTTGTCATCACATATCATTTCCCTATTCAATTATTCAATACAAATAGCGGACAAGACTATCTATACCTAATTAAAGCTAGCTTTGTAATCCGCTAAGAGATTTTTCCAGACTTTCCAAGCAACTCCTGAAAGAAACTTTGACTATAACCGTTTCTCATCTTCTTGTTCAGCTCCGACACGAAGCTGCCGCTCCGCAGCCCGTCTCAGTAGTCGAAAAATCTGGCCGTGATGTCGGAATGCTCATCCCAGCCATTTCCCTGCCCCGGGCCCACCCAGTGGCTCGGCGCGTGCCTTACAAAATCCGCTATTCCTTCAATCACAGCTAACGGAGCTTGCCGCTTCCCATCCCACTGTCAAACGTGCGTCATTTCTTGGTATAAAACGCCCGTAATCTCGGTTTTTTTCACGTCATCCGTGTAATCGTTGATGTATCTGCATGCATGCAGGGAGACGGATTCATAATTCATAATTAATTACACTACCTCATACACAATTAACAACCGAGGGTGATAAATTGGACCACATTCCCCTTAAAAGGTCTTGTAAGGGGAAGGGATATCCAATCATATATAGAAGAGAGAGACATAATAATGGGCTCTACGGCTGTATTCGGCGCCGATGTCGGTGTTGAACTTGGCACCGCCGGAAGTGTTTGAGGCGGTGTTAGTCACTGTGTACTCCACAGCGGAGCCGCCTCCAATGGAAGAAATAAATAGCAAAGAAGATATCATAATCAAGGCTAAGTTGGCCATTTTGAGATTATTACTTCTTCTGTTTTTTGTTTCGACGAGAAGGCGTTTGCTAGTTTATAAGTTTATACTAGTCCAGTACTCGAGCTACGCACGGAATTTTGCTGTTATGGTGCTAAGAAATACAATATCATATTACCCAAAAAAGCGTTTGATCAGAATTTAACTTTGGAGAACATATTAAAATATGTTTTTACATAAATGTCAAACTGAAGCAAAAATTCCTATATAGCTTTTCTTAATAGAGAATTCCTTAGAAATGACACAAATACAATCGTAGGCAAGAAAATTATCCAGCATAATTTGAAAATTGCCGGCGCAACTCTACCACTAAACTTCAATGGCGTAACAAATACAAACTGAGTCTTATCTCTCGTAAAGTATCCCACAAAGGCAATAAATAGATGTTACTGTCAATTAAGTTAAAATAGATGCATTTTAAATTAAAAAATAGCTAATAGCAACAGATACATTTAGGCGCAAAAGCATTGCATGCATTCCAAAATAATAATATACACAATCCAAAAATATATATTCTAATTGTTGAAATGCGTATAAAATTATAACATCGATTTATAAATTTTGATAAACCTCTTTGAAGACAACATTCTTCGTGGACGTAGAATCTTGATCTTCAGCTTCACAAAGCAATATCTTCAATCCACTTCGATTTGTAACACGTGACACATCCACATACAACTGCCCGTGAGTAAAGATAGGTTTTTTTTAACAACAGTCCAACGCAACTTAATGATTGACCTTGACTTTTGTTAATTGTCATTGCATAAGAGGCTATTATAGGAAATTACCGCCTTTGAAATCTAAATGGCAATCTCGTATCAGATGGCGTCAGTGTTATTCTTGGAATCAAAACTCTGTCACCGGCATTCCGCCCCGTGAGCACCTTTGCCTCTAAAACATGATTGACAATTCTCGTAATAACCAATCTTGTACCACTGCACAAACCATTTGCATGGTCTATGTTTCTAAGAAGCATGATTGGAGTCCCAACTTTCAAAAAGAGCTCACGGTTCGGGAGGCCCGGACATTTAGACCCCGTTTTGAATGACTTATTTTTGACTTATTTCAAATTATTTTATAAAATAAGTCATTATGCGCGCATTTGAGATGACTTATCGAAATAACTTATTCTACTTCATAAGTTATTTTTGACTTATTTTCATAAGTTAATACTTATAACTTATGAATAACTTATAAGGAGCTTATGCAGAGATCTAACATCGAATCCTGACACCTACAGTTTTTTGCACTATAATTTTTTATTTTTTATATTGTATAAGTTAAATTAATTTGTGCATCCAAACGAAAACAACTTATTAAATTAAGAACTTTTGCCATAATTCCTTATACAATAAGTCATTTTGCCATAAACACTTATTTAAGTTGTTTTCCCAAACGAGGCCTTAATACTATTAAGAAATTTAGGCGTGTGTATGTCTTGGAATAGAGAATTGTAGCTCGTTGCTTGACACATTGTATCCAAACTCAAATACATCCTACCAACCTCTTGGCTTAATGATATAACATATTGATTTACGGACTCTACGACCTCTAAAGTAGGTGCCAAAATCGCACGTGCTTGAAGAAAATACACATCATTGGTAAACTCTTCATTCTTGAAATTTACATATTCAACAATAGTTGTAATTGGATCTCCTGTGTATTCTAGCAAAACGTCCTTTGGAAGCCCTATGTTTGCCTCACCATCATTTTCATTTCCAATTGTCCCATTTCCAATGCTTGCTATCCATTTCCGAAAAGGCAGAAAACTGGACAGTTTCTTCCTCAGAATTTGTGTGTTGCAGTCTCATATTCTTGGTCAATTTTAAAACTCGACAATCTTTCCATAGATAAGATAAATTAATAGACGCAAAGACAATATCATGTCTAGACCAGAAGAATTTGTCTAAAATCCCCCCCCCCCCAACACTACCACCTTACCACCAAATGGCGAGCTGAAGCTTAAGGTATTGTCAAAGCGCATGATATCACGTAGAGTTTTATCCAATGCTTCAAAACAAAACTTGTGTGTCATGGGGGCTTCATCCCAGATGATGAGTTTTGCTTTTATAAGTAATTCCGCTAAGGGACTACCTTGGTCAATGTTGCACATAGAATCTTCATCAATGTTAATTGGAATCTTAAATCACGAGTGTGCAGTTCTACCACCAGGCAGTAACAGCGAGGCAATACCACTCAAAGCAACATTTAAGACAATTTGTTTTCTACTACATAATGCTGCAGATAATCCTTTCCAAATAAAAGTCTTCCCAGTTCCTTCATAACCATAAACAAAAAACATATCGCCGATATCCAATTCACATGCATTTAATATAATATCATGCACCTCTAGCTGCTCTGTAGTGCATTTTTTTAAGAAATCCTCATATTCTTGGTGTATAATATTTTTATCATATTGGAACTCGTCCATGATCAAACTATTACGGTGTTCTGAAATAATTGCGGATCAGGGTATGGAAGCTCTAGGAAATCATGTAAGCTTCTTCCAACATTTCTCAATAATTTTTCAATCTCGACCAAAGCATAACCTTTAATTTGGTCATCATCAAGTGTCAAACCACACGACCCACAATAGATAGTAGGGGTCATTGTTGGTAATAATTCAAAAGACCACGACAAAGTATACAATAGGACAACTGAAACATTAGTAACCCAAGCTTTCAAAATACTTGACATCTTAACCCTAATGAAGGCCACCACACTACTCTCTCTCTTTTTTGATGTACACCTTTGGCTCCCAAAAAATGCATCATCTAGACAAAGCATCACACCACCATCATCATACCATTCATCCATAACTAGTACACTGGATGATGTCTGTGCACTAGTAGGTGTTCCAAAATCTTCCTTAATTGCAGCAGTTAGTGCTTGCACCTTACTTGAAGGAGTATTAGCCAAAGACACAGTCCCCACTTTGGTGCATGAATTAGATTCCTGACAAACGTGTTAAACATAAGAAGTGTAAATAGACGAACAAAAATAATGTGTTATCTAAAAATTACATTTCTTAACAAATAACTTTTGTTTGTACCAAACTCTCAGAGCAAGGCCGAACAAACTTAGGGTTGGCGGAAATCTTAGTCGCAGTATATCCCCCATCGAAAATAGGATTCGGATAAGATTTCATGCGAATCTTGAAGGAATACTTTTTACCAACAATTGCCTCTTCAATCTCTTGTTCTGGAGAAGTACCAGCTGCCTGCAAGCAAAGGAAGTGTGAATGTATGTTCAACTTCTCATCTATGTAAAAGTTTTACAATCTTAAGGAAGCTGAATACTTTCAAATTTTTCTGCAACTGAACAGTCGGTTTCCCAATGACCTCTAAGCACTCCTATCCCAAAGCAAAAGGGGAACATAGGCAGTGCGATCCTTGACCTAAATCTTTAGTCTATACCTATTGAGACAAAATAATATTTATATTTGAGAATAATATTATGAGGAGCAATCACAATTATTGACAATATTTCAGAGGTACCTTATAGTGGGCAAAAAGTTGTAGTCATTACAACTTGAGCCAGTTTTTTTTACAATTACCACTAGCAATATAGTTCCAGCCCTGATCAAAATGAACTTTATTGACAGTCGCAACAATCCAACAGTACAAAGACTGCAACCCAAAAAGAAAAGAAGTAAACATATATCATTCTTGGTTAATAGCATTGTTATAGACTAAGAGTTAAAATGAATCAAACCTCATCATCATCAAGCAACTCATCAATTGTTTTGGTGGTAGTGACACCTTCAATATACTCCTCATCCACTTCCTGGGTAGTTCCTTGGGACATAGAAGCAGACATACTACCATCCACATTAACATTGGCAACAAATCTTTAAAAAAGATAAACAAATTATTAGATATATCCGAAACTGAGATATGGAAAACATCTTAGTTGAAAAGTGACAACACCTCATTCTGAAATCAGCAACTCCTGGCACCTCAGCATTGAGAAGCAACTTAGTAGCATAGAAGACATTGCTAACTCTCCTTTCACCTATAGACTCGAGGTAAAAAAGAAGCACAAATAGGTGAAAAAGACTCCACATAGGCTCGAGCAATGTTAATGAAATTGTTAAACAACAAACCTCCAAAACGACTAATCTTGCAAAACTGGACTATTAGAATATTTGGAATGGTAGGTTGGTTCTCCATCGAGTCAAAGAACTTATCCACGTACTCTTCCCAGAGAGTGCAATATAAAGCCCGGTTCCTGTAGATGCATTTGAATAGAGCTCATAAGCACTAAAAATTCAAAAAATCATTGACCATAAATTCTTTAGAATACGCAGTGAGAATAAAGATACTAAGTGTCTTGAAGGGTAATAGTTATGAGTCTCTTGTCGGCGCCACTAGGTGTTGTATGATGTTGCACAGTGCCCACATGAGCGATGGACCATATAACATCTTAATGCACATGCAAGCGAAGTATAATATTAGAAGTGTGTATTCAAATCCTAGAAAGAATAAACTACATATTTACGAACCAAATGGAGAGATTTCATTAATGTTATCAATTCGCAGAATATCGTCAAAGCTTTTAAAGCAGAACTGTCTATCTGGAAAATCTTCCAGCAATAGCTTCAAAATGCGAGTTTTGTCATTGAATAAAATATGATATTTGCTTGAGGTCCCCATATATGTGCCCTAGTAGTATGCACCACTTTGAAGTTCTTCAAGCCATATATCCGACCCTCCTCAAGTTCAGCCTTATATTTATGTACCAAGTTCCTTGGTATTGATGCTTGAATCCTATCCCCCTGTAAGTAACAACACAAGTTCAACGAATTTTAATAAGTTGCGTAGCAGGAATTGTAAAAATTTCATGCAATATATTGCTTGCTGGAACACACCTGCTATTTATCTAACCCGAAAAAACTTTGATGCATTTTCTGATTTCGTAGTTTGCAGTAAAAGCTAATTACGCAGTTAACAGAGTGCAGAATAATTGATTCTATTTTGTAGAGATAGATTACAAACTATGCACCTATTGCTTCAATAAACACTATCTACATGAGGTGGAAATTCTCAGTAAGCATAGTATTTGCATGTTGTTCCTACGAGGACAGAAAGAAACATAAAAGTAGAATCTGGTAGATAAAAGAAGATCTCAGTAAACATACTATCTAGATGTTGCTCCTATGAGGATAGAAAGAACCGTAGAAGTAAAATCTGATAAATGAAAGAAGATACCGCATTATCGTGAAAGATGCATTCAACACCGGCAACATCTCTTCGATCGAATGAAGGTAAGTCATAGGCACGCACAAGTCGAAGCCTTATTGCAACGAATTCCTTGGACTCCTCTAAATCTTCGATAAGGACCACATAGGAGGCATTGTTGTTGATGGGTGTAGATTTTTTTTTTCGAAGTGTGACTTGTATAGAGTATTGAGAGTGGTTGGTGGGTATATGAAAGTGTACATAAAGAATAATTGAGAGTAGTTGATGTGAAATGGTAAGGAGATTTTTCCTGCAATTTCTCATAGGTCATAGCATAGAAATAGAGTAGCTACATTGGAGCATGCTAGGGCGTACTTCCGTACTGAGTAGGTAGTGCAAGACTCAACTTTGAACAATAAGGAAATTTGAATTAAAAAAGGAAATGATCATTCTCATACCAGTGATGGTGGTGATAAAACATAGTACCACTTGGAAAGCACACTCCAAGGATTACCGTGGAGCACGTATAAACAAATCGAAGTCTTGAAAAGGTACTCTAGAAAATCATGTAAAATCAAATGCCAAGTAACCAAAATAAACGCTATAAGCCACATAAAACATGCGAGAAGATTTAATTTCAATATAATTAAAAGTAAGAAAATCTAAATCCCCAATCTTATGAGTAGTGAGGAAGTAGAAAATCAGCGATGATCTCGTTATAAGGGCTGACTGCGGCGCCGTGAATAATAGCAACAGGTCCCGGTCATCAGAGCAGACCTCAACTGTTTGGACATTGAAATCGATCGTGAAGCAGAAGCATGAATCCGACAGATTCGCATATAAAGAGAGCAGGGAATCCGAGAGACTTGGGAGGAGATTTTGCTTATAGAGAGAGGAGGGCAATTCATTCGTGAAATGAAATCTGCAGGTGTGGCGAATTTGGGAAATAGGTGTTGTGTTAATATGCATTGTTGGCCAAAAACATTATTACAAATACATATATAGCATTCCATTAAAAGAAAACACAAATCTAGCCATTATAGTACAATTTTCTAACAGATTTTGTTAAAAGGTGTCAGAGGGCTGACGGAGGACCGATGGGACGAAACGAAGGCCGATGGAGGGCCGAAAGAAAATAAATTCCTTAAAAAAACTGTATTTTTTATTCAAAGGCCAAAACTCCACGGTCGAGCCATAGGGCCCAGCCTTCGGCAACTTCCATCGGCCCTGATATTACTTGTGCAGATTCAAGTGGCTCGGCCGATGGACTTGCTCGGTCTTAGTTTTTTTCTCTCGGCCGATGGACAGCCTCCTTCGGCCCCTCCATTGGCCCTTTGCGTTTTAAACAAAAAAATAGTGTTGTCACAAATTCCTACAACACAAATCACCCAATGATTGGGGAGATGTGAGTGAGGACAAAATGACTACTTTTGTGTTTATGTTTAGTGTTGGGCTATAGTTGATTTTTATTTAGTGTAATAGGCTACTTTTAGAAATGCCTCATAGGCGTTTGCATATTGACGATAATACCCCCGCACTTGTTTAGAATCTCAAAATTGCGTCAATCGCGAATTGGTGGCTCAATTAATTTTTTAGGCGGTTCGATTGAAATTTCGCAGGGAATTTGGCGGTTCAATTGCAAATTTACTGGCCCAATTGAAAAATGCACAGTAGGTAGAAACTGATGTATTATTGAGCTAGCAGATATTATTGTGTTCCTCTAATGTAGTTTTGTCTGATTTCGTTATGTGATAATGTCCGATTTTGGTCTTCTTAGTAATATTCAATTTTTGTCCTACAATTTTATAATATATCTGATTTTGGTCCTATAACTTTACAAAGTGTATGATTTCGATCCTCCGACAGAAACTGGCGAACAAAAAAAAAAGCACATGAACTACAATATTCGCCGCATGACTAAAATAATACGATTTATAAAGTTTCATGATAAAACACAAGCACTTTTGAAAATTACAAGACTCAAAAACTGTTAGAAACTACACTGCAAAACCAAAATTGAAATCGTTTTAAAAATAAAAATGTTCTTTTTTTTGTCATGAAACTTTACAAAATGACTTATTTTAGTCATTCTATGAAGTGTGAAATTCTTGTGTCTTTTATGTTCGACAATTCCTATCGGAACACAAAATCGAACACTTTATAAAATTATAGGATCAAAATCTAACTCATTATAAAGTTATAGGATCAAAATCGATCACTACTACATTAGAAGACCAAAATCAGACACCATCACATAAAATGACCAAAACCGAACAGAAACTACATTAAATTACCAAAATCGATATTTTCTCAATCCATGGTAATTAACGTCATTAGATCAGATTTATTTCATATTTAATTGTTCTAATGTGTGTATACCCAATCGCGTAGTTGTTATGTCAGAATTGAGAATTTCATTATCGAGATGAGATCTGGTGTACAATATTTCATGCCAATTTATGTTTAATTTGCGTCATCAATAGGAATGATTGACACGTGCATATCCATTTAATTTCAAATACTTAAAACCGAGTTTATTTTTGTTAAATGAAGACATAAATCTTCTATCGGTGAACAAAAATTGGACGGTAAAACTGAACAAATGATCAACTCCCTATTATCATATTAATACTCCAATAGAAAAGAAGAAAATAGATTGGAATTTTCAGACTTCGGAATCTTTGGGCAGTTACATATGCAATATTTGTGAAAGATTCCAACTCCAAGATCCCATTTTTATTCTCCCACTCTTTGGCCAAATCCCAAGTAGCCATTGAAGCAAAAAGAAGAAGAAACAAACACAAACTTAGTCAGAAAAAAAGAAGCCAAGCATCAGACTTGCCTAGAAGTTGCATTTCCTCTCATCTCTTCAAGAAAACTCAACCTCTTGGAATCAATTGCTTCGTGTATAGCATGCTGCATATTTGCATATAAACTCGTGCCTCGGCATCCCTACGTAAGCAAACCGCCTTGACTGTGTGGGCTCGGTCGTCTCCATCTTGAGAGAGAGAGAGAGAGAAAGAGAGAGAGAGAGAGAGAGAGAGAGAGAGAGAGAGGTGGGAAGTTTGGAAGGAGGGGAAATGGATACTTATAATATGGGAGGAGAATGAATTCGCTTAGTACATAGGGAAATAAATTAACAAAGGTCGACAGCCACGAAGAGATTGGATAGTAATTAAATCAATAATAATATTTGTCTTGCATAGGAAGGGCCCACAAGGTTGTAGAACTTTTACTTTGTTAAGTGCAAGAAAAAAAATTAAAATTAAAATTGTTTCTGTTTTGGGTCACAAAAAATTGAAGTGGGAATCTGAGGAAAGCCCATGAAAAATTGTGGGTCAAACCCTAATTTAAAAAAGGAAAAAAATATAAGAGAGAAAATAATAATAATAAATATCTTGGCCAAAGCAGTGGCTTAGAGAGAACAATCAAAGATAGTGATGGGGGCGGCTTCAATAATTTTTGAATTATATAATTCTCACTTCAAGAAAACCAATAAAGAATTTGGAGCATTATGATGATTCAACCGAGTTTGGATAAGAACTCATTGTAAAAAGATACTATAGTTGGTTATATTCAATTAACCACTTCTAATTATCTTAGTTAAGGGCGTATTTGGTTCGTAGCTTCGAATTTAGGATCGAGAATAGCTCGGATCATTTATTTAGGATTTAAAATGAGTTTTCAACAGAATCCATCAAGTTATTAGAATTTTGAGAAACCTCCAATTTTTAGATATTTTAAAAACTAAATTCCGATATCAATTTCTAATCTCGAAACCAGCCATTTATTATTAAAAAAAGATTGTGAACCTTTAAACAACAATCCAACTATAAGAAAGAAAACTCATTTTGTTTCCTTGGATGACATAGCAGTTAAGGTGGATAATATGTGGCTTGAATGCCATGGATTCAAAACTCATAAAGATCGCTATGCGTGAGCATGCCACTTACGGTTAGCCTAGAGTGGTTGAAACACTCCTGTGTTGTTTGTAGGCTAGAGCACAGGAGCGGAGTTTACACAATGCGCACTTTGGTAGTGGCTGCGGGTTACCCTCGACATCCAAAAAAAGAAAACTCGGAGTTGAACCCTCTTGTATTGTTTGCAGACTAGAGCACATAAGCGGAGTTTACTCAGTGCGCACTTCGGTAGCGACTGCGGGTTACCCTCGTCATTTAAAAAAAAACTCGAGGTTTACTCAGTGCGCACTTTGGTAGCGGCTGCGGGTTACCCTCATAAAAAAAAAAAAAAAAAAAAAATTCCTCCATCTTCCACCCATTGTCTACCAATAGAATAAATTTAGCCAAAAGTAATGTTGTCTCATTTCGAATGACCCCTGTGTAACTGAATGGCCAACACCAATAGCAACTTCACATCTAAATCTTAGACCATATTAAGACTCAAAACCCGTAAAACGATACTCATATCAAGATTCACTTCACATTTCGTCCACAATCACAAGAATGCACAGACCCGAATCAAGATTCAAACACGAGCACGACACGACACGACACGAGAGAAAGCATCAAGCCAAACCCGAGCCAAAAGAATTGAGAATTGCATTTACAGTTTAAGAATGATTGCTGATCAGAAGACCCTATACTAAAAACTAAGGCAACACCAAATCTGATCAGGAATGTAAGTATATATGCATCCTATTCACAACATTATGTCAAGATTGTGATTTTAATATGCCATACCAGATCAGCAGCTTCTACAACCCCAGAATGAAAGCATGAATCTCTCTCCAGCTAGACACGGCGTAAAGAACCGAACCGCACCTCCAACAAGGCGTGCTGTCCTCGGCTACTAGCTTCTGCTTCCCGACCAGACCTTGGAACAGAGGAACGAATGAAACACCGAAATGGCTTCCCAATCTCCTCAAACTTGGGCTTGAACCTATCACGATCCCGATATCCGCCTCAAGCAAGCAAAGCAAGTCACTCACTGAATCTCCAATGTATACTGTCAGGAACTTCTTATCCTTGGAGCAATTCTGCAAGATGTTATTAAAAGCTTCGAGTTTGTCTCCGGGAGACTCAACCTTCTTCACAATCTCTCCAGTGGATAATGAATCCTCAAAGATCAACTCGTTTGTATGTATGTTGATAGCTTCTAAACCAGCTGCATGAGATTGTACCAAATCAGTATATGCCAAAATATACTTCAAACCATCAATTTTGAAGATAAACTAAAATGTGTATATTTCACACTGAATAAGATAAATCACATTGAGAGGTTCACCCTCTATTTGAACAAGACTATACTATACTAATCACAGATTTGATTAAGCTTACACAATTCAAAACTAATCAGTAAGTTTGATTAATCATATAACAGAGCGTTGATCAAGCGTATGCAATAATAATAAATTCCAAGATAGAGTGGATTTAATTATGGTAGTTACTCTTAGTTGTTTTGTCATATAGAAATCAGATCCACTTGATCAGAAGTTGAACATCTAAAGGCAAGTATGATACTGTTCAGTTTTACAAGTTCATAAAATGATTAAATCCAAGAAGGATTCTATGATAATTACTGTGACTTCTTTTACTGAATCAGTTAATCCACAAGTCATCTAACTCAAAGTTCAGAGAAAAAGGCACCTGAGGCGAAAGCAGACCGGGCCAGATCACCACACCAGCAATCTGAAAGGATATTAATGTTTGTGTTCAAGTTTTCATTCTGAATAGCCTTCAAGAAAAAATCGGCACAGCCATCTTGCAGGATGAGGTGTTCTCTGACACATCTAACGTCGTCAATGTTGAGACCCTTCAGTAGACCAGAGTCAGTAACCCTCAAATTTGCCTTCTTCTCAAATTCTGAAATGCAGTCAAGTGCAGAAAGCAGCCCTTCTTTATTCAATCCTTCCTCTGCAGAGTGAGATTAATTCCAAACCAATTAGTCACGAATAGTATTAGAAGAGAGAACCATAAAGAAAACTCACCTTTATCAGAAAATAAGATGTTATCAATGCAGTGTTCATACTCTTCAGTATACTGCCCGGCAAGTTCTTCCCACTTCGTTCTTGAATCAGCTGAAGACATCCCAACAAGTTGATCTCCAGATTGGTTTTCATCTGTCTTAGGAGCTGTTACAATTGCTAGTTCCGCCAAGATAGCTGATGAATCCACATCAGTGCATGTCAAATCGAAATCCGAAAACAACACGAGGCAATGTTCTGCTGGATTGTGCTCTCTACAAAGAGGAAAAACAGTTCTCTGCGCAAGTGGCTGGGCTTGAAAGAACTCGATTACGAGCTTCAGACCTTGACGATAGACCTTTTCGACAATATCAAGTTCTGCACCAGTTAAAGCCACACACAGCTTATCCAACAGGCCCTCTGTTTCCCAAACTACAGCCTAAGAAAGGAAAACAAGGGGGAAGTATTAATTGCTGAGATGTAAAATACATGTATAAATTGAATGTTTCCTACAATTGTTATTGAAAACAAACCTGCAAATCATTAGAACAATTGTCAATCCACCTTTTGTATGGATGGATGCCTTCACTGGGATCAACAAGTGCCTTAAACTCCCTACCTAGAAAGGCAAAGAGCCTAAAACAAGGAGTAATGGCAGCAACTGTATAAGCTGCCAACTTTGTTTTCTCAAAAGGAGTATCCGGAGATTTTACTCCATCAATCTCTCCCGAGGCTGTCGCTGACACAAAATCTGTGTACTTAACAGTTGCAGCGTATGCAGCAGTCTCTCCAATCATGTTAAGATCAAAATCCCACTCCTGAGTATTCCAAAATGGGAAGTTAGGAAAATAGCTGCAGAATGGGATTTTGTGGTGGTAAAAAGCACATAATGAAATTGAGAATGAAACAAAACAAAACAATCAAGGGTTGCAACATGTAAAGATAAAAATAACATTCCATACAAGAAACAAAAACATTAAAGCACACATACACAGTCTTATTAACACTTACAACGCCAAATTTGTCGTGCATTATGATTTCATTAAGAACACTTGTCTGCTGTTCTCGAATCGCAAGTTTTACATCATCATCAGCACACTCCTCAGCCGTTCCGTACCTGATGCACAATTCTTCCACGAACATTAGAACCCCCTTTTTAATCAATGTGACAATGGACTAAATAATGATTAAGGCAGACTGTAACTGAGATGAACTTCCACGGTATATATTCGTGTTTCTGCAACACGAATATATACCGTGCTGAGCATAAGCAGCAATTTATGACAGATGCAATGAATAAAATGCAACATGAGGGGGAAATAGGAAAGAAAATTAAGAACAAGGCATAAGTTGCCAAATTAATTCATAGCATCAATGTTTCATATAACTGTGCATTCATACAGTTCAAACAGAACTACATCATTAAGTTCAAAACCCTACACAATTTATGATACTAACAACAAAAACACTGCTACTTTTGGAAGAAATGAAAAATGAAAAATGAAAAACGATGAGTGCAGGCTAAATATATCCTTCCACAAGAACAATTTATCAAAGAAAACCATTAATTAAACAAAATTACACAACATTTTTCACCCCAAATTCACTCAAGAAATGAAATAGAAACAAGCATCACTTCGAATTACGTAAACAATTAAAATTCACATTTGCACATTATACCAACAAACAAACAGAAAATTAGCAGTAGCATTACAATAGTTCAAAGAAAAAAATAAAAAAATTCAACGATCGAAGAAGAAAAAAAAAATTAAACAAAAATCAACTGAAGAGAGGAGTTAGGATTACGAACGCTATCGCAAATGCGCGCAGGAGGTGCAAGTACTGTGCGAAAAAATCGCGAAACGTATCGAGATTGAGATTTCCGGCGGCGAGAGAGACCAAAAAAGGATTACACAAAGCTTCAGCGCGTTCCTTTCTGAACTTAATCCACAAACTCTTGCCTACGTCAGTCTCTATATTCAGCTCCGGAACCGTCCGATTTGAAGAAGATGCCATCGGAACCTCGCTAAATTCACCGGTAGTTGATGCTGATTTACAGTATCGGAGGCACGGTACGAACGCCGGAGAATGGAAATGGTGAGAAGGAGTGAATAGGGATTTGAAAGAGTTTTGTGAGTTTTGGCAACAAATGTGAAATGAATTCTCTACTCATGCGCAGTTTATTCCTCTCGACGGAGTTCTACTGGTTTATTGGTACTGGCCGGTGGTGGTAGAGAGCAGAGGAGAGAGAAAAGTTGAGGAGAGAGAGAAACTGCAAAATTCAACTTTACTGGCTAGCTTGAAACTGAACCAGTTGAGAATTCCCTCCATTTTTTTATCAAGCCCAACGGCCCATTGGACCCACACATCCACGTAACTGAAACGGTTGCAGATTTTTAGGTTTATTAGTTTATATTTCAACTTTAATTTATTAATATTTTTAAAATTTATTATACTATTTATTAAATAATCCCAATAGATTTAAAACTCAACCCGACCTATTTTTAATGAAGGGGTGAGTAACAAAACTATACATGTACCTTTTATTCGTGATTTTATTCCTTTCGTCCTACTAAATCGAGGCTAATACCGAACGTAATATAATCTACTCGAATATAATAAATACAGATAACACTAACACTATTTCATTTTAAGTGACCCCATGCAATTAAATGGCCAACACTAAACTCTAATCTTACAAACAAAAAATACAAATACTTCTGATTCATGATTCTATTCCTTTCGTTCTACTAATCTCTATTCGAATCGAACAAATCTAGTTATCACTAATCATATTTCATTCAAGTGACCCTATGCAATTAAATGGCCAACACTAAACTCTAATCCTACACATAAAAACTTACAGCAAACCATCTCACAGTAAAAAACCATCAAAAATTCACTTAGCATTTCATATACAACTGCAAGCATGTACAGACTGAACTCCAGCCAAAAGAATTGAGAATTGCATTTACAGTTTGACACATTTCACCCATAGTAAAATGAGGGTAACAAACTAATTAAGCTGACTTCCTAGCTAAAGAGTGAAAACCCTTCAGTAAAAAAAAAGTCCCCAGAATGAAAGCATGAATCTCCCTCCAACCAGACACAGTGTAAACAACTCCTTCACCACCCTTCCAACACGGCGCGCCTCCATCCTCGGCTTCCTTCTGTTTCGCGACCAGTAATCGGGACAGAGGCTCGAACGAAACACCAAAATGACTTCCCAATATGATCAGATCTGAGGGTGAGGTTGAGCTTGATTCTATCACAATCCCTATATCTGCCATAAGCAAGCAAAGCAAGTCATCCACTCCATCTCCAATATACACTGTCACCACCTTCTTATCCTTGTTGCAGATTCTCTGCATGTCAGCAGAGAATTTAAAGAGTTTGAGTTTATCACTGAGAGACTTAACCTTCTTCAAAATCTCCCCAGTGGATAATGAAGATGAATTGTCTAATACCAACTCATTTCCTTGTATGTGAACTCCTCCTAAACCAGCTGCATGAAGTTATATATACCAAATCAGTATGTGCCAAGATATAGAATTAATTACAAGATAGAGCTGTTTCAAACAAGACCATACGTGAGGAGAAAGCAGATTTTGCCATTTCACTACACCAAGAATCTGAAAGGATGAAAATCTGCGCGTTCAAGTTTTCATTCCCAATAACATCCAAGAAGAAATCGGCACAGCCATCTTGGAGGTTCAGGCGTTCGCCTCCCCTTCTAATGTCGTCTATGCTTAGCCCCTTCAGTATCTGAGACTTCTCAAACCTCGGAATTGCCTTTTTCTCGACTTCTGAAATGCGGTCAAGTGCTGCAGCCAGACTCTCTTCATTGAAATTTTCATCTGCAAAGCAATTTACAAGAGAATATGATTATCATAAGAGAGAACAGCCAAAAAAAAAAAAACTCACATGCTTCAGAGGATAGGATTTGATTAATGCAGTGTTTATACTCTTGAGTATTCTCATGGAAAAGTCCTTCCCACTTAGTTCTTAACTGAACTGATGACATCTGAGCAAGTTGGTCTCCAGATTGGTTTTGTTCTGTTTTTGAAGCAGTTTCAATTGCTATTTCCTTCAATATCTCTGATGAGTTCACAGCAGTGCATGTCAAGTCGAAATCCGAACACAACCCAAGAAGATCTTGTGCTGGATTGTGCTGTTTAGATAGATGAACAACAGTTCTGTTAGCAATTGGCTGGGCTAGAAAGAAGTCTACTACAAGCTTCATAGCTTGTAGGTAGACGTTCTTGATAATACGACGCTCTTCCTCACTTAAAGACGCACTCAGCTTATGCAACAACTCCTCTGTCTTCTTGGC
The DNA here is from genome assembly GCA_028984105.1 of Lavandula angustifolia. Lineage (NCBI taxonomy): Eukaryota > Viridiplantae > Streptophyta > Magnoliopsida > Lamiales > Lamiaceae > Lavandula > Lavandula angustifolia. The sequence goes on along the minus strand of CM054815.1, from coordinate 19,809,081 downwards.
TCCATCCTAGGGAAGGCAAACAAGGGGGAAATATCAATTGATGTAGATGTAGTAGTAACATACATGTTTCTAATAGGCAGAGATGGCATTGCAAAAAAACCTCATAAGAACGACACGCAATCCAAGGCTGGTATGGATGGATGTCTTGACTGAGATGTGCAAACTCACTACATATAAAGGCGAAAAGCCTCGCATAAGGAGTAATGGCACCAACTATATAAGCTGCTAACATGGTTTTACTAGGATCTGCTGCTCCATCAATCTCTCCGGAAGTTGTTGCCAACAGAAATTCTGTATACTTAACAGTTGCAGCGTATGAAGGTTTCTCTTTGATTATGTTAGGTTCTAAACCCAACTCCTGTGTATTCCAACGCGAAGAAGTTAGGAAATTAGCTGCAGAATGGATTTTATGTATTTACAAACAATCTAAGGTTTGCAAACTTTTGAAGATAGACAAGTAACATGATCCAATACAAGAAACAAGAACATTGAAGCAAGCATTTCAAGATGATTCAGATGAACAGTCTTATTAGTACTTACACTGCCAAATGTTTCTTGATAGTAATGGATTTCTTGAAGAACAGTCTCCCTCATTTCTGGAATCCCAAGTTGTGTATCATCACCAACACGTTTCTCAACAACTTGATACCTGATGCATAATGCATTCTTCCAACAGTATTAAAACCCTTTCTAATCAATGAACTACATAATGACTAAAATAGCTGCAGATTAGTATGATTCAAAAGAAAAACTCAACGAACAGATCAGAAAGTATAACAAAAATGGTAGAAATCAACTACAGATCGACAGCCTGATGCATTCTTCTACCAATATCAAAACCCTTTCTAATCGATTGACTGCATAATGACTATTATTCAAAGGAAAAACTCAACGAATTGAAGAAAGCATATGATAAAAATTGAAATCAACAGAAGACAGAAGTTAGGGATTACTAACGCGTTCGCAATTGCGCGGAGGAAATGCAGATTCTGTGCGAGGAACGCGCAAAATATATCGAGATTGGGGTTTCCGGCGGCGAAATAGACCACAAAACGACTGCATAAAGCTACTGCCCACTCCTTTCTGGAACCTCCAAAGACGTTCTTCCATGCGAGACCTTGGAGTGCTGCGTCGTACTCGTACAGGCAATAGTTATCCGGCAAATTCGAACCTGACAACGACGACGCCATCGGAATTTCACTGGAATCGCCGGTGGTTAATGCTGATTCGTAAAATCGGAGACACGTTACGGAGAGTGCGAAGGGTGCGAAGAAGTAGAAAGGGGATGTTGACGGAATTTATCAGTTTCTCGATCAAATCTATGATGAACTCTATACCTTGTGCAATTTATCCCTCTCTACGGTGGTGGTAGAGATCGGAGGAGAGAGAGAAGTGCAGGAGAGGAGAGAGAGAGTAACTACAAATTTCAACTTTACTGGCTAGCTTGAAACTGAAACAGTTGAGAGTTCCCTCCATTTTCAATCAAGCCACCGACCACCAAAACAAGTAACTGAAACGGTGTCCCCTTGGGATGGCATAACGGTGAAGGTGGGTGGCCCGGGATCGATAGGTCATGAGTTCAATTCCCACTGGACACGCTATGTGTGAGCCTATCACCCTGTCATATTAAGGGTGGTTTAACTCTTCTGTGTGGTTTGCAGGCTATTACACAGGAGCGAGGTTTACCATGTGCGCACCAAAGGTTTACCCTGTGCGCACCAAAGGTAGCGGCTGCGGGTTCCTCGTCAACAAAAAAATCAACAAAAAAGTAACTGAAACGGTTGCGGATTTTTTATTTTTCTATTCTATTTTTTATTTTTTAAAACAGATGCAGGTTCTCCATTATTTTTTGGAATATAAACGAGAAAATTTCGATGAATTTCCTCAGTCTCATTATTAGTGACTTCTTTCTTTTGGGTACGAATATTAAGAAAGTATGTGGACTTGTGTTGATATGGTTTACAAATTATTTTCATTTTTAGAAACAAGACAACAGTAATGGTACAGTTCGAAAAGAAATACAAGTTAATAATATTAAGACAGAGAACGTACAACATAATGAAAACGCATCCTAGACGGTGTTTTTCCGGTGCTCGAAGGAAACTCGTGGTGGGATCGGGAGATGAAAGCAAACCTCAAATCGACGGTCCAAATTCGTCGACGTTTATGCGAGGGACGAGTGTGATGAGGAGAGTGAATTTAATACTCCCTCCGTCCCTCTAGAAACGAAACGTTTCTTTTGGGCGCGTGAATCAAGATATATTTCTCATTCTATTATTGTGAATATGTAAATTTCAAGGTACGAGATCACCTGTTCTAGAAATCATGTCCCATACTAATTTTCAAATTGAACAAATTACATAGAACTCGATCATAGTTCAAGCCCCTTTTTCTTAAACAAACTAAAACTACAACACCATTGACTTCCAAAGGCATCAAAACAGAGCAAAACACCAATCTTATAGGCACATACTAAACTACTATTCTCCCACACCAATCTTAACATTTTCAAACCCGAACCACCTGCGGGCTGCGCTCCGGTGTCGGAGTCTCATTCGGACCGATCCGGTTCATCTTGAACTGAGGTAGATTGGAGTGGTCTTCATTATCATGGTAGATATATGCAAACCCTCCATGCCTAGTCATATCCATTCCGGCCATCTCGTCCTCCGCGGAGATCCTCAACAACTTCATCTTATGGAGGGCCAAGAACAACGGCGCCATCGTGGCGGTCACCCACCCGGTGACCACCAGTATCTGGACTATCTGGGCGGCGAGCAGCTTTCCCCCGCCGCCCATGAATAGCCCGTACGGCCGATCCGGTCTCCCCGGGTAAACCTCATTCACGAAACTCTGTTTCGCGAATAGTCCCGTGAAGAGCAAACCCCACGCGCCGCACCCGCCGTGGAGTTGGGCTGCCTCTAACGGATCGTCGTACTTGAGCTTCTCCGCGAGCTTGTTGAACCCGATGAGGACCCACGCGGCCACGAAGCCGCACATGATCGCGGCCCACGGCTCGACCACCGAGCACCCGGACGTGATCGCGGCGAACCCGCCCAACAAGCCGTTGCACACATCAAGCACATTCCAGTGGCCAACTAATAGTCTCTTACCGAATAACGTGGTCAGGGCGGCCGTGCTCCCGGCCAGTGTCGTAGTGACAGCTGTCCGCCCGACCGCGCTCCACTGTCCGTAGTAGGACCCGCGGGTGCCGTACGATTTCAAGATGGTTAGAAACGAACCGGGGTTGAACCCGTACCACCCGAACCAGAGGAGGAAACTTCCCAATACTACTAGTGAGGCGCTGTGACCACGTAATGCTACAGACCGGCCGCTATGGTCGAATCGGCCGATTCTCGGGCCTTCGATTAGGGCTCCCCAAAGACCGGCAATGCCACCAACCATGTGGACTACACCGGAACCGGCGAAGTCAATGACACCGGAGCCGAAGAGGAGGTTACCGTCGGCCTTCGCCGCCCCGGCCCAACCGTCGGCGGACCAGAACCAGTGTGAGACAACCGGGTAGACGAAGCCGGTCAAGAATGAGGAGTAGATCAAGTATGCTACAAATTGTGTTCTTTCCGCTATTGAGCCGCTTGTAATGCCTAATCACAATATCCAACCATCAAATCTTAGTATGAAAAATTAAATTATGAGAACCCATTTTTCTTTTTCTTTTTTTTAATATCGGGTTGTAATTCGAAATTGAATTCGAGAATAAGGGGGGTGTTTGGGATAGCTGAAGCTTATCGATAAGTGCTGAAAGTTGTTGAAAGCTGCTGAAAGTGACTGGAAGCTGCTGAAAGCTGTTGATTTTGATAATTTGTAAATGTTTGCAAAAAGTGCTGAAAGTAAAAAATTAATATTTGAAAATATTAATAAAGTGGTATCTTATAAAATGAAAAATATATACAAGTTACAAAACTAACTTAGCAACTTTGTACATATGATTTCAAAATTTTGATTCTGATAAGCCAAATTCAAATATACATATAATTTCTGATTTAGAAACTCTCCTACCAAATGTCCTTAAAATAAATATACATATTAAGAAATTTCTAAAGATTCACAAGAGTTGACATTTCTTCATTAAAGCTACCTATAAATGATTCATTAATATTCTAAAGATTTTTTTATTCAAATTGAATAAGAATATCAAGAAATTTATTTCTATTTCACACCTTTGACTTTAATTTCCTACATAGCGTGTATAATAAATATTATGAGAATACTAACAGTTTTACATAAATGTAAAAAAATGAATTAATTTTACTATTTTCTTTTTCCAAAAATTACCTGCGGCGGCAATGGCGAAAGCCCACTGATACAAGAAGAAGCTGTAATCTCCCGTCGGCGACGGAAAATCTTTGAGGGCGAAAGTGTGTTTTCCGATGAAGCCGTTGGAGGGGCCGCCGAAGGCGAAGGCGTAGCCGAAGAGGTAGTAGCTGAGGCCGCCGGCGGCGGCGTCGAGGACGTTGGTGAGCATGATGTTCATGGTGTTCTTGGCTCGGACGGAGCCGGCACAGAGCATGGCGAAGCCGAGCTGCATGGCGAAGACCAAGTAAGCCGAGAAGAGGAGGTACGTGTTGTCGATGGCGTAGGTGGCGTCGGAGAGTCTCGAGGAGACGGCGTCGAAGCGGCTGCAGATGAAGGCGGCCGCGGCCGTGGCGTTGACGGAGGAGCCGAGGAGAGGGAGGAGGTCGGAGGCGGCGCAGCTCATGGTGGAAGCCATGGTGGGATGAGAGAGAGAGAGAGAGAGAGAGAGAGAGAGAGTGGAAAGAGTTTTCAGTGAGAGTTAAATGAATTATTGGGGTTTAATTTATAGAGTGGAAAGTGGAGATTTATAGGCTTATGTCACATTTTTTTTTTGACGAGGAAGAGTTAAATCACCCTTAATGTGACAGGGTGACAGACTCACATAGGGTAAACATCGCTCCTATGCAATAGTCTGCAAACCACACAGAAGAGTTAAACCACCCTTAATGTGACAGGGTGACAGGCTCACACATAGCGTGTCCAGTGGGAATTGAACCCATGACCTATCGGTCCCGGGCCACCCACCTTCACCGCTATGCCATCCCAAGGGGACGACTTATGTCACACTCTTGATTCTATAGGTAGTGTTTGCAAAGTTTTATGACCAGCTTTTAGTTGCTTATGTTTAAAGTTGTTTAAAATTATTGTTTAGCAAAAGGTATTAGTATTTGGAACAGTAGAAAAAAAAGCAGTTTAATTTTAGAAAAAATAATTTTGCAAAAACTGTTATAAGCTGCTTTTCAGTTTCTTTTGACTTCTTCGTTTAAAAAGCACCTCTGACCAACTTATGAACTTTTGCTTATTCTGGATTATTTTAAGCACAAAAAAAAAACAGAAGTACTTATTCCAAACATTAAAAATTATGTTTTTGCGGTCAAAAAGCCTAGAAGCAGCTTATTTAAAATGTTCCAAATATTACATTAATTTGGAATTGAATTCGGAATTATGCACTATAATTTAGAATTATTTGCCGATTTAGAATTACAAAAATAGAGGAAGTGGAACTTGAAATTTCGATTAAGAAATGCGTAAAATATAAAATTTCGAAAATGAAATATTAAAAAATTCAAAAATTACATATAAAAACATGTTTCGATCTTGGGATCCACGTCTCCCCTTATATTACCTTATGGTTGGAATTAGATCAAAACACTTACATGAAGTTTATACTAATTTTCGATTTTGAAACCTTATTATTAAATGAACCCTAAAATTTTGAACATATATTTACATAATTAGACAAATATATAATAAAACTTGGATCTTGGTTTAAATTTTATGATTTTCTTATAGTTGAACTTATGATTATAATTGATCAAAAGAGGAGAGAGAATGAAGATTATAAATATATATTTTTTTCATGAAAATTTATGATTGGTTTAGCATGAAGTCAACTGTTTGCAAATCGTGATACATTTCCAATCAACACAGTCAAATCTGGAAATTTGAGAATATTTGTGGAAATAAATAGGGATTAATGATAATAAAAAATTTGGATTAAACAACACATTATCAAAAGAAGGTAGCATTAAATTTTCGCTCATATATTAACTTATATTCCTTGACTCCACAATTCTTATTCCACTTTTATTTTCTAACCCGTCCGATAATTCTTGTTCGATTTTCAAAAATACAAAATTATTATAAGCACTTTATTTAAAGCCATATATCTTCATATACAATTAACAATTCTCCAACTGTTACTTGTTTTAATATTTAAAAAATAATCGAAATTAAAGATTCTTGTGGATGTAAATGCATTACAGTAATTGGATGGAATCCATCTCTATAGTTGTTATTTGTTAATCACTTGATTAGCAGCCGTATTATCTGTCAAAACAATATACTCCCTCTGTCCCGCGATTACAGTCTTACTTTCTTAACTGGGTTGTCCCGCTATTACTGTCATCTTTCCTAAAATAGCAAAAATTACTCTTAAACAAAAAATGAAGTGAGATCCTCCTACTTAATACTCATTCCCACATTATCATACTTTATCTCTCCAAAAATCTATCTCTCACAAGATTTTCGTTCTACTTCATACTCGAAATTTTATAATTTTTAACTTTTTGAAAATTTATGATTATTTCTTAAAATACAATTTGAAAAAAAAAAACAGATAAAAAAACCGATTGCCTCAACTATGCCCTACAAAAATAGCGGTACAGAGGGAGTATTTAATTACTGCCAAATCATAATGGCAATGATTAATTAAAGGAGATTGGTAGATACCCAAAAAATAATAGGAGTTTTTGGACATGAAGATCAAGAAAATAATTTTTTGTGGTATATATTAATTATTATTTGACTTTTGAACAATTAATTTTTGTCTACTCATTCTTTGCCATTTTTAGAAATAGAACATTTTTAACGAAACACCCCAATAAAGAATACTAGATATTACTCAAACGGAATATAAAAATTTGTACAAAAAAAGGAAATAACTACAATATTTTTAGTTTACATGTTATTAGTTTTATAATGTTGAGATAATTGGGCCCTAAGTAAATAAGTACTCCCTCCGTCCCACTCATACTGTCTTGTATACCATATCGGGACGTCCCACTCATACTGTCCTATTTCCATTTTGGGAAATAATAAGAGAAACAAGTTACTTATTAATATTAACTAATTACACCATTAAGTGACTAATGGTGCAGCATTATCGGTCTTCTTTTTTATTTCGAAACCTATCATTATCTCTCTCTACCCCCCAAACCCTAGATCCGCCGCTCCTCTCTCAAATCGAACTCCGCCTCGCTCCATCCTTGCGCGATGATGAAAAAAAATACTGTTGCCCTCCGCCTCCCCCTCGATGATGCTAGCCCACCTCTCGAATCTACCTTCTCCGAAAGTTTGGGAATTGCCGATGATATTTCTGACTCTGAGACGATGGACGAAGAGTGTGAAAGGGTGGAAGAAACTCTTCTTGGTGACCAATCTTGTGTCGCCGATGGGCTTTCTGAAACCACCTATTCCTCTGAAACGCTGGACGACGGGTCTGAGAGGGTGGAAGAAACTCGTCTGACCGATGGGTCTCTTGTGGGCGATCGGGATGAGAATGGAGGTGAAATGGCAAAGCGATTACGTCTGAGCGCTTTGGCGTCCCAACAGATCGAGCTTGGTCGCGATTTGGAAAGGATGAGTGAGAAGGAGTTCATGGAGAACTTGATGCGGATTTGGTACCCTGCCTACTTTAATTTGGTGAGATCTTCTCCGAATGAACTTGTTTAATTTATAACATGTTTGTGGATTTGGTGCCCTGCCGTCTGATTTGTTGTCAATAATGTGTATGAGTGGTTGAGGTATGGGGTTTGAGATGATGAAATTGTGCTCATATTGGTGCCATTCATCTCCGAAATTGTGCTAATATTGGTGCTTCTTGTTTGTTGCTGCATATTTTGGTGCCCTGCCGTCTGTTTAGCATTATGATAATATTGGTGCTCCTTGTTTGTTGCTGCATATTTTGCTCATATTTGTTGCCCTGCAATCTGTTGAAATTAGGGTCATATTAGGTACCCTGCATTCTTTACATAAACATCTTTACAAAATAGGCTCCATATTATACAAAATAGGCTTCATATTATAGAAATAGGTTTTACATAAACATCTTTACAAAATAGGCTCCTTGTTTGTTGCTGCATATTCTGACTTATCTATATAACAAAATATACTAGCCTCCATCAAACATAAAACCCTTGTTTTAAATGACTGTCCAGTCTTCCACTAGTAACCCTAATCTGTTCTGAAGTTGATCTAGTTCGAGTGATGTGTCATTTTCAAGCATGTATTGAATGCACTCTCTAACCAAATCTGGAATGACTTCCAAGTCTGTAGGAAGTACATCTTCTCTGATGAGGGCATCCTTTTTCATATGTGGAATTTTATAACTATTTTGCCCCTTAACTCGCATTATCTCCTTCATGCATGACTGTTGGCTGCAGCCCACAGACGACTGATTGTTCGCGGCGAGACGACATATAGGTCAGCAACTTCGGTCTTCTTGCCTTTCGTCGATTTTCCGTTAGTTGAGTTTCGTAGTAGAAACTACACAATACCATTTCTCTCGTCTGTCTTCAAGTTCTTGCTTCTCATAACTCTCTTTGTCATTGTTTATTTCATTGTTTATTTAGAAACTGTGATGTGTTGTAAATGAATGTTTCAGCTTGAGAAGCTCTTATAAATAGCCTAAGGAATGGTGGGAAATTTGAATTTGGTGTTGAGTTTCTAACTCACTTTGATTTGCTTTTCATTTTTTGGATTTGGAGGGAACATTGAATTTCGAGAATTCTGATTGGTGACATCTTCAGCCCAATTGTGCTTTTTGAATTGTGAATTTGTAATGTTTACTTAATTTCTATTATGCTTTGATTTTTGAAAACAGTCATGCACAGAATATTGAAAATCATGCTTTTTGAATTCTTATTTGATGTTTACTTAATTTCGAGAATTTTGAAAGCAGTCAATTCTGAATTTTTTTAATTTTCATGCACATAATATTGAAAATCAAAAATTTTGTTTAAACAAAATTCGGCTTAATAAATTAATTTTCTCCAAAAAAAATTCGATAAATTACTTCAATGAAAATGCTAAGGAAGCAAATTGATTAGGTGAAGATTTGATATTTAAAAAAGGGAATCAAATGTGGGTCACACTAATTAACAACACAATACCTATTTTCTTAATCTCCGTGTCGGATTCCTATAGGACAGAATGAATGGGACGGAGGGAGTATTATATAAAAAGATTGTCATAATCAGGGTGGGACCCGATAATTAGACAATTAATCAGCTTACGCCAGTGTCAAACCTAACCCAAAAAAGTTATTATAATAAAAAGATAAAATATTATAAATAATATAAAGTCTTTCGCTGAAACCATCATCAACAGATTCAAAGAATCTGAATCCGATACTTTCTATTACAAATACACATAAAAAGAATCTACAACCAATAACAATAACACTAAAAGGTAAATAACATAATTTAAATAACATTAAGATTCTCTTTATTTGTTAAATAAATAATAGTATTATTTTACGCAAGAAATTGATTGAGAGAAACAAAAAATTTGTTGTAAGAATCTAACAAAATACTTGATATTTGAGTTAAAGGGGTATAAATGTTGTAAGAAAGATTTATGTAGGAAAATAAGAAGAATCTATATTTCTTATACTCCCTCCGTCCCACCGAACTTGTCCACTTTCTTTTCGGCACGGTAATTTAGGAAAGTTGGTGTAAATTGATAAAAGCGTGGGACTCATAAATTAATATAATTTAAAATTAATTTGTGAAGTGTGAAACTCTCATGTAATTAATATTTTTGAGTTGATTTAAATTATCAAAAGTGTGGGACCTACTTCTTTTTTTAGAAATTGGACAAGTTCGGTGGGACAGCCCGAAAAGAAATACCGGATAAATTCGGTGGGACGAAGGGAGTATATTTTATGCATATTATTCATTTTTTCATACATAAATCTTGTAATTTTTACAATTTCGCCCTTATTCATAAAATATATAAGGAATATTTTAGAACATATTCAATCCAAACCATCGAATGATAATATGAAAATGCAAATTTCTTCTTATTTCTTATTTTAAGCATACTTCCAGTATAATTCATTCCCTATAAATTGTATGAATTTGCACGATAGCCTGTCCGAAACTACGAAACCTATGAAACACTGAAAACTACTCAAGTTCGTCTTGATTCGTTTACAATCAAGAACGGATCCAATAGAAAAAAGGCGCCCGCCCCAATTCCCAAATAGTACAGAATCTCAAATTTTATCAACATTTAAAAATAAATAAATTATAATTTCACCCTAGATAATATATTTCGACCTCTAATTCTTAATCATGGATCTGTTCATGCTTACAATATTTCCAACTAGGCCGAATGACACGCGTGCGTAGCGTATAATGACAGTGATATTTGCAGTTTATCAACAAATTATATGCAAGAAGCAATTAATCTAATCCCAAGAGGCTAAACATGTAATCAGAAGGCTGGCTTCTCAGATGAGAAGTGGTCATAAATTAAGTATGAATAAGTTTGAGTTTTCAATAAAGTCAGACAGACATTATAGAATTGAAACAAAGTTGCAAACATGAAACCGTTGATGTCTGCATATAATGTGACAGCAACAAAACTATGACTATTAATTTTATTTATTTTCAAGAAGAGGATTCTTGATGAATTTTGAGGCAAGATTACAAGCAAGAAAGTCAAAATTATGCTTGCATTTTGTCATTAGTCATAATCAGTTGGTAAACTAACATCATCCATATTGTCAGAGTGGATTTGTTTGGTTTCATATGCTTCACGCAAGAAGTATTATATACAGTTAAACCTCGATAAAATAATAACCTTAAAACCGGAAAAAAATATTCATTTAACGAGATTATTACTTTATCAAACATTATTTTAGTGCGTTAACTCATATCGGGACTAAAAAAATTTATCATCTAAGAGTTGGGGTTGAAAGAATTCGCTCCAAGAAGGTATATAATTCTTGAAATTATTATTATTATTATTATTATTATTATTATTATTATAATTATTATGTCACTTAAACATGCAATAAAATGCTTAATTATTGTTAAACCTCGATAAAGTAATAACCTTGGGACCGAAAAAAATATTCATTTAACGAGGTTATTACTTTATTGAACATTATTTTAGTGCGTTAACCCATATCGGGGCTGAAAAAATTTATTATCTAAGCGAGATTATTACTCTATCGATTAACTGTATTCATCATCATATATGAATATATCAACTTAATTGACATCAAGATGTTGAAAATTGAAAATCATACAAAAGTACACAAATTTCACTTATCTTTAGACTTCAGTTGCCCTGCAAGCAGAACAAGCCCGGCAGAGGTGAAAGCGGATAAGATCGTCGATCCGTAGAACATCACCAGAAGAGTTCCTCGCAGTGACTGCATTTACCAACATTGTTACTCAGCAAAGATCAGATCGAAAAAAGTGATCAAAATCGGATTATTTTAGGGCACCTTAGCAAGAAGGAGCGCGTTGTCATTTGCATACTCCATCGAGCTCTCTGGTGTGCTTTGGATCCCTTGACTCACTTGCCATGAAAGAATCCTGCAAGTTTGTTTTTAAAACGAAGCGTAAATTACTCAACTTTTGCTTGAAAAGTGGAGTCACAGCTTGTACGGAGTTTACCCGAATACGAATGCAATAACAGCACCAAAGTATGCCTTTTCTGGAGTCAATTCAACTTGAAGCGCACCAAACTGGAGAGAAACAGTTGAGTATAAGATATGGTCTCATTGATAATAACTCTGTCCCATTATTCATGTCCACTTTGAAACGGGCACGAAGATTAAGGTATTAAGTGTAAAGTAAAAAGTGGAAGGTCCAGAGATTTAAAAGTGATGTAAACTTAAAAAATGGTGGGTCCAGAGGGTTGAAAAGTGGTGTAAAGTTCAAAAGTGGCGGGTCCAGGAGGTTGAAAAATAGTGTAATTAATTTTCATTTTAGGTAGTGGACATAAATAACGGGACATCCATTTCGGGTATGGGACGGAGGTAGTAGGATTTTTGGGATAAGAAATAAACTAAACAAACAAACCATGGATAAATCCAAGCGATCTTTTCATAAGCGTTTGTCCCCGCTTCAATCAGGGGATCGAATTGAGTAAAAAAGCGTGAGGTTAATTAGTCGATTATTAGTGAACAGGGAAAAATAGTATCTAAACGAGTGAAGAGATTAACCTTGAAACAATAACGATTAATTACTATTGCTATAAAACAAGCTCGTATTTTATCTTCGTTACCTTTTCTTAATAATGAGAAACAATTCAATAGATACCTTTAGAACTCGAGTTTCCTGTTTCGGATCTTCATCAGCATCTGCAGAGACTGGAGATGCAGATAATATATTTCCTGTTTTGTTCATGACTTTGGCAATCTGTGCTGATTAAGAAACAAGTTTCAGAATAAGCAGAAAGATTAAAATTGTGCATTACTAATTGACAATAAATTCAAGAAAGAAGGGATGAGAGGCTAGGGAGAAAAACGTGTACTTTCACGACCCGACTTATAGCCTAGGAAGCACCAATACGGATAGGGAAAACTGATACGGCGCAATACCCATACGCCAATACGGCATTTTCGAAAAAACAAGATATGGATACGTCTAAACACATTTTTTTAAAATATATATAATACCACTTAATGCTTAAAATAACTTCAAAGTCTTATAACATTACAAAATAAACCACAAAAAGGCCATCAAAAGTCTTAAAAACAAGCAACATGTAAAAGTCTACAAATTAAGCAAACGGAAAATAGGTGGTAAGAGTAAAAAAAATAGGGAGAATAGGTGAAAATAGGAAAAACGTTTCCCATACGTTTTTTAGCCGTATCACAAATGTATTGTATTTAACAGATTTTCATAAAAATAAATAAAAATTTAAAAAAATGTATTTAATATGTATTTAGGCGTATCGGAAGTGTATCAGTACCCGAAACGCCTCCATACACATATGATGACCTAAATTGAGTATCGGAGTTTCCTAGCTTATAGCTTTTAAGGCAAACACCAGCGTATCTAATTATAACCAAATGACTGTGTTCGTAGTTTCGTACCATTTGCAGTTCACCTTGACCATACTGACCCATGGCCTGGAACCTTCTAGAAGCCGACAACAAGCGCTTTCCAAGTGCTAACTAGCATTAAGACCAAAATCGGTAGGGACTAACCGAAATGTTCTTGGAAGCATAAAAGAATAGAATGATCATGAAGTAAATCAGAGACTGTTAAGCTTGCCTGACTTATTATTACTGGTGATTGAACCGACTAATTGGGGTAGCTTGCTCATTAGGGATGTTGAAGTCGATGTCTCTGCACGTTCCCATGCCCGACTTATGTTTAATAAAGTGTCTCCCAGCTCTTCACCACACTGAATACAAAGCCAAGCAGACAATTTAACATTGAGTAGTTGAGGTTACAAATAAACCATTTGGAACATTCGTAATCTCATGCCTATTGATAGTGAATTAGTGATTAACTAACCTCATCTTTGACATTGCCATTTGAAAGATCAAAGGCCGCATCGTTCAGCTTCAACAATTAAAAGAAAAAAAAAAGTCATTTTCTCTATATTGAAAAAAATTCTCTACCCAAAAGAGAAGAAAGGTAAAGCCAAGAAAGATAACGCAAAATCAGATTTGTTTTTGGGATGGTATTAGAAACGAACTAATACTCCCTCCGCCACATCCGTCTTATCTCACTTTCCTTTTCGGGTTGTGCCATTTATCTTGTCTAGTTCCAGAAATGACAACTTTTCTACACACAACTAACCACTCTCTTTGTGGGACCCACATTCACTCACAACTAACAACTTTCATTAATATACGTGCAGAAAAGAAGTGAGACAAGCTCAGTGAGACGGATGAAGTATCGGGAATGCTCTATACTACAAACCACCAACGAATCTCATCCCTATGGTAATTATAATATCCCCCAACATAACTCAAAGCAATGATATAAAGGGACCGAGACGCTAGCTATAACTGATCTCCACAACAAAGAAGCAAAATTTGGAGCCATCCCGATATGGTGTCGATATGCAGGCATTACTGACCAACTAAGAATGGTGCTTTGTGATTCAAGCTACAACTTGTCATCCCACCAAGGAAGTTATGATCCTTCATTTAGGAATTTATACGGCTATACGTAGAAACATAACTTCGAGCATTCCAGACAATGCAAGTAGTACTTATCTACTATTTCTTCTTCCGTTAAGCGAAATGTATAAATCTTTACTCTTTGAAGCATAGTTTGCACAATTTACAAAATCAACATCTCACTATGATAATTACAAATTAACAATAGTCGAAATATTCACATGAATAACAAAATGTAAGATAAAATGCGATGTCGGAAACAGAGTAATTGCATAGAACAGAACCACAAAAAACTAGTACGTTTACTCAAAAGCTAAACTTACATCCAATCGAAGATCACTCGGCAACTGCTTAAAATAATCCGCCGGAAGAACAAAACTATCCTGCGAACGACAAAAAAAAAACATAAAATTTCATCAGAAGAATAAACGTATCATCTATTACACTAACCAAATATAAATAAAAATTAACCATACCGCGAGCTCCTGTAGGAGAACTCGAGGGTCAGGGTCAAGCGATTTTGGGGAGTCCGATTCAGCGAGAGCAAACGGAATTAATTTAAGGGGTTTGGATTTTAGGGTTTTGTAATTTGGAAAGGACGGAATATGGAGGGGCGATTGAGGGAAGAATTGTGCATTAGAAGAAGAGAGTTTGGAGGAAGGAAGAAGATGGAGAGCTGAGAGTGATGCAGTAGCCATTTTTTTCTGAAGTTGGCTTCCGAGCAGGGAAGCATTTCAATTTATTTTTTCATTTAATTTTTTTTTTCTGGTTTTAGAGTTGACAGGTGGATGCAAATAATGCAATAAGGACACATAACCAGTTTTTCTGGATCAATTTATAATCATGCTATAGCATGTATACAAAAATAGAAATTAATATCGACTATATTATCTGGTTGTTCATGCCGACCTCAAAAAATGGAAATACGACATGACACAAATACGGAACACAATATTCTTTTAAAAACGTAAGACATTGTAACATACTCCCTCCGTATCATTATTATTGTCTCATTTGGTTTCAACACGAAGATTAAGAAATTTTATTTAAGTGTGTATTTTATGAATTTTAATTGTATTAAGAAATGAACACAATTTTCGAGGGTGGTTGGTGGAAAAATTAGAATTTATCCAAATTTTCGCAGAGCATAGTTGAGGCAATCAATTTTTTCTTTCAATTTTTTTTATATTGTATTTTAAGAAATAATCTTAAGTTTCCAAAAAGTTAAAAATCATAAATTTTCGAGTATGGAGTGAAACCGAAATCGTGTGAGAGATATATATTTTTGGAGAGAGAGTATGATAATGTGGGGATGAGTATTAAGTAGGAGGGACCCACTTTATTTTTTGTTCAATAATAGTTTTTGCTCTTTTAGAAAAGAGGACAGTAATAGTGGGACAACCCGATTAGAAAAGTAAGATAGTAATAGGGACGGAGTGAGTGTTTGATTGTCGAATGCGGATATAAATATGTTGTATCATATTAAATATTCGACATGTATCTCTATTACGATACGTTCAAATTTTTCGTGAGTGTAAAGTAATTAGATTTTATGAATCATTCAATATTTAGAGTTTCTAGTTTCATTATGGGATGTGTAATACTCCCTCCAACCCATTCGTTTGAATTGACCCATTTCTTTCGGAAACGAGAATTAATAAAGTAGATGATAAAGTAAAAAAGAGGAGAACAGACGAGATAATGAGAGAGTAGATAATAAAGTAAAAGAGAGAAAATAAGTGATATAATCAGAATAAATAATAAAATAGGAGAGAAAAATTATATAATAGACAAATAAGGTAGTAACATTTTTGGAATTCCTGTTCCAGAAATGGATCGCTTCAAATGGGATGTCCCGAAAAGGAAAACGAGCCGTTCTAAACGGGATGTAGGGAGTATATAATAATGCATTTCTGCCTTTAACTGCAAAGCAAACAATACATTCATATATGGAAAAACTCAAAGTTGTTGCAGACAGAATAGCTAACAAGTTCGAGTGCAAATTTCTAACAATTTTTCAAGACTGCTTCTACATCTATCTGCATCTTCCCAACTTTTCTCTGCTCAATTTGGCCTGTTGCAGGGCACTGCATCTCTGTCCAGCTTATAGGAACCATGGTTGCACCTGCACCAACTCAAAACACCAAAACAATATTGAGGGCGTAAAACGGAACAAACCGTTGTTCGAGTCGAAGAAATCCGATTCCATCAAGAATTATTCAGTAGTGTAAAATGAGAGAAAATTCATACCAGCAGCACTTTCTGCATAAACAACTCCAAGCTCATTCTTAGCAGTTGACAAATAGTAAGCTCTAGCATCACCGAGAGACAGCTTTTCAAGGAAAACCGTTAAGGGAGAGCAAAATCGCGTCGAATAATAACAATCCTTGTGACAGAAAGAAGCAGAGTAACCTTTACACAAGAAATTAAAAAAGGCAGATGATTGAATGTGTAATGTGCGTGTATGTGAATGTGAATGTGAATATGCATGCGTAAACCGTGTTTACGAATCTAAATATCGACGATAATAAATCACAAGCAATGACAAGATTCCTCAATATGGAGGATACAACTATGGCTTGAACAATGTCACCAGGACGGAAAGAGGAGTGCATTTCTACTTTGTCAATTTCCGTTGCTCTCACATCTTGCTGCCTGTCATGCTTTCAAAAGTTAACGACATGCTCGACTTTTTAAACACAAAGTACTCATCATCCATCGGGTTCCCAAAACAAAAAATAGCTCTCAAATGAAAGGCAATGTCGGTATGGAAAGTGAAGACTTGCATTTCAGATATCATGTCATATGAGATAAACGAACAAATACTGTTATATCAATCTGTATCAGTTTAGACTCTAGACCAGATCCAATGATGTCCAAAATGTATACCTAATAATGCCCGTAAATTTCTCCCGCGTGGACTTGGGGCCTACGCATATTATATCTGCAGCAGCCATTTTAGCCATCACCTTGTTGACCTGCCACAAGGAGAGGAACAAATCAAAACCATGGTTTAAAAATACAATTGATTCCTACAAATAATTCCCGTTTAGGTTCCATTCCCTAGAAAAACGAATCAAAAGCTACGAATCAATCTTGGCCATGGATTCTTACGCATCAGTCAAATGTTTGCGATTCGTATCCCATTCTAGGCAGGAATCTATTTCTTTACATTGTTTAAAAAATCAATATAATTTTCCAAATCTTTATCGAGTAATGCTGGACTTTATGTTTATATCTCTTATAAACTCTAAATATTAATTCGGTATAACTTTTTACCTGTCATCGCCTTTTTTGCGATTGAGTTACGGTGTATAACGGAGTAGTGGTTAGTTCGTAGAACTTTAATAGATGTTACTCTAGTATTTTTTTAAAGAAAGTAGGTGAGTGGTATAGTGGGTCAAACTTTAATTCCTAATTATTTCTTACTTGGTTAGTGGCTCATTGATACTTACGTATCGATACGCATCGGTACTTACGTTCTGCGATACAACAGAAAAACGTATTGATTCCCGAATTAGATTTTTAAGACATTGATCAAACAAACAGCCTCAAGTTTGCACCAATATGGAATAAACAAACTGTAATCAACTTCATGCCTTCCTTCTACAAAGGAAGAACTTAACAAACAGCTTCAGATAATAAACTCGCAGAATACATATACAATCATGTCGATTTCAGTTACCTATTTCGACACCTTCTACCTCACAAATATTCCGCTCAAAATCTCCACTAGATTCCCCATTGGCAACTCGACCTACATTCCTACTCTTTAACCTCTCTAAGCATTCAATTTCATCTCAGCAGCCTTAAGCAAAAACAACTAAACTCAAATGCTATTCACAACTACAATTAACTTCAACCTTCCATTGAGGAAGAACTTACCAATCAGTTTCAGATAATAAACTCCACGAATACATATACAATCATGTCGATTTCAGTTACCTATTTCGACACCTTATACCTCACAAAAATATTCTTCTCAAAATCTCCACTAGATTCCCCATTTGCAACTCAACCTACATTCTACTCTAACTCTCTGAGCATTCAATTTCTTTCAGCAGCCTTAAGCAAAAATAACAAATAAACTCAAATGCTATTCACAACTACAATTTTTTTGAAGTTCATTTGAATTTGTTCGGCGAGCATAGTGTATATTCAATAAATTAAGCTCGAGCTCGTCCGAAAGCAAAATTAGGTTAGTTTGATTACAGTCCTAGCACCAGCATCCACAATAAGGCAAAGGAATAATCAAAAGAAGACGGAAAACAGAAGTCTTACTCTTGCATAAACAACAGCGCCGGGCGCCGGAACCGGACCGTGCGCCTTATGACCCTTCACCTCCACCGTAGGCCTCTAAAAAACAACCGGAGATAAATTCCCAAAATCAAATTAAAAAAAAAAACTCAAAATCTAAATGTTTAATACAATACAAAATCAAGGCATGTTCAAATCTAGGGTTTCGAATTGGATTACCGCATCTTCAGAGTCTACCGGAGCAGGGACGAGGGAGCGGTATCCGGTGAGGGAGGCGTATATATTTTTATCGTGTGATGAGAAGTAAGCACCGCTGCCTGGTTTTAATTCCGAAGCTTTTCCAAGTATTTCACCTGGTGTGACGAAACTCTCTTCTTCTCCCTCCTTCATTGTATTCTTTTCCTAGAGAGAGATGAAACCCTTTTGCAGGCGGCGGCGGCGGCGGACGGTGGAGAGCGCAGCAGCCAGCAGAATTTTGCCGCTCTTAGTTCCGAATTCGGTTTTGATTTGGGCCTTCTCGTTATAGGCTTAATTAAATTGGGATTTTTTCATTTGGGCTTATTTTTTTATGGGTTTTTCAGTCTATATTTTATTTTTTATAATATTAATTTCGTAAACTATAGTTTGGGAGAAAGGGAAAAAAAATAAAAATACTCTGTGTTCGCTAGGAAATGTGTAATACGTCGTCGTTTACTTGTAAGAAAATATATTGTATTCTTTAAAAAGTGTTGTCCGACACTTAAATCTATTTAATTATACTAGCAATATTTTTATTGGGTGCTGCACAAAATCATAATTACAGTATGTTTATATATTTTATACTTCATAGTCCCATAGAAAGTATTTTATTTTCCTTTTTGAACCGTTCCACGTAACGTGTATTGCTTCTAAAAAAGCAAAACATGTGTGGCCCAAAATTAATTGCTCAAAAGTAAAACAATATACAATTCAAGTTTCTTAATCTCCGTACCCCTTAGGAATGAGACACTTTCTATGGGACGGAAGGAGGTTAATGTAAGATTTTGAATGATATCTCAATTATATTTTAGACATAGGATATGTTTGCATCATTTGTAAATTAAGAATAGTTGGATATTTCATCCGTCTTGCTATCTGTGGCTCATTTTTCCAATTGAAACGTTCCAATATAAGTGGCTCATTAAATTGAAAAAATACAAAGATTGTGCGAGCCAATTTTTAGCTTCTAAAAGATCAAACAATCAAATCTATATAACATAATTTTTTAATTTCTGTGTAAAAAAAATGAACTACAAATAATACGACGAACATAATATGATTTTGAGTGTATAGTGTGAAGTTGTTAGCGACATAGAGATGTAGTTTATTTATTACAGTTAAACTTCGATAAAGTAATAATTTCGCTAAGATAATAATTTCTTCCGATCCCTATATGGGTCAATGCACTAAAATAATGTTCGATAAAGTAATAGCCTCGTTAAATGAATATTTTTTCTCGAACCCAAAATTATTACTTTATCGAAGTTTAACTGTAGTATTTTACATTTACACTCATTTATTAGTTAGTATTACCTTTCCTTTGCTATCTTAATCCGCTACATAACATAGCCAAATTGACCTCTAAAATAATTTAACAATAAAATTAAAAATTTAAATAATGGTTAAACTTAATTTCATTTGTAATTGCCGCATTCTTTATTTTTATGTGATAAAAGATTTAAGTATGATTAAAGAAAAAGAGTTTTAAAACAACCCATATAACATTAAACAATCCTGCATTAGCTTTTTATTTTGTAAATAATCTACCGTGTCATGGTAATTTAAGACTTGAGGTAACTGGGATACGGCTTATATGCGGTTTAAATTGTACTTAGTGGTTCTCATAATTTCATCTACTAAAAGATTATATTCCATCTCTTCGACTTATCTCATTTATTTTCAACACGAAGATTAAGATGAACAATTGACTATGTGCAGATGAATAGATCTCATAGAGGAAAAAGTGAGAGTTTA
This sequence comes from Lavandula angustifolia, assembly GCA_028984105.1. Classification (NCBI taxonomy): domain Eukaryota; kingdom Viridiplantae; phylum Streptophyta; class Magnoliopsida; order Lamiales; family Lamiaceae; genus Lavandula; species Lavandula angustifolia. Next base: position 19,788,635 of record CM054815.1, on the reverse strand, counting down.
TGTAATACTCTCTCCGTCCCCCTTGACATCTTTTGTTTTTCTTTTTGGGTCATCCCGCTTGACTTGTCTTGTTTCATAAAATAAAAAATAATTAGTACACAAACTCCTAATTTTTCTTTGTGGGGCCTACCTCTTTACATACAATCACCCACTCACTTACACACAACCACCCACTCATCTTAATCTCCGTGCCGAAATGAAACAAGACAAGTCGGGCGGAACGAAAGGAGTAGTAATTAATTTCTTTTATAGGATGTTAGACAAGTCAAGTGAAACAATTAAAAAAAAAAGAGATAAATCAAACGGAATAGAAGGAGCGCCATGTTCACCTTTTCTTTCATATAGAAGAATAGGCGTATCTTCCTTTTCAATTATCTAGTCCATTGGTTGTGGCGCGATTTTTAAAGAAAGTCATTCAGTATAAAATGATGTAAAGTTATAAACCCCATAAAAAATATAAGTGTGTTAATGTGCTAAAAAAGAAACTGAACAATATATTTGAAATAATCTGAAATGGAATACTGAAAAAGATAATTGGAACGGAAGGAGTACTATTTTATAAGCTGCACAAAGCGAAAAATGAGTAACAATCCATATCTCATACTAAAAGAAATACATGAAATTGGAAACAACTATACAGAAAATAACCTTTATAATATCAAAGATGAACAAGGCATAGGCTGGTAATAAACAAATCAGTTGATCTTGAATTAACGGATGGCCTACTTCATTACACTCCATTTACTTCATGATAAAACAACTCCTCCCTCCGTCCCACTATTCTTGACTTAGTTGGGTTCGATTGGAATTTTAAAAAATGGGTAGAAATATATTAAAATTGGTAAATATGTTAAAGTGATGGGTCCACTGTTTAAATTGATTGTGGTCCACAAATTACTTTCTTTTTTCAAACGAAGACAAAAATAACAGAAAAGCCGAGGAAACTAAGACAATTATAGCGGGACGGAGGAAGTATTTTTTTTTAATTATATCCATTTAGTGATGATTAACCCCATTCTCTTTACAGTAATCATCAATCTTGATCAAGCAGCCTAGTTTATTCGGATCATTTTTCTAATCACATAATCACCAGATCTTCCTCATCTATAGCATGAGAACCTATGCTGTGAAAACCGGCCCGAATCGGCCGGTTGAATCGTGGCGCGGTGGAATATCCAGGCCGGTTTCACCAATAGCCCGTTTTCTAATCACAAAGGGATCATTTTTTCTAATGATATAATCACTAAATCTTCCACTTATAAAAACAATACCATACCTGGCGACGACAATCTCATCGCGACGAAGTAGGTATCCATTCGTCGCCCTGTATGAAGTTCCCAACGGAATACGAGTAAGCGTGCTCAGCCGGGATCTGGCTGCTCCAGCTTACTCTCTTAGACGTATCCGATCCGGGCCCCGTGTTTTGAAATTCACCATAGTAGAGGGTCTTGAGCGCAAAATCGCCGCTCCACGGCATCCAACCGTTCGGCACGATAAGAACCTCCAACGTGCAACGTAAAAAAACGGTTCTCGAATACTCCTTCCACGGCCTGCCGAGGAAGTTCTTATGCACTTTCGGCTTGCTGTAATACAGAGCCATGTACGCATCAGTCCCGTTGATCACGCAGTTTTGGAAGACGAACCCCGTGGACTGAGCGGGGTCGATCCTTCCGTGGGCCGTCACGGCGTTGTTTTCGCCCTTCTCGGGTTTCAGCTGGCGAGGGGCGACAAGGATGACGCAGTCTTGGAAGAACGCGGCGGAGTTCCCGAATATGAAATCGACGTTCCCTTGGATGCGGCACGACTTGTAGAACTGGCGTAAGCTGTGCGCGTATAAGGTATCTTGATTGCCGAGGAATTCACAGTTTTCGATGACGGAGAGATCGCTGTCCGATCGGAAAGCTACTGCTTGATGAGCGTCCGGACCGGCCGTGTTCTGGACAGTGAGACCGCTAGCCATGAATCCATCACCGACGACACCTGTAGCACGATTACGCGTTAGAATCGGGCACTCGGAAAAACCCTACTCGTCAAAGATTCGAATCTCATCAGGCCATGATAAACACAGAAAAGAGTAATGCTTCGGTAAACAGACATTTACGATGAAACACTTCGATATGCATGACTATACAGAAGTAGTTTCAACAGAAAACAAAATTAGAGTAAAGATTACGAGTTATTGGTGCCCGGTTGGCGAAAAAGCAAGACCGAAGGCGTGAGCTTCTTGTTTGAGAAGTGTACGATTGCAGCCTCTATTCTTTTACGCGGCCATGGCAAAAACAAGCACGAACGAGTTCTCCGTGCCTCTAGCTAGATGATTAGTAATAGACCCGATTTCACACGAACATTGGCAGGTCGGGTTTTGCAACTAGACAGTAGAGATCTAAGTTTATAACCCCACTTCATATTCATCCAAACAACGAAATCCGCCTACAAACAAATCATACCAAATGCCAAATACAAGAAGTATAGGAGCTCCTAATCTTAACATCATCTCTCTAATGCAAAATAAATGACCTTTTTTCGACTCGACATCTTCCTAAACTCTTGTAATCGTAAGTATCGACTCTTAACTAACATGAGTTGGAAGGACACCAAAACAATCAAACACTTGACTTGGCAGATTCTCAGACTCGAGGAGCCTCCGCTCAAACAACCATAACTCTTTCGATAATGCTCCAAACGAACTTTTGTTTGAACTCGTAGAAACTAGACTCAATGAGCTTCGCAACGGTATATGATTCAGAATAAGATTCACTCGCAGTCATACAATGCTACTCAGTTTCAAATTAGTATCAACAAACGATAAAGCAGCAGAAACAGATGAATTTCTTAAGCAGCATATGAAATTGCATCATAAAAATAAAACCAGAATATTAAAAAGGTAAAGCAGCCAGCAATGGACTTACCGACGGTGGCGGAATTGAAGGTAGACATGCCCGGCTGGCCGACATTCTTGGACCCTGTAATGACCGTTTTGCCCATGCCATCCCCCAAGAAAACTACATTCTTCTTCTCCAACGGCACCCGAACTGTCTCCTCGTAAATCCCCGCCTTGATCCCAATCACGAACCGCCCGGCGGCATTGTCCGGGGCGGCATCCACCGCCTGCTGCACCGTCTCGTAATCACACGCGCCGCCCTTGCACACCGTGGCGTCCGCCTTCAACCCCGGCGGCACGCCTCCGGTCGTGGCAGAGCCCGAAGACGATGCGGAGCCGGGCTCCCAGAATCCGTCCCTCTCCGTCTTCGGCGGGCCCCAAGATCGGGTTTTATCTCCGAAGACGTCGTAATTCATCATCATCGCCAGAGCATCGCTGCCGGAGACGATCACGGCGGAGTGGAAGAAGGCCATCGTCTTGTCCACCAGGGGCGTGTCGTTCACGTACTTGAGCGCCGACCAGCAATCGTAGTGGTAAACCAGCGCGGCGCTCATCCATGCTCGCGCGTCCTTGTTCCGGCCGCGCGGCAGGGCGTCGGCCGCCGCCAGATTCGTCCGGTGCTCCGCGTAATGCAGCAATTCGAGGCAGGTCTTGGCGGCGGCGGACCGGTTTAGGTTATTGGCGGAGGCGTCGAGGATCTCGTGGACCATGAGCAGACCCTTGTTCAGATTCCCCGACGAAACCCGCAGCGCCGATTGGATCCCTTGCACGACAGTGGCGTCCGGCGGCAACTGGGAGAGAGACGATTGGCAATTGGGAGGATCGCGTGAGGCCTTGCAGACCTCCTGGACAATGTTGGTACCGGAGATCTGTACGCCGGTGTTGGGCTTGCGGTGGCGGGCGGCGGAGGAGAAGGCGAATAAGAGGAGGAGGGAGAAGAGAGGCAAGGAGAGGAGAGCTGCCATGGATTTGAGTTTGTGAAATTGCTTTTGGGGAAAGGGGGTTTTTATAGGGCGTCTGAGCTGCATAATGTGTGTGCATATGAATACGGCAAGACAGATTGGAAGTGGAGTCACGGGAGTGGAGTGGACGGTGGAATGGGATAGGGGTGAATAAAGTGGAGAGAGAGAGAGAGAGAGAGAGAGAGAGAGGGAGGAGTGGGAAATGTGTGGATAGTAGGAGTACTGTATTTGGAGACATCAGACATGTGAATTTGGGAATCCATCTATGAAAACGACATCTCTCTCTCTCTAATTAAGGGCTGGAGGAGGAATCTTTTCCTCCGCCATTAATTCGAATTAATAGCACTTAGCCCAATCCGGATCCTCTGGCCCAAAATTGGTATCCCACTCGGTGGCCCACCAATCACGCGATGTCACGCGTACATTGATGAACTATGTTAGCAATAAAAAAATATTTAAATTATACAAAGATGACCCACCAATACACGCGTGGCGAGGCGTGATTGGTGGGCCACCATATGGGCCACAATGTTTGGGACAGAGGATGCTGGGCGCACTTAGCCTCCCTCTGATTTTGTCTCTTAGTATGATGAACGAATTCCTCCTAATGATTTCAGGAATAGGTGATAAGCCTCATTATAATTTGCAAAGATGTATAATCTACATCTCCACTAATACGTTATATCGTATTTTTCTGTCCCATAATTATTATTTTACATTCCTTTTTTAATTACCCCAAAATTAATATCTCATTTTCTAAATTAACAAATTATTACAAAAAAAATATTTGAGGCTCCTATCATCTTTACTCACAACCAACCACTCTCGTAAATTACTAAAGTGGGACTACAATTGTGGAATAAAGGGAGTAATATTTATCATATTTTTTTAATACACATATAATATGTTTAACATATTTTTGTCGTTACAAGTTGAGAATTGGGCGAAATAATACGCAAATATATTGTGCAACGAAACAGAAATCACATGGAAATTAATTGCACATTTTTTTAAACAACAAGAGGGTAAATTGCATCTTTTGTTTCTTCTTATGTACCTCACACACCCTCTTTCTTTTTCTTGCTTTAAGGTGTGCAATTATTGTCTCTGTCCCGTTATTAATCTTCTTTTCATCACGAAAATTAAGAAATTTTATTTAGATGTGTATTTTAAGAGTTTTAATTGTATTAATAAATTTATATAGTTTTTTAGGAATGGTTGGTAGGAATGAATGAAAATTCATCTAAACTTTATTATTAATGGATAGTTGAGGCAATTGATTTTTTATTTTTTCTCAAGTTTTTTTCATGTTGTAATTGAATAAATATTCTAAATTTTTCAGAGTTTGGAACCGAATAGAATAGTATAACAGAGTGAGTTTAAAAATGTGGGTGTGCAATGAGTAACAAAAAGTCCACTTTATTTTTGAATATAGAATTAATATTTGTCATTTTAGGGAGGAAGACATTAATAATGCGATATTAAAAAAATTAAATGATATTAACATTGAGAGGAAGGGAGTATAAAATTTGATATAATTAATGTGGTGGTTCTTGCATTCTATTCTTTTTGGGTTTTAATGAATAGTGGAGTTATTGCATTTATCTGCTGTCACACCACACTAATTGTCTAGTAGTTATCACTAACTCAATTTCTATATCTTGCTTTTAATTTTGTAATGTGTACGGTACGGATGTGCTATGTATTTAGCATCCACAAACATACTTAATTAGGAGAGGGAGAGAGGAGATTATTTAGGTAATAGAGTGGTTAAGACTCATTGAAAGGACATTGGTTAATTGGAATTTCTTCATTTGAGCTTATTTGTAGCGGCCCAATTTCAAATAAAGTTATTTTTTCAGTCTTTATTATTTATTTAGGCCCGTTTGAAAAAAAAAATTTAAATAAGTGTTTGTGCATAAATGCTTATGATATAAGTGCTTATATTATAAAAACACTTAAATTGAATAAGTTGTTTGCGTTTAGATAAATTTATACATAAGTATTTAACTATGGAAAAAATAAAATATAGTAAAAAAACTTGTTGTCTGACGGGGGTTTGATATGAAAATCTATTTTCATAAGTTGTTCTTATCAGGTTATGAAAATTAACCAAAAAAAACTTATTTTTAAGATTAAGCTATTTTAATAAGCTATTCCAAATGCGCATTTTTAAAATAAGGTTAAGTAAGATGTTGATAAGCTCATCCAAACTAGTGCATATATTTTCATAATAGTATTTTCCTAGACTAAGTTTTTACGAGAAAGACAAAATAAAAGATAACGTGTGTTCAGATAAAAATGTGTAAAACTATTATGTTTCGTGTTCTTGCACAAAAAAAAATGTTTAAAAAAAAAATTGCACCAAACATTAAATTTAACCATATAAGAATTAAGATATATGTTGCCATAAAACCGAAATAGTTTTATTTCACCTTAAATTCTTGATTTATATTTTTCCGTATTGGAAATCTCGCCATCAAAATAAAGCTTAAAAACGTAATTTAAAAAAAAAAAGATAACTAGTAAATAAAACACAAAAAGGACATTTTAAATAACAAATAATTATTATTTTTTTCAAATAAAATGTAGCTATTTCCTTACCTGTTTTATGCTTACATAAGTACATTCCTTCTTAGTTTTCTCCCCAAAACATACAAAACGTGACAACCCATGTGGAAACATAGCACAAAACTTAGTTGGAAATACCACTATTTTTACAAATCTTAATAACTAAACAAAGAATTTGAACTTCGGATTTCAGATTTTCCCCGTCATATAATTAAGGGCACATCGGACTTCTTCCCGGCCCGCCATAGTAAAAATGTGTGCCCCACTCATTGTTGTAGGAGCTCTTGATGTTGTAACAATTCGTGTTTTCGGCCAACGTCGATATATCTCGTACCGAGCTCAAACTATTGTCGGAATCAACGATTTCAAGGTTTCTAAAATAGCTCGATTTTCTGAACCCCGCTTCCGCGTAGTAGCCCGAGCCCATTTGGGTCGACGTGTGTTTGTCGTTGGCCCGAGAATTTACTACTTCGCCCCCATATTCGACCATCGTTGCCCGGTCCGTTAGGTGGGTGAATAGTTCAGTGGGCCAGTAGCCCACTAACGTGCTGTCTCCAAAGCCCATCCACCAATTTCCCAATTTTGGATCCTATTTTGTAATTTTGAATAAGGGTAGGTTAAGATTATTGAAATTTAATTTATAGTTCATAATTTTAGGGTTTTGGATTTAAACCTTCCATATGACGATGGTGATGTCGAATTGGTTTCCGCCGGTTGATGACACCGGTGAGATGGCGGCTCCGATTGCTATCCGACTGTTTGTCTGTATGAATCCGGAGCAGAGGAGGTTGTAGCATCCCGTTGCTTGATATGCATCGCTCTATAAAAGTATCGGTAAAATACATTAGTAAACTTAATACGAGCAAACCTAAGAAAAAAAAGTTTAAATACTCGACATTCACATGATTATTTTGATATATACTCCCTAAGTCCTAATTATTTTGTCCAATTTTCTATTTCGGACTTCCCAAAGATATTGTCAAGTCTCTTTTTTAACAAAATTATTATACACAATTTTTTCGTGGGATCCATAACTCTACTCACAACTAACAGTTCTTTTTAAAAACCGCACAAAAAAAAATGGTCAAGATAATTGGGAAGGAGGGAGTGTATATACAGTTAAACCTCGATAAAATAATAGTCGATAGAGTAATATGGATCAATGCACTAAAATAATATTCGATAAAGTAAAAACGTTAAATGAATAATTTTTTTCGATCCCAAAATTATTATTTTATCGAGGTTTAACTATATTATCAAGAATGTTACAAGAGGCCCTAATTAATGACTATATTCTTAACTTATGTACCATGCATGCATGCACATGATGACAACGACGTGGAAAGACCATTTTGACCCTTCCTATTTATTATTGACATGTACAATTCATCAATGCTTAGACAGATGAATGGTGAGGTCAAATAAATGCTCTCCCCAATTATTGAAAAATCTTATTGGCTCCCATATTCTTCTTTGCTACTTCAAAGAAATCCAAGTATATATATATATATATATATGACAAAACCCGCAATTGCTATTCGAAGTTTGCACTGAATAATTTAATTATTTTTCTTTGTGGGCCAAGAGACAATCACATTGGTGTAGATGAAATGTCCCTTTTCATGATTTAATATTGCAAAATTAAGTATATGGCCTCTTGACAAGTACAAACTTTAAGTTCTTGTTTCTTGGGACCCTATTCACAAATCTCGAGACTTCTATGTGGGAAGCAAATTTACAAATTTCAACTTAAATCCATGACTTTTTAATGGAGAGAACTATTATATTACACATTAAAATGGAGATTAGATCTTAATCTTAATTATTACTAATAATTGTTATTTCGCTTAAGTCTTAAAGATTATGACACCTAAGCTAATCAATTTGACTTCCAAGTTTCAACTTTCAAGCTAAGATCCAAGTTTCATATTTAAATCTTCAATTCATTGGACTCATGATGAGGATCCCAATACTAGAATCTTTCTTTTACTACGATTATTGTTTTGATTAAACTTCACTCATATGCAATAAGTCGAAGTAAAACGTAATCGAAAGGGTTTTAGAGAACTAACTGTCCAGTAAGTGAAGAGTCTTGGCCTGCTATCACCATACAGCTCCGGACTAACCTGACTAGTACAACCATCAAAGCTTCAGAATTTCAACCATTCCTTAATATATAATCATATAAATATTTCATTTAAAAAAAATCGCACAATCGAACTATCTAGAACACGTGTAAACTGGAGTGGATCACCGGTCTAATTTTTTCCTATTTAGTTTGTGTTCAATTTGCGTTCACCAGTAAAACGGTGATATCTGTATTAAATTTTAAATAATTTGAAAATCAAGAAGATACAGTGTCATAATTTTATCGATAAACACAAATTGAACACGGAAAAATTGAACAGCGGAGCTCGTTCTCGCGTAAACCCTTCTATTAAAAGAAAGAAATTGACTTTTGGAAGGAGTTTTCTATAGTTGATGAGCATATATTATGCAAACGCACGTGCCATGTGTGTGCACGTGTATATACAAACACACAGACACACGTAGGGGTGTGTGTGTGTTACCTGCCAGCCGGCTTCGATGCTGTTGAGATCGGAGCCGTCGAACGAGCCGGAGAGAACCCAGACTTGCGAGAGGCTGAACTCGCTCACCTCCTCGATCGCCGGGTCCCACACGTTAATTGTCGCTTTTGCCCCGTAAACCTCTCCCGACCCCTTCGTGTACGCTATCGCATGCTACATATTCATAAACCAAACCAATTACGTAATTTCACTATTTAATAAATAATAATTAAAAAAAATTAATGCGTGCAATTTGTACGCTACGCAGTGCAAGTGGTACCTCATGGCCGTTGCCACTAACGACGTCGGGGGCGTCGGCGCGGCGGCGCGCGACGGCCTCCGTCGCGTACTTGGACGTCTTCTTGCCGAAGTGGTACAAAGACTTAGCCCTAAGAACGTCATGCGCCGTGCTCCGCCGTATCGGCACGGTGCCCTTGGGGCAGCGCCGCCCATCTCGATGCCACGTCTGCCAAACGCTTCTACTCCGATTCTTTTCTTCAACGCCATCTTTTTCAACCATTTTCATTCCCTTCGGCATTTCCGGTGGGATTTTCTGCATGATTAATTAATTCTTTTCAACTTAAAACAATAATTAAAGTAGGAGACATTACTCATTCGAATCAATTAAGAAAATAGTTGTTGGGTTGGTTCGGATTCTTGCAAGAACTTTTAGATGAATCTGTGATTGTACGAAGAGTGAGGTGGTTGGTAGTTAGGGAATTTATTGGCCCATAAACAGATAACAAAGTTAAATTTTGGTCCTAAATTTAATAAAAGTTGTCTTTTTCCGACCCAAGAGAGAGAAAACCATCAAGATAGAGAAAATTGAACCTGAATTTTGTGATTCTTGAGAAGAGGATGATCCAAAGCTGGCTGCTTTCTTTTATGAACACAATCTATTACATCCCCATCTGGGCTCTGAAAATCAAGATTACCCACAAATTCAAACTTCATCAACATCAAGAATTCATCAAAATCAAAGATCAAAACCCACCAACATCAAGAATTCATACAAACATGTTGTAATAAAATAACCTGAATGGAGAGAAGAGGAGGCTTGTTGATTTTGTCCAAATGCCTCTGAATCCTCTCAAGCCTCAAGGTGCTAACTTGCGCATACTTGGTGTAGTTTAAGGAAGTGGGAGTGGCTTGAGATTGTAGAAAGAGAAGGGAGAGAAGAAAAGGGAAGACAAACCATGGTAGAAAAGTTTCCATTTCATTCAGTGCAGAAAGAAGTTATAAAAAAAATAAAATAAAAAAGAAACACAAACTACACCGCCATTAGAGGGTAAAGACTAAAGGGCCATCACTAACTCATAGCCACCTCTTAATAACCCCAAAAACAGACCAAACAGCAAAGCCCATCTCTGAAAACGACCTCCCTCCCCCTCTCTCTCTCTCTAACTATCTCTCTCATCCAGATTGAAGGCGGAGATGGGAATTAAAGGGCGGTGGGTGGAGGAGCAATTAACCATCCAAATATCATGATTGCCCTGCAGCCATGTATGGATTTAATAGCTTAAAAAGTATATAATCAGAGTAAGTGTAAATCATGCAGACCTACCTCTTTTTTATTGCTTCCAGCCCACTTGAATAATAAAGCATCTACCTATCTGACTATCTTCCCTTCCTCCATTAATTCATTCTCTCTCTCTCTCTCTCTCTCTCTCAAAATCGCATCTTTTATTTCTTCTTCTTTCCTCACACACCCTCTTTGTATCTCTTGCTTAAGGTGTGTAATTATAAAATTTGATTAATTAATGTAGTGGTTCTTGAATTGTTTTGTTTTTGGGTATTGATGAATGGTGGAGTTATTGCATTTATATGTCTTAGCTGTCACACCACACTAATTGTGTAGTAATCATCATTAATTAGTTGTTAAGTTTATTATATGTGTGTATTTATGTGTATAGGTCTTGATTTAGTTTGTGTTAATTAATTAATTTTCTTAGTATGTAATTCGGTCATGTTTGTGGGGACTGATTGGTTATATTATTTTGCATCTTCTTCTCTTGGAGAGAGATTTGAAGCATGCAAGTTATGCATACATGGCCCATGTAATCAGAAGGAAATCAAGGCAAGAGATCTTAATGCCAAACTTCTACTTGTGAAATCTCTTTGTGTTCTTTAGAATGTATCCACAAACACAGGGGCGGATCCAAGATTACAAGGAAAGAGGGGCGAAACTTAAAATTCGATAGAAAAGATGGTGAATTGTACATTTGAGGGGACGAAATACGAACTTTCTTAAAAATTTCATATAAAAAATCGCGTTTCGACACTAGTTCGTGGGCGCCCCCCTTGGATCCGCCACTGCATAAACAAACCTAATTAGGAGAGAGAGGGGGGGAGATTATTTGGGTAATCGAGTCGTTAAGACACATTTAAAGCACACCGCTTTGAATAAGAAAAAATTCCGATTTTGTCCTATAGTATGACCGACTGACCGTATTCATTTTCTGTTCAAATTTTCGACCGAGAGCACTTCATGGAGCAATTTTTCATTGCTATTTTTATTTTTGATTTATTTATGTTATCGATAATTTGAACGTGTTACATACTGAGGGATAAAAAATGAGTACGATTATATTACATAATCAAAATTGAAATTTTGGAGTATAGTAATGAGTTGGATTTGTCAAACAAGTTTGAAAAGATTGTAATAATTATAATAATTGGAACCGTGTAGATGTTATAGACTTATGAAACAATTAATTGAATAAAATAAATATTTAAAGATTTTGTTGAGGTGCGTACGTGGGGGAGGCTTCTATTCTGTATTCTTGTGAGTTGTGAGATAATTAAATTCTTTGTTCCAAGCTACAATGCCATCATCTCCATGTGGGCTTGCATCTTAATCCACCAATATTTAATGCAGAAAATAAATAAATATCAATATATAATTCTATTTTATTTCTTGAGCTTCCATGAATTCTCGAATCTCGAATGAATTCATCCAAAATTATAATTTTGAGGGTGTCAGCTTCTTTAACTCTCCAAGCCTGAAAGTCTGGGATTTTGACTATCACACAGTTTCATGTGCCATTGACTTATATGGCCTCTCTCAAGATTAGATAATTCATTTCTTGGTAGACCTAATTAAGTAATTAATTAATTAATTATTCATTTAATTATCCTAATGGGTAGCTCATGAAAATTTAAAAAGATAATCGTCTTGGTAAAAAATAACTAAAAACAGAACAAAAACCCTCATATATAGTAGGGCAGAATGTAAAAATTACTGGTTTATGCATAAAACAAATGACTATACATAAAAATATATAAGGAGTATGCATACTTCCTACTTCCTATAATTCTACCTTTCTATCGGATTCGTGTCCGATGATAGATGAAGATTTTTAATATTTTATGTGTATTCTCTCTCTAGAATATGGGAAATGGTACACTGACTAGGTGGTTTTAAGTAGCTTTCTATTTTCTCGACTTCAGTGTTGAATGGAGTAATAGTTAAACAGTAAATTTGAATGCTTGTCATTGTAATAGAATAAGACAGTAAGCGTGTATAAGTAAGAAAGAGGGAGAGGGAGAGGGAGGAGAGAGACATGAACCAATAATCTTCATTGCTTTATATAGAAAAACTAGGGTTGTAAAAATGACGAACCCGGGCTGAAATCATACGGTGGCCTGTTGGGCTAGACCGGTCTAGATGTTTTGACAGTCTTTTTTTTTCTTCTTCGATATATATATATATATATATATATATCGAGTAGTTCCGGTGTAAACAGCCATATCGTGTGAACATATGAACACTGCACTTTAAAGACAAATGTATTGCACTTTCAAGGTATATATATTGTACTTTAATACTGCACTTAAAGACAAATGTACTGCACTTTAAAATGCAATATACTTGCCTTTAAAGTGCAGTACATTTGTCTTTAAAATGCAGTATTCACACGTTCACACGATAAGATGCTATTCACATTTGAACCTCCTCCTATATATATATATATTTATTTATATATATTCTCTGTCCTATTATTGTTGACCTACTTTTCATATGAGGCTATTCCATTATTATTAGTCTATTTTCTTTTCAAGTTGTCCCATTATTGTCGGCTTACTTTTAACAATGGAAATAATTTCAGAGAAAATAAGTAGATCCAATCACTTTTAATACATATCCACCTACTTTTTTAATTTTTGTGTAAAAAAGAACTAAGCCAACGATAATGCGGTAGAGGAAGAAGTATATAAATCTACTCCATCTTTTAAGGTAATGAAAATTATTGGTTATTGGTTTATGGCTTAAGCTCAATCGGACCGTTAGGCCATTGAAAACCGGGCTATTTTGACCCGATTTATTTTGAGCCACAACTAGAGATGAAATTTATCAACAAGGATTAAGATTTGTTAGCACGATACTTTTGAAAAAATCTCAACGTATTGTTTCGGACACGTGTTGGACACTCTGACACGATACGACTATCCAATTACCGTATTCCATATGTTTAAATATACATTGCATCTAATTCTAATGAAAAATAAAAAATTACACTCTAAACATTATGTCTAATCATTATGTCGTTTCATAAGTTTTTAGAAATTATCGTGTTCCGTGTCAGTATCGTGTCGAGTTCCGTATCCATGCAACATAATCAAAACTCAAACAACATAATCTTGAATTATTCCAAAAAAATCAAATCAAGACATAACCCCTAAGATCAAACACCTAAAGGAAAGACACACAAATAACATCAAATTACAATTGAAGTTGGATCTTGATGATCAAGACAACTTTTGAAAAAGAAAACAACACTATATCGGGTGAAGGCATGGAATTCTTGATTTTTTCAAATAACCATGCCTCCAAAAATAGCCTCTAATTAAAACGGGCCTTTCTTAGGCCCGCGAATCGAAAGCCACGATTGTGCTGAGGTTCATCGGATGCATATAAAGCTTCGGGCCCAGTCAATATCTGCTGCACAATTAATCTATTGGCCCGCTCCGACGGGTGAAACGGGTCCCAAAACACATACAAATCCCTATTCGGGCAGAGATTCGACAGCGGCGTGCAAAGGCCCAGCCCGTTGTACGGGCCCTGCCCACAACAAGCTATCTTCGACGTCACAAATCCTGCAAATAATTAAATTAATAATCATGAAGTTTATAGGTTTGACTAACCATTTATTTGGTGATTTATATCAAGAAATAAGAGATGAAGTGTATAATTTTATACAGTTAAACCTCGATAAAGTAATATTCGATAAAGTAATAATCTCGCTAAGATAATAATTTATTCCGGTCTCGATATAGATCAATATACTAAAATAATGTTCGATAAAGGAATAACCTCATTAAATGAATATTTTTTCTCGGTCTCAAGATTATTACTTTATCGAGGTTTAACTGTATATTACTACGAGAAATAACGTACCAAATTGTTGAGGGTTGGAGATGAAGTCGAGATGCATTTGATTGGTTTTGGCTGCAATAAACACATTTTCACCGACTACTTGGTTGAGTTGGTCGAGCATTTGGACGAGTTGAGGGTTGAAGAGCGATGCTGCCTTCATCAATTCGGCTACACATTCTCCGTTCCGGCTGTGCTGGGCTAGCTCGGCCGGCACGCATCCTAACGGTCCGGTCCCGGTTACTAGAACCTTATGAGGTCCGAGTTCGTACAGTCTCTGCATATAAATATTTGACTTATCGTTCACAATAGTAAATTCATAATTTCGAATTAAAAGATGATAAAAAAAACTTAACACCTCTCATTCTTATTACTTTTCAACATTAAAATATAGTGGAAAATAACATTTTAAAAAAAATTAAAGAAAATTTGAGTTAGTTGCACAATTTAGGAGGCGGTGGCCCTCACACGCCCCTGACATTTCTTGTAATAACATCAAACCTATCCCCAAACACAAAATTACGGCTCTGTCCCTATTAAAGGGTTTTCATTTCTAAAGTTTTCATAACTTCAAAGATACCCTCTTTGTCCCGTAAAGTCAGCCCGTGATTTTGAGATCGTCACTTCACTAATTAATTGTGCAATCCAAATTTTTTCACATATTAAATAGTTAAATATATTAAAAAAAGTTAAATATTAATAGAATTCAGCCCAATCCAATTTTTTTTCATACATATAAATTTTGAATCCGTCCCTAAAAACTGAACTATCCGAACATTTTAAAAAGAGTGTAGACTTTTCACCTGCAAGACTTTCTTGTACTCAGAAATGACAAATGGGACATAGTCTTCAAGTGAATACTGCTGAGACCTCAAAGAGAAAGGCACCAAATAGTGTATCAACTGAAAAAATACGTTATTATCAACTGAATAGTGTATTATGAAATGTGCAGTATTATCAACTGTGAAGTGCATTAAATGTGCATTATAGTTAGCGTACTATTATCAAATCGAAAATGCATTACGAAAAAGTGCAATATTATCAGCTATAAAGTACATTACATTTTTATTAAAAGAGTGCATTACGATTAATGCACTATTATCAACTCGAAAGTGCATTATGGAAAAGTTCAATATTATCAACTGTAAAATGTATTAGATTTTTATTAAAAGTGTCCTGTATACATTTTTTTTTATGACGAGAGTAACCCGCAGCCGCTATCGAAGTGCGCACTGGATAAACCCCGCTCCTGTGATATAATAATTAATATTTGATAAATGAATATATCTCTTTTAGCAATATCTATAGCTAGGACGGATTCATAATTTATTATTAAGTGAATTTCTATGAAATGAAACTCTGATTTGGGTTTTATATGCATGAACTTCCAACTAATTGTCATGGTGTAGTTAGTGGTAAAAGGACAATAGTTTCGAGTAAAAAAAAAATGTGTATAATGGTAAATCTGGCAGTTAGGAAAAATATATACATATAAAACTAAGGGGATAGATATCATTTCTCTAATAAATCCATATTTAATTAGTGTTCGATTTAAAACGACGTAATTTTGAATTAAAAAATTATAGATTGAAAAATGTATTTGTGGTTATCTGTTTGATTTATAAATTGTAAAGCCGTTAAGAGGGAGAATAAAATAAATAATTAAAAAGTCAATTTTTAATTCAAAACTACGTAATTATGAATCGAACACCAACTGGATAAAGATTTATTGAATAGATGATCACATTTCAAAGATCATATATATATATGGGTTCAATCACTTGTTTCTAACATTTAATAGTTCTTGAATATATTAAATGTATACCCATTAATTCGGTTGATTGAGACTACGAATTAATGGTTTATTGAGTTGTGAGTGGAGAAAAAAAAATGTAATCTATACTTATCAAAGGCCGAAGAACAAATTCTCTCCCAACAAAGTTCGATTTATTTATTCTCATAATTAATAATTAGTCAAATATCTTCTAAAATTTATGACCATTAGGGCACGTGGTTCTTCTTTTCCTCAAATAGTTGGTCTATTACTAAAAACATAGTCACATCATATATAAATTTCTAATTCTGAAAAAAAAACAAAGTCTAACAACGATAGCTTAATTATAAAGACATTGATGTAATTCGAACTTAATATATTCGAATTACAGTTAAACCTTAATAAAATAATATTCGATAGAATAATAATCTTGCTTAGATAATAATTTCTTTTGGTACCGACTTGAGTCGATCGACTAAAATAATGTTC
Organism: Lavandula angustifolia; assembly: GCA_028984105.1. NCBI lineage: Eukaryota > Viridiplantae > Streptophyta > Magnoliopsida > Lamiales > Lamiaceae > Lavandula > Lavandula angustifolia. The sequence continues at coordinate 19,772,017 of CM054815.1, read as the reverse complement.
GATAAAGTAATAACTTCGTTCAACGAATATTTTTTCTGATCCCAATATTATTATTTTAAAGAGGTTTAACTGTACGTGTGATAAAGTAATTCCAATTAATAAGCAAAGTTTTTAATTCTTCAACTGCCACCACATGTAAATAAATATGCACGTTATTACAACATTCAAGGCTCTTTTCAAAGTTTTTTGTCCCTATCAAATTACATATATTTATCTTCGTGGTTTATTAATGGGTCCATGTATTCATTTAAAGCCTCCAAGTTAGAAATTCTCAAGACAATAATAAATCCGAAGCTGCCATTCGAAAGCGACATGCATAGAGCCGGTCTTTGTACTCAAATTTTATCTTGTACGTACTACTTTCCGTCTCATTCATCTTGTCTCACTTTTTTTTCGATTTGTCTCACTCATCTTATTTCATTTCAGAAATGTCAACTTATACACACACAACTACCAGCGGGACTCGTTCATTTGCACACAAGTTTCAACTCTATTTAATAATTGTGCCGTAAAGTAGTGAGACAAACTCAGTGAGACGGAAAGAGTACTACATAACGAGTGTCCAAAGCTACATTACCAAAGGCGGCCGGTTTTTAATTCGAATTTTATTTCGTACTATATTACATTATAGTACTTAATTTGTACATACATTTCTAATGACAAATTGGATTTTTTAGTCCCCAAACTATTGTTGTTTGGCCACTCTGGTCCCCTATTTATTTATTTTTTTAGTTAATTGATCCAAAAACTATATAATTTTGGATGAATTGGTCCTTCAGTTAAGCTTTTGATTAGTCAACTGTTAATCAATATTTTTTAATGTTTACTTAGTGTCTAAATCATGAGATTACGTTAGGAGATTCAATTAGAAGTACGAGCTAATTATGTAATTAAGAGTTGGGATTAATGGGGATTATAACAACCCATTAAGTCAAAAGGATTAGGTTGCATTTATTGGGAAGACATTGTACTAAACCTAATTTAACTGCAGGACAATAATTCAATTATTCTTGAAAATGTTCGACATAGAAGATATAAACGGACTAGAAGCCAACATGGTACTATTACATAATCATGGATGTCCGAATTAAAGATACATTTATCAACAACAAATTGAAATAAAATACATAAACATACCAAATAACATAAATTAATTATTTCAAATTTGAAATATTTAAGTCCTCGAATCCAAAGCCATGATGGTGGTGAGATTCATCGGCTTCATGTACTTCTCGTCGCCGGTCAAGATTTGTTGGACTATAATTCTGTTGGCCTTTTCCGATGGGTGAAAAGGGTCCCAAAATGCATATAGATCTCTATCCGGACACAAGTTCGATAAGGATGTACAAAGCCCGATTCCGTTGTACGGGCCTTGCCCACAACACGCGATCTTCGACGTAATGAATCCTACGTAAAAAATATATATATATTTATCATCAGAACAAATTCAAAAATTATAATTTGAATTAGAGGGGTGAAATTTAAATTTTATAATTTCATAACCGTAAAGGTATAATTTGTAATGGGTGAAATAATAATTTTTAAAATTTATAGATAAGATTAATATTTTAAAGAATTTGAAGGTAAGATATATAATTTGTAATAGAAAATCTCGTGTGATCGGGTCTACCGTAGGCCTGAGGGTCGGAAATGAAGTCCATGTGCATTTGCTGCGTATTAGCAGCAACGAACACGTCAGCACCAAGTTCGCTATTGAGGCCGCTCAGCATCTCCGTCAGCTGCGGGTTGTAGAGCGCCGCCGCCGTCTGCAGCTCGGCCGAGCATTCTCCGTCTCGGCTCCGCGTCGCCAGCTCAGCCGGTACGCACCCGAGTGGGCCCGTCCCGGTCACAAGCACCCTCCTAGCTCCCAAATCATACAATCTCTACAACAAGAAGATTAATTATCAAAAATTTTAAATTACGCGTCTAGTAGATGCTACACCTCAATTAAATTGGATGTAATATCGACTATTTATCGAAATTTATCGATTGGATGTAATATCGACTATATATTTAAATTTATCGAGCGTAACGTACGCGTAGTTCTTTGCGATACTCGGAAATGAGGTATCTAACGTAGTCCGGAAGGGTAATTTGTCTTGATCTTGCGGAGTAAGGGACTAAATAGTAATTGTTCACAAAATCGTTGCCTCCTAGCGTGATGAGAACTAGGGCTTGGTTGACTAATGCGGTTGCTTGTTCCGGACCAATCAGAGTGGCGACACGTGTCTGGTACTGTTGGAAGTACTCGAATTGTTTCCATATCCGAATTATGTTTAACTGCAAAGCATCAATAATTAAAAAAAAAAGTTAAAACTATGAGAGAAGTAATTAACTGAGCTAGGATTTAAAAAAAAAATCGAAAGCAGTAATGATAGAATGATGGGTTCATCATATCAAATTGAATTAAAAAAAAATAATATAATAGTAATAATAATAATAATAAAAAGTTGGTGATGACGACTGCCCACCAACGCCACTATATACTTACAAATTGAATCCCAGTGTCATTAAGAATTCCAACTCCTGCAGAGGCAAAGTTGGCACCAACAAGAAGAGCCTCTCCTCTTAGAAGTGGACTCAAATATGGTTGTGTAGCTTCCATCCCAATTTGTTCACCTAAACATCAATCAATTTAATTAATAAAAATCTCGCAAAATACGTAAAATGCACCGTTTGATATAAGTTGTGAACGTACTGATAAGGTCGGGGATGTTGAAGCCGTTGGAGAAACGGCCAGTGGGGCGATGGCTCGGGTAGTCAATGCCATAAGGAGGGGAGTCGGCCCTTGCATCCGTAAAAAGATAGTTGTTGTTGCCATTGTCGACGAGCGAGTCACCGAATACGAAAAAAGCTCGTCCTTGGACTTTGGGAACCATAGTAGCTATTGCAAGAAGAAGAGTTAGGGTAAGAAGTGGCCATGCAAGATGAAAGATTGCCATTGTGGTGTGTGTTGGAATTTGATGGAATCAAACTATGTGATTCTACCATATATATAGACTTGATTGTTGATAATAAATGAGACTGAGAAATGGGGCCATTTGCTATTGAAAAAACATGCTAGAAATTTTTATAATTGAAGAGAAAAGAGATAATATTTCTTGTCATTTTTGGGAAGGTGTTAAAAGTTTTATTGTACTTATTATCTCATGTAATTAGGGTTCATAAAAAATCAAATTAAATACAGTTAAACCTCGATAAAGTAATAACTTTGGGACCGAAAAGAATATTTATTTAATGAGGTTATTACTTTATCGAACATTATTTTAGTGCATTGACCCATATCGGGAACGTAAGAAATTATTATCTTAGCGAGATTATTACTTTATCAAATATTACTTTATCGAGATTTAACTGGATGATGTTGATATTAAAGAACTTTATTTTGGGCTAAATTATTAGGTTATCAATCATCAATTTAGTTTATGTGTCACACTATTTATTTCGTAATGAAGTGTCATTAAAGCCTTATTTGTGAAGGAATATATGTCTGGTCTATCTTTCAATATCATTCCATCATTATCACTAATATGTATCTAAGTTTGGTTAATTTTATGAATTTCGTTTTCTCAAATCTAGAAATTTGTCCAAAAAGAGCAGATTTGTCCAGTCAACTGATGCCACTCAACGCATTTTGATTTGAGTAATTAATTGTGATTTTTGACATATATATATATATATATATATATATATATATATGAAAATTTGATCATATACAAAAAACTCTTTAAAATAGGAAATAAGCACCATTTATCTTATCATTGGATATTGAGGTCCTGAAAGAGCTTAAAAATGACTTATTTTAACTTATTCTAAATAATAAGTCATTTTGCGTCCATTTGGAAGAGCTTATTGAAATAATTTATTCTACCTCATAAGTTATTTTTGACTTATTTTCATAAGTTAATATTTATAACTTATAAATAACTTATGTAGGGATATGAGTCAGTGGTCTCGTAGATCAGTGTCAGGGAGTACTTAGAGCTTGACTCAGTAGTTGCGTTGAAACTGACGTCAGTAGTTCGTGTACTTAGGACAATATTGTAATATTCGTTATTTGGGGGAATTGTAGTGATGATGAATTACATCGCTATAGAATTTAAGATCCCAAAACCTGTCCTGAACCCCATGTGCGTTTGGACCTTGATGATGTAATAGGCTATACTTGTTTTTATCGTTAATTATTTTGTCTAAGTCCTGTAAGGGGCATTGTTGGACTAAACTTCAGTAGAGAAGTTAAATCTCAGAATCCCAAGTCATCGGTTCGTAGAGCTCAGTAGTCTTCAGAGTCATCCACTGACTGTTCTCAGTAGAAGATTTCCTTCAGCAGACTTCTGAAGAAGACTCAGTATGATCCTTGATCTACTGAATATGTGAAGAGCTCGTATCTTCAGAGTCGCCAGCTGACTACCATCAGTAGAAGATCCTTATCAGCAGACTCAGATGAAGAATCAGTATGATCTGCTCAGATCTACTGAATGCATGCAACTCAGTTGCAAATCCAGACAAGGAAACGACTGCCCAACTCTTATCATTCGAATGTCAGCAGAGATCATTCAGTATACGAGGTTCAGAGAGTCAACTCAGATGGAAGACTGATGTCTAACAAGTCTAACCTACCACAAACCTCGACCAATGAGAAGCAACTAAGCTTACATGCTCTGACATTAAAGCTGCTCTCATGTATAGAAAGCCAACCACTCTGCAGCGTATTTCAAAAATATATGGTCGTTTTCATTGGAAGTTTGTGACACGTGGCATCGTCCTCTCCAACGGATACATGCCTAGGTCACGACTATAAATAGAGAAGAGTCTCAACGCACGGGACACCAAGGGAACACAAGCTCACAAGCATACAACTCTCTAGCGCACCAAAAATCAATTTAGCGAAGAACTTGCGTAATTGAAAATCATTAGTTCTTCTCTCGAGAGATTATTTAGTTCCCCTTCTCTATCTAAGCTCCATTGTTATATCTTTAGCTTAGAACTTTCGAAGGAGTTCACTTGTTGTGAATTGTTCTTATTGTAAGAACTCCTTCATTGTTTGAGATCATCCCCTCCCCTTCAAACTTCGGTTTGATTTGTAAAAGTCGCTAAGGACTATAACTTAGAAGGTATGTCCAGCGTACAGATTCATTGTTGAGGCTTGCTCAGATTAATCAACAAGAACTCCTGTTCTGCAGGACCGTGGATGTAGGATCTGGCGTATCCGAACCACGTTAAAAACTGCTTGTGTTATTTACTGTTTTATTGCATTGTGCTCAGACTATTTACACACTCATCATTTGCATAAAACGTACTTAAAAAGTGCACCTGCCAAAACAATTTTGGTTTGCGAAAACACGTTTTCAAAAGAGACGAAGTCTTACGGGCCCCACACTTATCCGCACAATATTCTTCAACTGAAATCCTTATACTAACTCAAGTCAGTAGAACGGACTCAACTGCTGAATCACTCTGACCCGCGATCAGAAGGTTTATATCTGACACTGTTCATTCAGTAGCAAAACTCAGCTCAGCTGGCGTTCGCGTTTGAGGAAAAAATTGCAATCAGGTGTATTCAACCCCCCCCCCCCCCCCTCTACACCTGATACTCGTCATGGGACCAACTTATAAGGAGTTTATGCAGAGATCCAACATCGAATCCTGACAGCTGCAGTTTTTTACACTATAATTTTTATTTTCTTAAAATTTATAAGTTATTATTAATTTGTGCATCCAAACGTCAACAACTTATTAAGTTTTAGAACTTTTGTCATAATTCATTATGTAGTTTCTTTTGCATAAGGACTTATTTAAGTTGTTTTCTCAAACGGGCCTGAATATGACTTGAATATTCCTTATGCATATTTATATATTTTATGGCAAAAAGTGTAAAAGTTACAAGATTTATACGTAAAAAAATTAGAAATATGCGTAAAGCATATGAGTATACATACTTCCTATATTCCTATAAATTTTTATCTTCCGATCAGATCCATACCCTTAAAAAATGTCAAATATGTTTATTAATCTTAAAATCAGTGTTTCCACAATATATAAAAAATGCCTTCAATTAAACAAATTAAAAAAAGGATCCCGTTATATTCTGTCGCAAGGCAAATCAGGCATTTGAGGAAGCCATGTGGTGAATATAAATGAGGTAGGTTTTGTTTTAGCTACTTTTGACAGCAACATTCCTCTACTTTAAGAGAAAAAAGCAAGTATAGATTTGTATAAGAAAATTAAATATTTCCCAACTACCACAGTGGTAGTTTATAAGATTCATAATTAATTCTGGGACATTTTACTTTTCAAAAATATCTTCATGTTTAATTCCATTTTAATACAGATAAATCTCGATAAAGTAATATACGATAAATTAATAATCTCGTTAAGATAATAATTTATTCCGATCCCGATATGGGTAAATGCACTGAAATAATGTTCGATAAAGTAATAATCTCGTTAAATGAATATGTTTTCTCGGTCCCAAGGTTATTACTTTATCGAGGTTTAACTGTATCATGAAAAATAGAAGAATCCTCTAAATACAAAAAAGTTATACTCCCTCCGTCCCATAGAAAGTGTCTTGTTTTCCTTTTCGAGCCGTCTCATAGAAAATGTCTTATTTCTTAAAAAGGCAAACAATATGTGGACTGAAATTAACAAGCCAAAAAGTCAAAGAATATACACCATACAATTTCATTTTCTTAATCTTCGTGCCCCATAGAAAGGCGACACTTCTATGGAACGGAGAGAGTACAATTTTTCTAGATTTTCATTCCACATTGCAACACAATTTCGAGATAGTGAAGGTGAAATCTAAAATCTACAATTTTTACTTGAAAAATAAAACTTTGAACTTCTAACATTCTTAAATTTGTCCTCGACAATCATAGTATATCCATAGAAAGAGATAAAAATTCGGTGCAACAAATTTGATTCAGAATTTGCATTATTAGTAAAATTCGAACTCATGATTTTTTTATCATAAACATGGACACTACTGTGATACTAAATTATTCCAAACGAGATATCAACTGCACAAATGGTGTAAGAACAAAATCAAATGCCAAATTAGGTAAAATATATCAAAACAAAACTTGTGATAGAGTTAAATTTTGATAAAATAATATTCGATAAAGTAATAATTTCGCTAAAATAATAATTTCTTCCGGTCCCGATATGGGTCAATGCACTAAAATAATATTCGATAAAGTAATAACCTCGTTAAATGAATATTTTTTCTCAATCTCAATGTTATTACTTTATCGAAGTTTAACTGTATTTAACTAGTGTTCCAAGTCAGCTATGACCTCTAATATTTCAGGCTCATTAATTGATTTATCACGGTCCACAGACATTAATAGGAGACAAAAGAAAGTTGGCAATATAAATATGCTAATTTTTTTTTGTTTTTTGTAGTACAATATTTACGAGACATCTTTATCATAAGCGTAAATTAGAGGTTTCTCTACAGATGATTTTGTCGATTGTTGAGTCTATTGTAGTTTACTGTTTCTTGAGAAAAAATCATTTTGTCCTGCAATGTTGCACTAAAGCGATTTTGGTTCTGTAATGATATCTCGATCAATTTTGTATTGTAATTTTATAAATTATCCATTTTTTGTCATTTTGTCGGAGAGTGAGATACACTCGGCGTTTTCCGTCGTCGGAGATATTTCCAGCCACTTATGCATGTGATGCAAAATTTATAAAAACATTTTTGGTCCTGTAATGTTGGTTATTAATCGATGTTGGTCCTGTAATGTTGCATATAATCAATGTTGGTCCTTAAATGTGGTTTTATAATCGATCTTGGTCATGTAATGTGCTTATAATCAATTTATGTCTTGTAATGTGAGATTAGTTCATTTCTGGTCTTACAACGTTACGTGTTTTTATTTTCGGTCTACTTATAAACAAAGAAGTATTGTATTAGTTTTTTAAACCACTTCATAAAAACTAAGAAAACACAATTTATTTTACTAATATTATTGAACAAAATTTGAGAAATTATGTTGTAGTGATCTAAAATGGACGAAAAAGACGACATGCCACCTTATAAAATAAAATAAAATAGAACTTATGTCACATTACAAGACCGAAAATTAATTATATGCATGTTACAAGACCACAATCGATAATAAAACCACATTATAGGAACAAAAGTGATTATATGCTACATTAGAAGACCAAAATCGATTATTAGCCAATATTACAGGACCAAACGCGATTTTATTAGAGTTTGTTTCACATGCACAAGTGGTTGAAAATATTTCCGGCGACGGAAAACGGCGAGTGTATCTCACTCGCCGGTAAGAGGACCAAAAATGGATAGTTTGTAAAATTACAGGACCAAAATTGATTGAGACATCATTACAGGACCAAAATCGATTTATGATAAAATTACATGACCAATTTTTTTTTCTCACTGTTTCTGTATAGTTTTCAAGTTATTATATATAATAACGGATTTGTCAATTGTACACTTCATACATCGGTTGCGTTTAAAAAGTGTATATTTCAATTAAAAATGACAAATTAATAAAAACATTCTTCATTTGTTGCTCAAGCAATGCAAAATTAAACTAATTTGAAAAGTAGGATTAAAAACTAATATATATATATATACAAAAAAATTATTCCCCAATTTGTTTAGTATTCCTTTTTATCTGTCTCATCTCACTTGGTCACTTTCTAAATAAGAAAATGGGTCATACATCATTAGCAACTTAAATCAACTCTAAACAATTAAATAAATATACGTGTCTCAGACTTTTAACACACGTACCTATTTAAAATAAGTAATTAATTATATGGATTCTAGACTTTTATTATATAAAATCAATCGGCCTAAACAATAGTTTTGAAAAGAAAGTAGACAAGTGAGATGAGAAAAATGCAATATTATTTTACTTAAAATTTTAATAGAGTAAAAGAAATTGGATATCAATTAAATGGGTTATCCTCCTCTAAACACACCAACTCTTGATTTGTTTCAAATTACACATAGATAAAAAATTAGGTGTAATAAAAGCTAACGTAATATTTTCCGGCGTGACATGACTGCTGACATGTCGGGTTAATCATAATCGATCTTATTTGATTTTCAATAAAATACACAAACTCTTTACAGTTTTTATTTTGCACATAAACTTTAAATTTAATTTGTTTTTGCACACAATCGAAATTTATAATTTTTTTACTAATATTTTTTTCTAATAAAATTTTTATAATGAATCACCGAATTAAGTTAAACAACCCGATTAAATACAAAGAAATAATTAAAAAAAATCTTAAAATTTAATCTTAAAAAATCTTAAAATTTAAAATTTAAAGATTAAGCTTAACAAAATCTTAAATACCACTTTCTTCCCTTGTATTTAATCGGTTTGTTCAATTTAATTCGGTCATTCATGATAAAAATTTTATTAGAAATAAGGATTAATTAAAAAAAATTAAATTTCGATTGTGTGCAATAAATTAAATTTAAAGTTCATGTGCAAAAAGAGAAATTGTGAAGAGTTTGTGTATTAATTGTAAAATCAAATAAGATTGATTATGACTCACCCGACACATGTCATGTCACGTTGGAAAATATTACGTCAGCTTTGATTTCATCGGGATTTTGACGGTGTGAAATTTGAAATAAATCAAGAGTTGGTGTATTTATGAACTAAATTAAAAGTTCGTGTGCAAAAATATAATTTGAGAAAAATTTAAATATTTAGAGGAGAATAACCCATTATTTTTTCTTGACTTCTTTTATTAGTAGTTTGGACAGGCCCATCTAAATATGTTCTCCTTGATTTGTTGGGCTATTAAAAGCCCAATAATGTTTTACGATCCGAATTAATTTTGTACCCGGCCCATATATTTCGGATCTTTAACCAAAACGCGATTTTACTTTCACAATTCTCGTTTCTCAGACAGCTTCGCCATGAACCCCACACCTCCGCCGCCGGTACCGCCGCACCCCGCCGCTACTTTCATTCCATACCACCGTCCAAATCTACCTCCTCCACCACCACCTTCCCTTCCCAACGCTCTCGCCGATCTCTTATCTTTAATTCACCTCTCCACCACAGCCCTCCGTTCTCTCCCAACGCCAATCCAAGATGCCACCTCCACCGTCGCTGCGACCTTCGTCCCCTGCCCTTTCAACCCCAACCACCGTCTCCCTCCTTCGGCGCTCTTCTCTCACTACCTCAATTGCCCTTCCCCTCTCTCTCTACCCCACACGTTCCGGTACCCACTCACTCTCCGCTCCGCTTCATCCACCACCGCAGCCGCAGACGCCGCTTCTCTTACCGTCCCCGACGAATCCTCCGAGATCACCGTCTCTCTAGAGAAATACATTTCGTATAATGCCCCCGCGAATAATTTCTTTTACCAGAATTGTCCCGGCCCCGTCACCCCTTCTATTCCACCGCCTTCTTCGATCAATTTACCTCGGATTTTATACACCGAGTGCGCCGACTTCAACAGAGAACCTCCGCAGGAAGCCTCCCTGGATGTCTCACTGGATTTTATTAGGTTCCTTCCGTCGGAAATTTGGGCTATTCGTAGTGAAATTGAATCGTGGGGTGGTGGATTCCCCACCTTATACTCTTCGAGAATACTGCGTGCGATTCTTAGGTTAAGAGATTGTAAGTTGTTGCATTTGAACGATTGGATCATCTCGAATTCACCTAGGTACGGTGTGATAATTGATTGTGCCATGAGAGATCATTTGGTTTTGTTGGTTAAGCTTTGTTTGAAGGTGATAGTTAAGGAGGCTCTCGAGCTCGCCGGCGTTTCGTGTTGCAATGGAGAAATGAAAAATGTTTTGTGCGGTTTGGGCAACCGGAGTTTTGAATGCCCGGTTTTGATCGAAGTGATGGTGTGGCTAGCTTTACAGTTCAGTTTACTATATGGTGAAGCTAATGGGAAGTATTTTGCAGTTGATGTGTTGAAAGAATGTGTAAAGGACTCTGCATCGCGTGCTTCGTTGTTTGCAGTGGATGGAAAAGATGATGAGTCGAATGATGGCGAAAATGTTGGCAGAAATGTGGAAGAGCAGGTGCAAAGTATTTTATCAATTAATAACACTGAGGGAGATGATAGAGAGGGCATAGAAAGAGAAGCAGTTGGCAACAGTATGATTTTCATCTCGGAAGTGGCAGCAGCTGTGGCTGCATTACATGAGCGATATTTGGTCGAGGGAAAGATTAAGGCATTACGTAATTCTAGACCACCCCCTGCATACCAACGGTATATTTTCCGTTGTTTCCTTTTAAGTTCGTGTCTAGTTTACGGTTAAAACTAGTTTTATGGAACTTCAACTTTGACATTGTTATTAGTTACACACTGAAGGTCTGATGATCCCCTTGATTTGCCTTTGCTTTCTGTAATTTATTGATTGTGATCTTAATTCAGTGCTTGGTTTCTGAAATTGAGGCTTCTTTTGTTGGTTATCTTTTTACAGTAACATGGAACATGCACATGTATCCAAGATAGCTGATGAGGAACGGAAAAAACGACCAGATTATAGACCGGTAGTTGAATATGATGGGTTTTTCCGGCACAGGTCAAGTAATCAGGTAACCTTTTCATAATCAAGCCAGTCTACATGTCATTTTTTCTGCAGTGCTTTGTCAATTTTAAGGAAATAATAATACTATCACATAAAATAAATAGGAAACTAGAGGTGGCATACAACAAGAGTAGTAAGTATATCTGCAACTCGGTTTACTATAGCCCTTCAAAATGCCTCTGAAAATCGAGATTTTAGTTTTTCTTCTGCACTTAAATGTGGAGTTGCCAGCTTTTCCTGATCCCTCGTTTGCAACAATTGAAGAATCTGATTGTCCTTTTTGCTTATACATCCTTTACCTCAACTGAAGAATCTGTCTTGTGTTCTGCTTGTTCAAGTTTTCGTGTTAGTAGTGCTTCTGCATTCTATTATTTCTTGAGTCGTTCTTTCGCTATTTCCTTCTGTTGTGGAGCCATCACATGAAAATCTTATCATATGTGAACACTAATTGTTCTGCCCTCTAGGAAATAAGCACTGACACACTTGTTTCTCTGGGAAATATCATTTGGGATATGAGTTTTTGATATCCTGTATGACTTTTGGTTGTCAAAAAATAATAGTACGTTTGCCTTTTGAAACTGCATCGTACAAAGAAGATGCAATTTCGTACTTTTGTGGATAAGTTGTAAATATATAAAAAATAACATTTTCTTATATTGCTTAGGACATTTTGCTAGCTTCTTATTCTAGAAAGTTTGTTGGGGTTTGTCAATTATTAATTTACCTTTTCCTCCATGAATTCATTATATTTTTTATGCAGGATGCAAACAAAGTAAAGACAAAGGAAGAGTTATTAGCTGAGGAAAGGGATTACAAGCGACGGAGGATATCATACCGTGGCAAAAAACTGAAGCGTAATCCCGTGGAGGTATGCTTTTTATTTGTCATAACTTTTGCATCTTAGGTAAATCCTTATGTATTTTGGCACTGTATAGGTTCAGCTTTTCTAAGTCCATTGTGTAATTTAAATATAACATAATAAGAGTTATTTCATTTCCCCAAAATGGTTACGTCAATGTTTAAATTGGTTGCTATTGTTGAATTTATTTTCTTCTTCTGATGCGTTTCAGATAATGAGGGATATTATCGAAGAAAACATGGAGGAAATGAGGCAAGCTGGAGGGTTTGGCGCTCCTTCAGAGGCTGTGGAGGAGACTGTTGCTTTGGCTTCTGAAAATGTGGATAGGCATGCAAGTGCTACTAACGATTATGGTTCAAGGAGAAATTCTGAAGTTCCTGAAGAAAATAGAGGCCGATCGGTTGATTTTAGGAAAGACATACCATCTCGTTATAATTCAGGAGATTTCAAGAATGACAACCGGCAGCCAAGACAGGATTCAAGTTGGGCAAATGGGCATCGGTATCCCAATAGAATCATTGAGGGTATCCGGTATGACAGGGATGAAAATTCTGCAGGACAAGATGGAAGACAAATTAGCAGTTACTCGAGAGAAAAAATGCATGGTAGAGAAAAGTCAGACTCTGTCGAGGCATTTGCGGAAGACAATTCACGAAGATCACACCAAAGACGAACTGAGTCACAAGACAGAAAGTATTATAAAAGCAATAGAGATGAGCATGAGCAAAAAACCCACAGAAGAAGAGATGAGCACGAGCAAAAACCTCATAGAAGGAGAAGAGATGAACATGAGAGAAGTAGTCGTAAGAGAGAGAGAGATGAAGACAATTGGGAGTGTGAGGACAGGGATAGAAGCAAAAGAGACAAGGTTTCTCAAGAAAGATATGAAGACAAAGGAGGACGTGCTGGTAGAAGGGAAAGCAAAACAAACCGAAAAAGCACCCCTCGTCGGGAATTACATGAGTTTGAGGACAGATATGATCCTGCAGTCTCTCGTGATCTTTATGAGGATGAATACTGATCTTTTGCAGTATTCTTCCTTACTTGGCATTGCCGTGAACTTCTGTATGGATATGTGTTTTACTTATAAAATTGTCTTTCCAAAACATGGAACAGAGTATGTTGGGGTAAGTTTTCATGGCTTTAGATTTTCTAAATTCTTCTATAATTGGTTAATAATAAGACCTGTTCTTTGCTTTTGGTTCACCAAATTTGGCAGCAAGCAGCGTGCTGGTGTATTGCAATTTATCCATGACCTCTATCCTTCTCTGTATCCTTCTTGAGAATTCCTCATTCTGTTGGTTTATTGGCTGAGTTTCCCTTTCTCTTCTAATGAGCTTCTTTGTTAGTAGGATATAAGAAATCATGGTCTATTGCATTGTTTAATTTGCTGTAGCCTTTTTTTTACTCTCATTTTCAGTGCCGTTTTAAGTAACTGACTTGCTTGAGCATCGAGTTTGAGCATGGAAAAAACTGTGTTTCACCTTTTCAGGTAATTAGTGCCTTATTACTTCTAATTTATAATCCACGTATTCTTTCCTTTAAACTTGGCTAATCCATTCCCATACTCTGTATCGTGTTTTAGTTGCCCAATTGCCATCCAGATAACACTAGGTATTAGCTTTAGTTCCACCAAATTTTGATTTGTTCAATTGGTGTAAAATCTTTTGATGTGAGGGTCCACTTTAAATTTTAGGATTATCGCCTGATGGACTCGAAACCACTGAATTTACTTGTTCACACATATATATACTATCTATCTACTACTCTTTTCTGCAGTGTTTTTGTCTGGATTGTAACATCTAGATCTCCTGTATGATATATTGTGTTTTTCTCTGCAGCTCCTTCGTCTACACCGTTGTTCGTTGTTTTGTGGTTGATAAATATGCATTCATTGCCGGCAGAGTATATTTTGACACTGTAGATGGAGCGGTCCTGCCTTGAAATAATGCTGTATCCTGAGTGAACTTGACACCGAATTTAGACTCTTATTTGGATCTAGTTATTTGCATTTACTTACCAGTTTGAGGTGGTAGTATTTGTTCTGCTTGGTTTTTGTTTGAATGATGTTGCCATTCTGCAGAAAACTCAATTGTTTCTAGTAAGAATTGATCGGTTTATTGTATTTATTCTTGCCGAGGATGAAACATTCACACTTTTTGGCTAAATTACAAATCCATTAATTTACTTTATTGGGTGTAAAATTCTTGCACTGGAAATCCATAACATGAGGCTCTTATTATATGCAGCTTACTTTTAGGCTATCATTTTCCAGATCCTTCTGTTCTTCCTCTATCCTTTTTACTGATTCGACAAGAGATGTGCTCCCTTCCTTAACTTCAATCAGTTCAAGCGTAGGAATCTCTCCAATGTCAGCCGGAATCTCTACCAGAGTGTGACAGTAGTGAAGCAGCAGCTGCTTGAGTCTTGGGAAGTGCTCCCGTTCAGTTATCCACTCTCGAAGATCTGATCTCTCGATGAGCAGAAAGCGTAGCTGAGTGAACTCGCTTTCAGCCGTCTCCCATCTTTCATCTTGGCCACCGGAATCCTTCAGTTTAAGCACTTGAAGATTTGGCAACGATCCGATGATCTTCATATCACTCCAGGAGGGAAGTCTCCAACCAGTCAAGCTCAACTTTCTCAGCGACGGAGGAAAAACCAGATTCAGAATCCCTTGAAATCCCGGATACACCCGCATCTTCAGTTTCTCGAGCTGGTGCAGATTTGCAAGATTTTCCAGGTGATAGTCATAATGGTCCAACAAATCTCCAGACTGATGCAAAGACAGAAAGTAACTGAGGTGATATTCTTGTTGAAGTTCATATCTCTGTGAGTATACTAATCCCAGTTTCTTTACGTTGGGTATCATTTTTACGAACATGTCCGTAAACTCAAGGTTATTCACCTCCCACAGTGTCTGCAGGTTTATCGGAGTGGCTTCTCCTTCTGGATCTGGTAACGGGTCGAATGAGGAGACGAGATGCCTCAGCTGTGGCATTTCCCATACCTCTCGAGGCAAACGCACCAAACTCTCCATCGGGTAGACGATGAAGGTTTGGAGATTCTCAAGGCGTGACATGGCTGCAGGAATCTCCGCGAAATATGCCAACGCAAGGTACCTTAAGTTGGACAATCTGAACATTTGTTCTGAAATCTGCGGATATAACTCCGGACCATCCGGAGATGGATTTAGGACATCTTTTCCAACATCTATTACCCTGAAACTTTTAACATCTTCTAATGAGCCTAATTTAAATCTTTCCACTAGAGTTGAATTGATGTCTATATCATGTATAGGAAACTTCTCCTCATCGGCTTTTCGTATGCACAAGTCCCTCATCAGATCATGGAGGCTGCAACTTTTAATCTCGCCGTGAGGCTTCCTCTCGCCCACCAAAACAAGGCTTCTTTTGATCAGATCCTGCAGATACTCTACCGCCTCCTCTTCCAAGCATTTAGATGCGGTCGAGGCATCAATGAAGCCTTCAGCTATCCATAACTTGATCAACTTCGCTACATGGATCTCACGATCTTCAGGAAAACCTCCCATGTATACGAAACATTTTCTCAAGCGATGAGGCAAGTGGGTGTAGCTTAAAGATAGTATCCTCTCAAACCGACTGTCTTTTGCTGCAACCGTTGTACTTACTTTCTCTGCAATTTCCTCCCATGCAGCTCGAGTCTTCTCAACCGTGGCCAGCAGTCCAGCTATCGTCACAACTGCTAGAGGTAATCCTCCGCAGCTTCGTGCAATTTCCATGCCGATGTCTTGTAGTTCTTCGTTACAAACTCCATCGATGAACACCTTTTGTTTGAGCAGGTTCCAACTCTGATCCTCATGCATCAGCTGCATCTCATGTGGGCTGCAATCCTTGGCATAAGTGGCTACATCCTGCAGCCGTGTGGTTAGTATGACTCGACTCCCATTATTATCGTCAGGAAATAGTCTGTTTAGACGGTCAAATACTTCAGTATTCCAAATATCATCCATTACAACAAGATACTTCCTTCCCTTCAACTTTTTGTAGATTTTGTCTCCGGTCGAATCCGGTCCCTGTTCAAACACTTTGGCTGGGCCCAGACCCGGATCCTGAGATTCTAACTCTACTTCAGAATCTTCAGTCCCATTGCCTTGTTCAGAGATCTCCTCTTCACAATTGTTGTTCTGTTCGGAGACTTCTGCTTCTGCCTTGGATTCATCCTTCTCCTGCTCGGAAACATCGGTTTTCTCTTCGACTTTATTGGCGTCGAACGGCTTTATGGATTGTTCAAGTCTTGAAAGGATATCTTCAAGACTATAAGATTGGGATACTGTAACCCAACCACCAAAATGAAATTGGGCCTGAGTTAAGGGATCATGGTAAGCGTTGCTAGCAAGAGTGGTTTTACCGATTCCACCCATCCCGACGATTGGGATGACTTGGCGTCGGGTGGATGTGCCACAAAGGTGCTCCTTTATTGCGAGCAAATCGTCGTCAAAACCAACCATGACGTCGTTGCTTGCCGCCGTGACTCGTGACAGTGAAGTAGAACGAGTAGTAGAGTAAGCACTGGAGCTACTCTTGATGGTCGTCATATCTCAAGAGAGAGAGAGAGAAACAGAGAGGTCAACTCAAAGCTAAGCTATAGTAGTTCAATTATTTTGCAAAGCAGAAGTTAGCTTTAGTATGAATGATAGTGTATCTCATCATTGTACCTTTCTCTTCTAGGGAAATTGGTGGATCTGCCACCATTTCACTTCTCTGCTTCGCCGGTTTCGGTCTAGGAATGGAGTGTCTCTCACTCTCTCTCTCTCTCTCTCGCGTGTGTGGTTAGGTTATACCTCTCTTTGTTTTCTCTCTCCTCTTATGATTGATCCACCATCTTTAAGGGGAAAGTGTCTGGCTTTCTAATTATTAAAATTTGTGATTCTTTTTTATGATTTAAGACTTATTAATAATTAATCTGCGATCAAGACAGAGCCCATTATAAAGCAATGGGCTTCTATATGATGAAGATCCATCAACAAATAGTAATGTTTATAATAAATATTCTCATCATTTCATCAACAAAATGTGATTAGAAAATTAGTTCATTATATGATTTCGTATATCATTACATGTTCATGTCTGCAAATCACAACATTCAAACCCTATCATTGTCTTATCCTAAACAAACATATTTCTTCCCACTTTTGCTGACTAAGCAGCACAAGGAGGAACCATGCATTTGGAGAAGAATCCCAGCATCCTTTTCTGAAACAAAAATGGTAAAAAAAGAAAAAATCATATGAGACTAATTTTCCACTCAATTGCATTTTTAAAAAAAATTGTATAAATCAAAAGCAAATTAACTCACCCTTTTAGGGTTTTCGAGCAGCTCGGGAGGAATCTTGTATAGATCTTCATCTACCGGTTTAGCAGAAACTTTCTTCAATCTTGTACTCCAAATATCATCCACTATAATGAGATACTTTCTTCCCTTTAAGGTTTTGTATCCTTCCCGTTAAACACTTTTCTAGACGATTCCGAATTTTCCACATCAGTAGTCTCATCGACATGGCTCTCTTGGTTGAAAGGTTTAAGGAATTGGTAAAGTCTTGAATGAATATCTTTGAGACTATAAGATTGGGATATTGTAGCCCAACAAAAAATACGAAATACTTCCCGAATTAGCTGATCGTGGTAGGCATTACTAGCAAGAGTAGTCTTACCGATTCCGTCTACCCTTACTATTGAGATGAATCTCGGGTACACACAGCTCTCTCTCTCTCATAGATGATTAGCTACTTACCAGCTATTGACATATAGCACTTGGGCGTGACGAATGAAATAAACCATCGTTATCATTATATAATAGTCATTTAATTACATATAAATAATAAAATAAATCGTACTACTAAACTAATTATGAGTTATTTTATCATATACAGTTAAACCTCGATAAAGTAATAACCTTAGGACCGAGAAAAAATATTCATTAAACGATTTATCAAAAATTATTTTAGTGCATTGACCCATATCGGGACCGAAAAAAATTATTATCTTAGCGAGATTATTACTTTATCGAGGTTTAACTGTACTCTTGCCGTCTTATCTCTTAATTAAGAAAGTGGGTAAATATTTGTTAAAATGGTGGGTTCACTTATTTAAATAATTGTGGTCTATAAATTATTTCTACTTTAAGAAATAGAACAACAATAATTTAACAGCTCGAAACGAAATACAAGGCAACAATAATGGGATAGAGGAGTATATAATTGGAAAGAGGTCATATTTAGCAAAACAGAACTTGTTTAAACTTTAAATAGACTCGGTTATTATTATTTATTTTAAAAATTATTCTTATATAGTTATATATTTAGTTGAGCTTTGAGTTAAAATTAAGAGTAAACCATCACATTGATCATCTACCTTTTCCAAATTGATTATCCACTTTTCAATTGAGTCATCATATTCGTCATC
Organism: Lavandula angustifolia; assembly: GCA_028984105.1. Taxonomy (NCBI): domain Eukaryota; kingdom Viridiplantae; phylum Streptophyta; class Magnoliopsida; order Lamiales; family Lamiaceae; genus Lavandula; species Lavandula angustifolia. The sequence goes on along the minus strand of CM054815.1, from coordinate 19,753,155 downwards.
GCCTTCGCATCACCTTCTACTTGTACTAATAAAGCTCATTTGTGGCATTAACTCCGTTACGACATCTAAATACATACGTTTATTTGATTAACTTCTTCATTCAAGTAAAAAACCGCGACTGATTTACGACTTAAAAATTGAGGGAAATGGGCGAAGGAGATGATGAATATACGGGAAAGACGAAAAGGCAAATATGACCATGGAATTGAATTGAGATGTTGAGGCTAGGGGTGGCAAAATGAGCCCGGCCCGATGGGCCGGCCCGGGGTACCCGAGCCTGGGGTTGGGTTGGGCTTCGAAAATAGAAGCCCGAAATGAACCGAGCCTAAAAAAACCCGCCCGATGAAAAGCCCGGGCTTATCGGGCTCGGGCCTAAAAAAGCCCGGGGTTTCGGGCCTAAAAAAGCCCGCCCGAAATTAATTGTTAATTATATTTTTTTATTTGTTTTTTTGTTTTTATTTGTTTTGATTTTTGAATGATTAATTTCTACCCAACTTACTTATTATATCTTGTTGTATGTCAAAAATCAAGACTAAAAAGAAAGAATTCGAACGTCTCAAGTCTTTCATAGTTTGAGCTTTCGATCATAGACCAATCTATTAACTTGTATTGTTAATTGTTATCAAATATCAACTCATCAAAAGACTCATATTTTTCACTTAAAGTTGTTTTAAATTTATTTTTGTTGGTTTTAACTTTCAACTTTTGAATTTCGATTATATTTAAAAAAAAAAAACTCGGGTTAAGCCCGCCCGCCCGCCCGAAAGCCCGGGGCTGGGCTGGACTTAAAATTTCTAGGCTCGACTGATTTTCGGGCGGGCCCGGCTCGATAAATAGCTAAAAGCCCGGTGGGCGGGCCTGGGCCGGCCCGGCCCGCTACTTTACCACCCCTAGTTGAGGCTTATATGATTCCATTGAAAAATGAAGGACTAAAATGAATATTATGAGAAATGAGGAAGATCAATTTAATTGTTTACTCTAAAATTCAAAGAAATTCAAGTATGTAGGATTAAACATTATTATTTTACTTCACATGGTACTACTAAGATATAGTAAAAAAATTGGATATTATGTTTTCTAACTTTCATTCATCCCTTTAAACCTCGATAAAGTAATATTTGATAGAATGATATTCTCGCTTATATAATAATTTTTTTCAATTTCAATATAAATTAATACACTAAAATAATATACGATAAAATAATAATTTTATTAAAAGTTTATTTAGAAAACACTTCCACCTTCATATCTTGGGCCGGCAAAAGCTATCTTTAATGATCCGAATTAATCTAATACCCGGCCCACATTCTTCGGATCTTTAATCAACGATTTTTTCAGACTCGAAAGCCGACTCCTCCGTGCATCTGCCACCGCAGCCCGCCGCTGCTTTCCGTCCTCCACACCGTCCAAATCTCCCGCCTCCAACAATCACCTTCCCTTAAATCCTCTATCCAACCTCTCATCTATGCTTCACCTCTCTACCACAGCCCAAAGATGCCACCGCCGCCGCTACCTTCGCTCCTTGCCCTTTCAACCCTAACCACCGTCTTCCCCCTTCGCCTCTCTTCTCTCACTACCTGAACTTCTCTAAGTGAGTTATAACGCCACTAGAGTGGTTATTGAACTTCACAGATCAGAAACAAACACTTCAAAATTTCTGGATTTGACATTGAGAACATATACGATCTTGCAGTCTCTCATGATCTGTATGAGGATGATTACTGATCTTTTGCAGTGTTTTTCTTACTGGATATTGGCAACTTCTGTGTTGGGTAAGTTTCCTGGTAAGTTTCCTCGACATTACATTTCCTAAATCATTCTGTATGTGGGTTACTAATCAATCTGGTTCTCTGCCTGGCCTTTGCAATTTATCCTTTTTGATAATTCTTCGTTCTGTTGGTTTTAGGGCTGAGTTCCCCTCTCTGTTCATAGTATTATCCGTGAGTTATTCTCTTTATACTTGGCCAATGCATTCCGCCAGATTTTGATTTGTTCAATTGGTTTAATGTTTTTGTTCTTGGATGTGAGGGTTCACTATTCCCAGTTAAATTTTATAATTGATGTGGGGATTCAGGATGATCTCCTTCTGTTAAATATGTCAGTATATTACAAAGACTAGAAACCACTGTTCAATTGTTCAAATATCTGTCTACTACTGTCCCTTGAGGTTGTAGTTAAGGATTCGATGTTATTCGGTTAAGACATTATATTATCAAACACGGCATATTCTTATCTGGATTGTAATACTTAGAGCTTCTGTATGAGTTATTTTATTTTGTTCTGCACCTGCTTCATGTCTACAACGTTGTTCGTCTCTCCGTGGTTTGTAAATATAGATTGATTGCCAACAGAGTATATATTTTGACAAAGTGTGTCACTACTGATTGTGCTCAGCACATAATTTAGACTCTTGTTGGGTATAGTTGTTATTTGCATTTACTTACCAGTTTGAGTTCTTCTTGGTTTTTGTTTGGATTAGTTTGACGTTACCATTCTAGTAAGATGGATCATGTACTTTGTGCCTACCTGTTGAAACCAGATGCATGATTTTTGTTAAATGACAAATCAAGTCATTTACTTTATTGGGATTAAAATTCTTGCAATGGAAATCCATAACATGATATGCAGCGAACTTGAAGGCTATCATTTCCCATATCCTTCTGTGCTTCCTCTATCCGGTTAGCCGATTTGACAATCCTTAACTTCAATCAGTTCTAGTGTTGTAATATCCCCTACGCCGGCAGGAATCTCGTTCAGAAACCAACAGCAATGAAGCAGCATCTGCTTGAGGTTTGGGAAGTGCTCCGGTTCAGTTACCCACTCTTGAAGACCTGATCCCTCAATGAGCAGAAAGCTGAGCCTAGCGAACTCACCTTGAGCTGTCTCCCATCTTTTGTCTTGGCCACCGGAATGTCTCAGTTTAAGCACTTGAAGATTAGGCAACGAACCGACGATCTTCATATCATTCCAAGAGGGAAGTATCCAACCACTCAAGCTCAACTTTTTCAGCGACAGAGGAAAAACGGGATTCAGAATCCCTTGGAATCCCGGATACGCCCGCATCTTCAGTTTCTCGAGCTGATGCAGATTTTCAAGATTTTGCAGGTGATAGTCATGACGATTGAACAAGCTTTCAAGTTGATGCATAGGTAGATAAACATTCAGGTTATAGATTTCTTGAAACTCATAGCTCTCTGAGTAAAACAATCTCAGAGTCTTTATGTTGGGTATCATTTCCGCCAACATGTCCGTAAATTCAAGATTACTCACCTCTGATAGCGTTTGCAGGTTTTTCATACGAGCCTCTCCTTCTGGATAAGGTAATGGATCAAATGAGGAGACGAGATGCCTTAACTGTGGCATTTCCCATATCTCTGGAGGCAAACGAACCAAACCCTCCATTGGGTAGATGATGAAAGTTTGAAGATTCTCAAGACATGAAATGGCTGCAGGAATATCCACATAATGCGCCAACGAGATGTATCTTAAGTTAGACAATCTGAACTTTTTTTCTGGAGCCAACGTATATAACTCCGGACCAATCAGAGATGGAGATGGAACACAGTCTCCAAAATCTATTACCCTGGGATATCTAACCTCTTCTAAAGAGTCTACTTCAAATATTTTCGCATAACTCTCATAGATGTCGGTATCATATATAGGGAACTTCTCCGCATCAGCTTGTCTTATGCACAAGTCCCTCATCAGATCATGGAGTCTGCAACTTTTCATCTCGCCATGAGGCTTCCTCAGACCCACCAAAACAAGACTTCTCTTGATGAGATCCTGCAGACAATCTCTTGCCTTTTCTTCCAAGCTTCTAGATGCGGTAATGACATCAATGAAGCCTTCCGCTATCCATAACTTGATCAATGTCGCTACTTGGATCTCTTGGTCTTCTGGAAAACCTCCCATGTAAGCGAAACATTGCCTCAAGTGAAGAGGCAGGTGAGTGTAGCTCAAAGATAATATCTTCTCAAAATGACTGTCTTTTGCAGCAGCTTTGGAACTCACTTTCTTTGCAATTTCCTCCCATGAGGCTCTTGTCTTCTCCACCGAGGCCAACAATCCTGCAATCACCACAATTGCTAGAGGTAGTCCCCCACAGCTCCGTGCAACAGCCATGCCAATGTCTCTGAGTTCTTGGTCACAAACTACATTTATGAAAACCTTATGCTGAAGCAGATTCCAACTTTGATCTTCACTCATCAGCTGCATCTTATGAGGGCTGCAATCCTTGGCATAAGTGGCTACATCCCGCAGCCTTGTGCTTAGTATAACTCGACTTCCATTTATGTCATCAGGAAATAGACTGTTTAGATGGTCAAACACTTCAGTGTTCCAAATATCATCCATTACGATAAGATACTTCTTTCCCTTTAAGGTTTTGTAAACTAGTTCTTCCACATAATCCGGGCTCTGTTGAAGCGTTTTCGCCGGAGATTCTGACTCCACTTTAGAATCTTCAGTCCTATTGCCAGGCATCTCTGCTGCATATTCATTGCTCTGTCTGGAATCTCCCTTCTCCTTCTCAGAAACACCCTCCCCAGATTCATGGCTCTCTTTGAGTCTAATCGCATTGAATGGTTGTAGGGATTGGTGAAGTCTTGAAAGAATATCTTCAAGACTATAAGATTGGGATACTGTAACCCAACGACCAATATGAAATACTTCCCGAATTAACTGATCGTGGTAAGCAGTACTAGCAAGAGTAGCCTTGCCAATCCCACCCATGCCTACTATTGGGATGACTTGGCGGCGGGACGATGCCCCACAAAGCTGTTGCTTTATTGCCAGCAAATCATCATCAAAACCAACCACGACATCTTTATCGGCCTTGGAGTTATTTTTGATGATTGTCATCTCTCAAGTGCAGGTTCTTGATTAGAGAGAAACAGAAAATAGGTCAACTCAAAGCTAAAGTAGCTTAATTATTTTGCAAAGCAGAACAGAATAACATTTCTCAGTATCTGATGATTGTACCTTGTCTCTTGTAGGGAAATTGGATCTACAGCCGTTTCACGTCTTCTCAGCTTCACTGGTTCATTCTAGGAATGGATCAAAGCATGAGTGTGTGTGTGTGTGTGAGAGAGAGAGAGAGAGAGAGTTACATCTTGGCATCTTTGAAGAAAACGTCTTGCTTTCTACTTTTTATATCTCTAGTCCAGTAATTTGTGCTTCTTTCTTATGAGTTATGACTCTACACTTATTAATTCATCTGGGATAAGATAGAGACGAGATCAAGATGTGATGAAGACTACCCATCAACAGATAGCTCTGTATGCAATAAATATTCTCATCTTTGACCAAAATGTGATTAGAAAATAGTTCATAACATGATTTCGTATACTGCCCCTATCATTACATGTTCATGGCTGCAAAGCAGAGCATTCAGACCCTATCAATGTCTAATCGTAAGTAACATATTTCATCCCTGATCTTGCAGAGTCTAGCTCAAGTGTTCATACAAGATGTACCAGTCGTAGTGAAGGAACTCGATGTCGTGGTTGTATAGTATTCCTGGATATTTGGGATCTCGAGTGAAGAAACCAGTATCTGGAGTCTTGATTCTCGAGTCAAGTTCCCAAGAAGTTTGTTACCTTGGCAATCAAACGTGTCGAAGATAGGATTCAAACCACTGCTTGTGAGCCACTTCCCATTGAAATTATTTATGTTGAAGTTCTGTACTAACGGCTGGATCTGGCTCGGGAAATTCGCCTACATCAGATTTACGAGGCATACATTTCTTTCGTGAGACTGCACAGTCTGGATGGAGTAGTTATTTGCATTTACATACCAGTTCGAGGTGGTAGTATTTGTTCTGCTTGGTTTTTGTTTGAATTTTTAGTTTGACGTTTCCATACTGCAGATAATTCAACTTGTTCGAATAAGAATGGATCAGATGCATGATTTATTTCATTGGGAGTAAAATTCTTGCACTGGAAATCCAACACATGACCTAAAGCTGCAGTCACTTATTATATGAAGCTTACTTTTAGGCTATCATTTCCAAAATCCTTCTGTTCTTCCACTATCTTTTTTGCTGATTTGACAAGAAATGTGTTCACTCTAGTGACTTGAATCAGTTCGAGTGTCGGAATATCTCCAACGCCAGCCGGAATCTCTTCCAGAAACCAACAGCTGTGAAGCAGAAGCTTTTTGAGTCTTGGGAAGTGCTCCGGTTCGGTTATCCACTCTCGAAGATCTGATCTCTCGATGAGCAGAAACCTTAGCTGAGTAAACTCGTCTTCAGCCGTCTCCCATCTTTCGTCTTGGCCACCGGAATCCTTCAGTTTAAGCACTTGAAGATTAGGCAACGAACCAATGATCTTCATATCACTCCAGGAGGGAAGTCTCCAACCACTCAAGCTCAGCTTTTTCAGCGACGGAGGAAAAACCGGATTCAGAATCCCTTGGAATCCCAGATACACCCACAGCTTCAGTTTCTCGAGCTGGTGGAGATTTGCAAGATTTTCCAGGTGATAGTCGTAATGGTCCGAGAAATCTTCAAACTGATGCAAAGATAGAAAATAACCGAGGTGATATTCTTGTTGAAGTTCATATCTCTGAGAGTATAATAATCCCAGTTTCTTTATGTTGGGTATCATTTTTACGAACATGTCCGTAAACTCAAGGTTATTCACCTCCCACAGCGTCTGCAGGTTTATCGGAGTGGCTTCTCCTTCTGGATCAGGTAACGGGTCGAATGAGGAGACGAGATGCCTCAGCTGTGTCATTTCCCATACCTCTCGAGGCAAACGCACCAAACTCTCCATCGGGTAGACGATGAAGGTTTGGAGATTCTCAAGGCGTGACATGGCTGCAGGAATCTCCGCGAAATATGCCAACGCAAGGTACCTTAAGTTGGACAATCTGAACATTTGTTCTGGAATCTGCGGATATGACTCCGGACCGTCCGGAGATGGATTTAGGACATGTTTTCCAACATCTATTACCCTGAAACTTTTAACATCTTCCAAGGAGCCTCATTTAAATCTTTCCACTAGAGTTGAATTGATGTGTATATCATGTATAGGGAACTTCTCCTCATCGGCTTTTCGTATGCACAAGTCCCTCATCAGATCATGGAGGCTGCAACTTTTAATCTCGCCGAGAATGTTCCTCCTGCCCACCAAAACAAGGCTTCTCTTGATGAGATCCTGCAGATACTCTACCGCCTCCTCTTCCAAGCATTTAGATGCGGTCGTGGCATCAATGAAGCCTTCAGCTATCCATAACTTGATCAACTTCGCTACATGGATCTCACGATCTTCCGGAAAACCTCCCATGTAGACGAAACATTGCCTCAAGTGATGAGGCAAGTGGGTGTAGCTTAAAGATAGTATCCTCTCAAACTGACTGTCTTTTGCTCCAACCATTGAACTTACTTTCTCTGCAATTTCCTCCCATGCACCTCGAGTCTTCTCAACCGTGGCCAGCAGTCCAGCTATCGCCACAACTGCTAGAGGTAATCCTCCGCAGCTTCGTGCAATTTCCATGCCGATGTCTTCTAGTTCTTCATTACAAACTCCATCGTTGAACACCTTTTGTTTGAGCAGGTCCCAACTCCGATACACATGCATCAGCTGCATCTTATGAGGGCTGCAATCCTTGGCATAAGTGGCTACATCCTCCAGCTGTGTGGTTAGTATGACTCGACTCCCATTTTCATCGTCCGGAAATAGTCTGTTTAGACGGTCAAATATGTCAGTATTCCAAATATCATCGATTACAACAAGATACTTCCTTCCCTTCAACTTTTGGTAGATTCGGTGTCCGGTCGAATCCGGGTCCTGTTGAAACACTTTGGCTGGGCCCGGATCCAGAACCAGATCCGGAGCTTCTACCTCTACTTCATAATATTCTTTAGTCCCATTGCCTTGTTCAGAGATCTCCTCTTCACAATTGTCGTTCAACTTTTTGTAGATTTTGTCTCCGGTGGAATCCGGTCCCTGTTCAAACACTTTGGCTGGACCCGGATCCAGCTACTTCATAATATTCTTCAGTCCCATTGCCTTGTTCAGAGATCTCCTCTTCACAATTGTCGTTCAACTTTTTGTAGATTTTGTCTCCGGTGGAATCCGGTCCCTGTTCAAACACTTTGGCTGGGCCCGGATTCAGAACCAGATCCGGAGATTCTAACTCTACTTCAGAATCTTCTTCAGTCCCATTGGCTTCTTTAGAGATCTCTTCACAATTGTCGTTCTGTTGGTAGTCTTCTGCTTCTGCCTTGAATTCATCCTTCTCCTTCTCCTTCTCCGAAACACCGGTTTTCTCTTTGACTCTATTGGTGTCGAACCGCTTTATGGATTGTTCAAGTCTTGAAAGGATATCCCTAAGACTGTAAGATTGGGATACTGTAACCCAACCACCAAAATGAAATTTGTCCCGGGTTAAGGAACTGTGGTAGGCGTTGCTAGCAAGAGTGGTTTTGCCGATTCCACCCATCCCGACGATTGGGATGACTTGGCGTCGTTTGGATGTGCCACAAAGGCGCTCCTTTATTGCGAGCAAATCGTCGTCAAATCCAACCATGACGTCGTTGCTTGCCGCCTTGACTCGTGACAGTGAAGTAGAACGAGTAGTAGAGTTAGCAGTTGATCTCCTCTTGATGGTCGTCATCTCTCAAGAGAGAAACAGAGAGGTTGTTAACTCAAAGCTAAGCTACAGTAGTTCCAATTATTTTGCTAAGCAGAAATTAGCTTTAGTATGAATGATGATGGTGTATCTCATCATTGTACCTTTCTCTTGTAGAGTGGATCTGCCACCGTTTCACTTCCTCTCTGCTTCGCCGGTTTCGATCTAGGAATGGAGCCTCTCTCTCTCTCTCTCTCTCTCTCTCTCTCTTTGTTTTCTCTCTCGTCTCTTATGATTGATCCACCATCTTCAAAGAAAGCGTCTGGCTTTCTCATTACTCCCTCCGTACCGGGACGGATGGAGTATTAAATTTTGTGGTTCGTTTTTATTATTCTAGACTTATTAATAATTGATGTGTGATAAAGACAGCCCTTTATAAAGCAGTGGGCTTCTATAGGATGAAGATAGTATTGTATTGTCCCCTTGGATGACATAGCGGTGAAGATGGGTGGTCCGGAATCGATAGATCATGGGTTCAATTCCCACTGGACACGCTATGTGTGAGCCTGTCACCCTGTCACATTAAGGGTGGTTTAACTCTTCTGTGTGGTTTGCAGGCTATTGCACAGAAGCGAGGTTTATCCTGTGCGCACCAAAGGTAGCGGCTGCGGGTTCCTCGTCAAAAAAAAAAAAAAGATAGTATTGTATTATAAAATAAATATTCTCATCATTTCATCAACAAAATGTGATTAGAAAATTAGTTCATAACATGATTTCCTATATCATTACATTTTCATGTCTGCAAATCACAGCATTCAAACCCTATCATTGTCTAATTGCAGGGCTGTCTTTAGAGGTAAAGCTGGTGAAGCCACCGTCTTAGGTCTCCAGCCAAGAGCAAGGCCTGACCAAGTAGTTGCCCTTGAGAGTTAAGGCATTAAATCTCTATATAATATTTTGTTTCGTGTAAAAAAATATGAAAGAGAAGTTTATAGTCTAGTGGTAAAATATTATTCAAAAAATAATACTAATGTAGAAGATTCGAAAACCAGTAATTTAATAAAAAGTATAAATATTCTTCCACTAAATAAAAGTTGGTCTCCGAAATGATTGAGCCGGCCATGTTTAATCCTAAATACAAGTTTAATATTCCTTCTGCGACTCCAATTGATCAAACTAAGCAGCACAAGGAGGAACCATGCATTTGGAGAAGAATCCCAGCATCTTTTTCTGATAAAAAAAATGGTAAAAAAAATTCATATGAGAATAATTTTCCACTCAATTGGATTTTTTATTTTTTTTAAATGTGTATAAATCAGAAGCAAATTAACTCACCCTTTTAGAGTTTTCGAGCAGCTCGGGAGGAATCTTGTATAGATCTTCATCTACCGGCTTAGCAGAAACTGAGGATTTCTGCTGTACGAGGTTTCCACTTTTAGCCTTACTACTTTGTTTGGGATGTTGTTTGTGAGAGGCTGGTGGATTCATCAAATCACGAACCTTCACTTGCTTCCTCTGCTCATTCAACTGCGGACATGGATACCCCTTGCTCTTCCCTCTCGACTGTAACAAATTTTCAAACATTTTAGAGAGAGAGAGAGAGGGGGGTAAAAGGGAGGAATAAAAAGGGAGGGATAAAACGGACCTTTCGTTCAGGAACAGCATAGACACGGCGAGGAAGAGATTTCTCATAACCGACTCGGTAAAGATCGGCGCCGGCGCCGGCCCAGTAAGCAGCGGCGGCGGCGTTGTTGGCGTAAGGGGCGGCGCATTCTCCGGAGCAACTGCAGCGGAGGAGGCCGGCCTGCCTGGCGCATTCAAAGTACTGCGTTATCGGCATCTCGTTGGCATTATCCCAGTCTCCAAAAGACGGAATCTGCCCACTCTTTCTGTAATACTCCTGCAAAGAAAAGCAAATCATCAACACAAAGGGAAAAGATTCCTCAAAAGGAATCAAGATTCTTGAGGCTTTTTGGTACTTACTGCGCCCATGAAGAAAGAGAGAGAGAGAGAGAGAGGATGGGAGTGTTGGGTGTATAAAAAGGAGTGGGGCTGGCGATCCAAATCTTGTATAGCTTTGTCTCACCGTCAGTGGTGGTGGGTTGGTTGTCAACTGTTGGTAATGAGAGAGAGAGAGAGAGAGAGTGGAGTGGAGTTTCAAATTAGGACAGATTGTCGAAGGAAAAATGAGGTGGAGTTTGCGTCAAAGACAAACTAGAAAGGACTATTGAAAGTTGTGTCAGTGTGAAACTGAGTCAACCGAGTGCCTAATTATTGACATATAAATCTACTACTCCTTACTTTCTATTATTATATACAAATTACTCCATCCGTCCCTTTTGAAGTTAAATACTATATCCTTCTCATTGGAAATGTCTTATTTTTTATTTTGAACGCTCCATTGAAAGCATTTTATTTCTAAAAAAAATAAAAATATATGGACAAGATTTAACTATCCAAAAGTCAAACAATATACACCACACATTATCATTTTCTTAACATACGTGCCCATTAGAAACAAGACGCTTCCAATGGGACGGAGAGAGTATTTCTTATAAGTACGAAAATTAAGAAAATAAATAATAATAAAGTATGAAAGATAAATATATTATAAAGTAAGGATAGTAGATGAGTTATAGGTAATGAGATAGCACATAATAAAGCAGTAGAGAAAAAATGATGAAGTATGAGAGAATTTATAATTTTCTTAAAAATATATTTTCTTTTTTTGGATCATGTCGTTTTAAATAAGACGGAGTATTACACTTTTTTGTATGATTCATAACTCTACATCATTCTATACATAATTAATAAATTTTCCTTAAAAACCGCACTACAACTATAGTGTACAAGATAATTGGGACGGGTAGAGTATTTTATTGGTTTGGCAATGTGTGAAGAGCACTTCTTGCTCGGTTTTTTAGTGGTCCAAATTATATTTTATTAGATGAAGAAAATGTTTAATTATAGTTTCTCTATCCCATAGAAAGTGTTATTTTTTTTCCGAGGTGTACATAGAAAGTGTTATGTTCCAAAAATAAAATAAAGTGGATCCCATATATTTAGCAACTCAAATCTATTCAAAATCATTAATTAATTGTATGAATTTCACATTTTTACCCACTAAAATCAATTTTCATAAAACTCCGTGTCCCATAAAAATAAAATACTTTTTATGGGATGGAGGTAGTTCATAGTGAGAGAGAACGAGAGAAAAAGAAGAGAGAGAGTCAACACAAGTAAAAAAGTTAGAAGACTTTTATGCCTACAACATATCCACCTTGAATTGCGCTGCAGCGTTCATACAACTTTGTCAAACTATACCACCATAATTATTGCCTTGTGCTCTTGCACCTGCCTGTCAAAATTAATCTTAAATTGTCTAATATAGTAGTTAGGAATGAGATGTAGATTCAAAATTTAAAAGCCCAAAATATGTAATTTAATATGTGAACTTATTTGACCCAATGACCCGTAGAGTTGGGCCAAATTTTTAATAGCCCAAATCATTTTTGGGTCTGGTCGGATCCATGAAAACGGCCCGCGTTATATAGGAACGATGATTATTTCGTGCATTTATTAAGTAGTGATTGCGAATTTTCTTCGTCACATACAAAAGGGCGGGGGACTAAAGTTTATTTAACCAAAATGGTTTGTTTATAATTTTTTTTACCACAATTATAAAAACACGATAAATATAACCACTTTTTAGAAAAATTGAAATCTAAACTCGCTCATCTTCTTAGACTCTCTCCTTCTATCCACAAAATTCTCTCCACATACAATATGGAGTACAAATTTTGAATCCAATTCAAATCCAAAATCCTCAATATACAAATTTCGAAACTTTTTTAAAAAAAGTGATTATATTTATCGTATTTTTAAAATTGTGGTTAGAAAATTTATAAAATTATCAATTTTGCTTGTATTTATACGTTGCCACAAAAGACATAAGCATTACTATTTCAAATATGATCTTGAATATAACTTGTGTACTATACATTTGTCTTCAACAAAATATATCGTGTGTTCTGTGTCCATGCAACATAGATGACTCGTGAAGGCTCAGATTGAGTTTTTAATAGACCAACTCGCTTTTGGCCCACGTCATATAGGAATGGTGTTTATTTCGTGTATATATTGGATAGCGATTGCGAATTTTCTTCATTAACCGTAAAAAGACGTGAGCATTACTATTTCAAATATGATATTGAATATTATAACTTGTGTACTATACATTCGTCTTCAACAAAATCAAAGTAAACAATACATTTACCTCAATTTCCTTATAGGCAAAGCTCTACCAAACAGCTTCTCCACCTCAGAAGCTTCCATCTTCAGCTCGCTCAACACATCCATCTCTTCCTTACTCAGCTCCTTGAGGAAGTAATCCTTATCCTTGATCAGCTCTTGGAACCCTTCAGCCAGTCTCTCGAGCAACGTCATCTCCGTCTTCTTCGCCAGCTCGACCTCCTTCTCGACCTCCTGCTCGATCTCCTCGACCTCCCTCACGATGATCTCCTCCCCCTCCTCCACCGTCTTCTCCAGCCGCTCGACGAGAGGGGGCTCGGGACCGCACGTGTTGTCCGTCCGGACGAACGTGCTGAAGTCGCGGCCGACGCTCTTAGCGGCCTTCTCGAGCTGGGGTACGATGCTTTCCGGTAGAACGGCACTTCTGGTGTAGATCACCGCACCGCCGTAACCGTCCCACGCGTCGTTCCTGCCTCGGTAGTACACGAATATGTAGTCGTCGGGTTTGTTTTCCGTCTGGGCCGATAGAATGTACCTGCTCAAAAAGATTCAGAAATGCCGGTTTTTCCACAACCATACTTTTCACGGTATACCGGACATACTGTTATATTGAATTTTCGGTATACTGTACTTGCAAATTTTACCGGACTTACGGTTATACCAAATATTGGATATTCATCTTAATATGTTGTGGTATACATCGGATTTTCGATATTCATCGATATACTGTAGTATCTGAAAATTGATACTGATATCATACCAAAAATCACGATATATAAATAATTTTGGTATACCGTACTTCCACAATATATTGGCCTTACGGTTATACCAAATATTCGATATCCATCTTAACATGTTGTGATATATATCGAATTTTTGGTATTCAATCGATATACCACAGTATCTGGATCCCGAAAACTATGATATATCGATAATTTTAGTGTTTTTTTGGTACAGTATACTGTATTTTCGGTATTTTCCCCACCCTAAGAAAAACCAACCCTTTCAACGAATATTAGCATACGAAAGATTTATCAAGAGTACAAATTCTAGCAAAGAGAACTAAGCCAGATTCATGTAAAAGGAGAGACTGCAGATTTTTCGTACCAGTCGTCTTGGTAGTGGAGGAACTCGTTGTCGTGATTGTATAGGATTCCCAGATTTTTGGGATCCTGCACGAACTTCTGAACTGCTGTTCGAGTGAAGAAACCAGTGTCCGGAGTCTTGATTCGCCAACTCAAGTTCCCCACGAGTTTGCTACCTTCGGTGTGGAACTCGTGCAGTTGGCAATCGAACGTGTCGAACGTAGGATTCAAACCGCTGGTTATGTACCACTTCCCGTCGAATTTATTCATGTCGAAGTTCTGTACTAGAACGGCTGGATTTGGCTCGGGAAATTCGCCTACATCAGATTTACGGGGCACGCACTTCTTCCGTGAGACTGCACAGTCGTTGAACTCGTCTACAACGCTATTTTGAAACAAGTCTCCGCACTTTATCTGTATACACAAGGATCAGAAATTACTACTGGAATAGATGTTTAGTACGGAGGATGTTCGAGTTACCTGGCATTCGGTCTCGTCGGGTCTGTTGTTGCACGTATTTAGACACGCGACGTTTGCCGCACATGAAGGGTTTGCTATGCATTTTGCAAGCTCTATCCTGTGGTACAACATTGTTCATAAAAGAGACGATGGCAAAATAGTATAGTTAAACCTCGATAAAGTAATATTCGATAGATTAATAATTTCGCTTAGATAATAATTTCTTTCGGTCCCGATATGGGTCAATGCACTAAAATGATGTTCGATAAAGTAATAACCTCGTTAAATGAATATTTTTTTTCCGATCCCAAGGTTATTTTACTTTATCGAGGTTTATCTGTACTATGTTTATACCAAGACTACTTTGTCTTAGCTCGTATTCGTAGCGAAAATGAAGCTGAAAACTCGAAATGATAACAAGCAAGAAGACGAAGAAGGGGCTCTATTTGAGTTAAAATGCTACAAAAAATATTCCCTCCGTCCCGCTAAAAGTGGCTTGTTTTCCTCTTTCGGTCGTCCCACTAAAAGTGACGCATTATTAAAAAGGCGAAGATTGTATGGACCAAATTTAACTACCAAAAAGTAAAACAATCTGCACCACATAACACCACTTTCTTAATTCTAGTGTCGAAAAGAAACCGGCCACAAATAACGGGGCGGGGGGAGCGCTAAATTTGACTCAATACTTGCACTCCTTGTACAACAATATACACAAGAGAGACACTGCCCTAATAGCGAAAATGAAGTTAATACTCCCTTCGTCCCACTCCATTAATCCAGTTTTCCTTTTCGGGCCATCCAACTCCATTGTCCACTTTCCTTTTTTAACTATAACTAATACTCCTTCTAGTTGACCCTACTACTTTATACAACTTTAAATATAACAAACAACTTTCTTAATCTCCGAGCAGAAAAGAAAGCGGACTGATGGAGTGGGACGGAGGGAGTAATAAGCAAGAAGTTATACTACTAGATTCGATTCATTACCTGCACTCCTTCAATAAGCATGTACAAGTTTTCAAAGCATCCACAGCCTCGGCCGGTGGAATGATCAATAGCGTTAGTGCAAGTAGTATCGATGCACCCTCGACGTAGCTCCGTTTCTTCCAAAACTCAAGCGTGGCCACCTCCGGAAGATGAAGTTTCCTTTTCATCTGCATAAATATCTTTAGCCAAAACCGAAAGAAACTTACCAGAATTCTTCGATTTTCATCAAGAAGTGAAATTACCTCAGCTATAATTGAGATAATCCCACGGCTTGAAGGAGTTGTATCTGTTTCTAAAGTCGACTGTCTTGCCCCCACGCGTAGCTGATGAGTTCTCAACAGCTTCAGGTACCGGCGATTCCATTTACCCGAACCTATTCTTACCGTTAGATTGCCGTTAACGTAGGCTCTGCTGCAGCCATATCTTTCACTACTAGCTAGTCTTGATTTACTATGGAATAACTTGCTTTCACCATTAGAAAGTACTCCAGAGTATAGCGGAAAAGCCATGCTTCACGCTGATGAGAGACGGATACAACCCGAGTTAGACGGATCGTGTCAGATTTGCTTCAAAACTGGTAGAGAACAGAGGAAATATCGATCGGATCAAGCTATAGCTCCAAGCATAATTTGTTATCAATTCATGATAAGTCTGTCTATGCATCTACATATTCCTGATTATAACAAAGATTATGAGGTGAAAGAATTTTACCAAACAAAACCAAAATCCATGAGAAAATGATCTAAAAACATAATTCTGGATTGAAGGATGATTGATCTCCTAAACTATTTTGGACAGCGGAGATAAACCTTCATCTTCAAGAGTAAATACTAAGAAGATCCAAAATCAAGATCTCCATATTTCAAGATTTCCCTTAGTATGACTTATGCTATGTGTCACAAGCATATGTATTTTACAAATTATCACAAATCCAGATTAGGAATTCGGTAAGATCTGTTATTCACTATCAAAGAATCCGCCCTTTTCTTACGCCTAAAAGAAAGGATTCTTTCGAAAGACAAGGAAGGGTTCATTCTAAATCAGCAAATAAAACACTTCCGAGCAATGAAACGAATCGATGGAGAAACTGGTTAAAAGAGCATTGTCAATACGATATTCTCGGATCAGCCACCTAGTAGAATCTTACTGATATTCCTTAAGACCCATGAATCTTTCCGCCTTGGTTGACAGTTTCAATGAGCTGAGCTTTCATCTTTCAGGAATATTATAGGCTAATAAGTTGCCTTAACTAGTGAGTAAATTCCATTCCATCATACATCAGAGAAAACAAACCAACACATTTATAATCAAACATCCAGCACATTACTTTCAACTCCATCATGCTAATTTTAGATTAAGCACTTTAGCTGAAATTATATCATTTTACTAAAACTTCCTATAACGGGACCATAAATTAGTACTCCCTCCGTCCCATTAATAACGTCTTGTTTCTAAAAAAGGCAAAGAATGTGTGGACATAAATTAACTAACCAAAAGTCAAATAATACACAACTTTCGTAATCTCCGTGCCCAAAAGAAATAACGTGCGTTACTATCAGAACGGAGCAGGGACAGAACTAAGGGGGGGTCGGGAGCCCCGGCTGCCGGAATTTTGCCTTTATAGGGGTTGAAATTCTTTGTTCCGCCTTTATTTTTTCACTTCATTCGACCCTTCGATCGGCACGATTTCTTTCTTATGTCTATTTCGACCCTCCAACTAAAAAGTTATAGTTCCGTAACGGAGGGAGTACTTAACTTCTTCATTCTCAATTCTTGACATTCAAAACTCCCAAGAAACATAGCTTTGAATTGTACTCCATTTCATTGTTCACCTCATCAAATCATATGGGTAGGCTACTTAAAAGATTTAATTTTTTCCAAGTTTTAATCAAACTAGACACCAACATTGCACAATCTGTCGCATCCCATCAAACTAAACCAAGTTTTCACATATCACAAGAACAATAACAAAGACAAAAAATTCCCAAAGAAGGACAAATGCCCACTAATCAACAGTGCAAACGACAAAAGCAGAAGCCACAAACCTTGTATTTGTGGTGCAACAATGGCGGCCCGGTACATTCTTCAGAAGAATTCAGCAAATAGACTACGCGAAAGAGAAAAGGATTACAATTTTAGAAGGGGAATTGGTGACGTGTGGAGTTGAAAGCATGGTAAGTTGGATAAGGGGTCTTGTGATTATTAGCCCTGCAACGTTGGTTGGTATGTAGGGCTTATAAATATTCAACACTCGGCACACTTTTTTGCACCGTTAAATTTATATCGATCGAAGTTTGAATAGTCAACGTTATGAGTTCAGATTTTTATCGTATATTATTAAACCTCGATAAAGTAATATTCAATAAAATGATAATCTCGTTAAGATAATAATTTCTTCTGATCCCAATATGAATCAATACACTAAAATAATATTCGATAAAATAATAACTTCATTAAATAAATATTTTTTTTGATTCCAAAATTATTACTTTATCGAGGTTTAACTGTATTTACTTACCACGCTTTAGGAAAACATAAAATAAATAAAATTGTGTAATACCCATGTCGTCTTATTAGTAATATCTTGTATTCTTGAAAATGATGTATATGTGGCCACAAATTAATTATACTCAAAAGTCAAACAACATATATTATACAATATTATTTTCTTAATTTTCGTGCCAAAAAAAAATCAGATACTACTATTAATGGAACGAAGGGAGTATTATACAAATAATACAAAGGAAGGAAATTTACGGATTGTACTAGAACTTTGCATTTGATGTTGATGGCTAAAACTAAAACAAATTCTTTTTCCTAGGCGAATAATATACTTTGGAATATCTTTTTACTAATTGACAATATATGTGAGTTTAAATTTAGATTGTACGAATACGGAACATGTGATACGGCTCAACACAGATACGAGCGCTAAAATCAAGTGTACAATAAACTAGTAATTAAATATTAGAATTAGATATTTTATGTATGTATAAATTTATTGGACACGATAATTAGAGTGTCGTGTTTAAATATTTGATAAGATATATTGATATTTTTTAAGTATTCGTGCAACATAAGTTCAAATTCAATACGGCTTCTATTCTGCCAACCAAAATACAGGCAACAGGATGCCAAAAACTAACGATATGAACAAGGCTTAACCATCATATGCAGCTAATTCCAAAGCAAGAAAATTCTTTAGATAAACATGTCCGAATATTTATTATTTTTTGTTTTTAGCGAGGGAAGGAAATGCTTGCGAGTTATAAATGTGTGCATGCATTGCTTGATTACACAGAAGAATTCTTGGTTTTGGAATATATATATACCAATAATCCATAGAAATTCTTCTGGCAAATTTGTCATGCAAAATCAAATTCTTACTGAAGGATGGAAGTAGGATGGCAATGTCTGATTGCTCTTCTTTCTCTTTCAGCCCTTTCATTACCATCACCTGTAGATTCAGGTAGGGCTGTCAATCTGGTCGGTTTACCGGCCGAACCAAACCAAAGAATTTTGGTTTGAAATTTGGCTTTCACTTTTTATAATTTTGGTTTTTAGTTTTTGGTTTGGTTTACGGTTTAATTATCGATTAACCAAACCAAACCGAACTGAAAATATTTTATCCGTATATCTCAAAATCAGTCTAAAAAACCTATCTTCTTCGACTCTTTTAACATTGATATACTCACCTTTTATTTTTCTCCCCTTTTCTTTATTTATTTATATTGTTTCTGCTTTACGTGGTTCTTCTTATCGTGCTAGTTATTTGATTTTTAGATTGTTAGATACAATATTTTTATAATAGTAATTGCATATTGAATAGATTATATATATACTAGTTTACTTTCGATGGATTTTGATTAAAAATATTTGTGAGAATTATTATATTCATCCAAATGAGGATGCATTTTCTTTTGTATAACTCTTCTTTTTTCATTTTCCTTCTTGGAATTTCGGTTAAAACCGAAACCGAACTGAACAGATTTTTTGGTTAAAGAATCGAACCAAACCGAAAGCTTTTGGTTTGGTATTTGGTTATGCAAAATACATAACCGAACTGTTGGTTAACCAAATTTTCGGTTTGGTTTAACCGAATTAACACCCCTAGATTTAGGTTTCTTCATTCTTCATCATGAATCTTCTCTCTCTCTCTACTACTACTGCTGATCAGATCAAATTCACTTACAGCTTGCAGATTGGATTTCAATGCATATCCATACAGACCAATAGGTGGATGCAGTAATGTCCAAGAAAGCATCGATGACTTCAACATCTTCCCACAAAGCATCTGCTGCCAAGAGGCCCTCCTCGTATACGCGCACGCCTTAGCCATCGAGGCGAAGAACGACTCATCGAAGGCCATCTTCCTCAGCCAAGATCAGTGGAGTGAGTGTGGGAGTATACCCTTTCAGCAGCAGAGCAATGTGTCGTTCCACAACTGCGGTTTAGACGGTTTGTATTATGGAAGCGGGGGTTGCTCGATGCTTAGGCTTTCGGATATTCCTACGAATGTTACTGATCGGTGCTCCGGTTTTGGCTCTTCGTCTTTTGATGATGCTTGTGGGGATTGCAGTGGTGGGATATCATCAGCTTTGGATCCTATGATGGAAAGAATTAATGTTAAGGGGAATGATACAGAGAGAGGTGTGTGCCTTGTTGGCCTTATTGTTTCTGTTATAGCAAGGAGAAAGGATGGTGCATCTGATGATCTTGAGAGATGCTTGCCTGCTTTAGCTGGTCCAGGTTTAAACTCTCTCTCTCTCTCTCTCCTCCCACACCCCTCTCTCTGGAGATGCTTGCCTGCTTTAGCTGGTCCAGATTTAAACACCTCTCCCTCCCTCTCTCTCTCTCTCTCTCTCTCTCTCTCTCTCCCTCTCTCCCTCTCCCCTCTCTCTCTCTCTCTCTCTCTCTCTCTCTCTCTAGAGATGCTTGCGTGCTTTAGCTGGTCCAGGTTTAAACAACTCTCTCTCTCTCTCTAACACATCAGCTTTCTTGCAGCATCTGAGAATTACATCAAGATTAACAGTAAGTGAAAAACTTCCAGATTTTACTTAAACATGAAGCACTTCAATCACATCCCTATTAACTCAATCAATAAAATGCATGTATCTGTATAGATGGAGTGGCTGAAGCTCTGCTAGCAGTGGTTCTCGTAATGATCGCCTTAACCGCAATCATCACCCTCATCAAATACGTAACCAAGACTAAAAGCAAAGAGAAGAAAGCCACAGTCGAGAGGAAGCACACCTTAGACATCCCGGGTCTCTACAGATTCTCAAAAGAAGAGATCGACAAAGCAATAAACTACGGGAACGAGAAGAAGTGCTTGGGAAGAGGCAGTGCAGGGCTGGTTTACAAAGGCATGCTCCCCAGCGGACAGCTAGTAGCAATCAAGCAGATATATAAAAGCAACACGTCGGATTCGTTCAGCAGGGAAATCGCGGGCCTTTCGAGAGTTAGACATCCGAATCTAGTGTGCCTGTTTGGCTGCTGCATAGAGGATGGAGAGCAGTACCTGGTGTATGAGTATTGCTCCAACGGGAATCTAGCCCACCACCTTCTGCGTACGTCGTGTTTGTCATTTTTACGAGTGTTTTTCGACTCTCTCTGATTGGCTGGTGTTTGCAGGGAAGGATACTTTCCTAACATGGGAGGATAGAGTCAGAATCTTGAGGGACTGTGCATTTGCTCTCAAGTATCTGCACACTCACACAAGTGGATGCATTGTTCATAGAGATATTAAGGTACAGTTGAACCTTGATAAAGTAATATTCGATAGAGTAATAATCTCGCTTAGATAATAAATTTTTTCAGTTCCGATATGGGTCAATGCATTAAAATAATGTTCGATAAAGTAATAACCTCATTAAATAAATATTTTTTTCCAATCCCAAGGTTATTACTTTATCGAGGTTTAAATGTACCTGTTTCAATTAGTTCAACAATATGCGAAAGAGATAGATAGATAGATTGATATAGACAACGGCAGATACAAAGGGGGGCGGGTGGGTACGACCACTAACTTTGCAAAATCTAAAAAATATATATTAAGTGTCACTAATTTGAACGGGGTCTAAAATTTAGAGTTTTGAATATATATTCTCATAGAGTTATATATGTAATAGTCATATTTTGATAGTATATAACCATATGCAAAAGATATAGTATGCAATCGATACTCTAAAAAATTAGCAACATCCGAAATATGAAGAAACTCTATCATTTAAATACCGGATTGATTCCTAAGCTAGAGATTGTTATTATTCTTCATAATCTTCCCCCAACTAAATCCGGGTGTTGGCAAAACATGGTTTATTCACAGAAAAAATATATATATAATATACTATTCCTAACAAAGTAATAGGTAGTAAGTATAAGTAGACAAAAATAGAAAAAACGTCCAAAAAAAAATTTCTCGCCCCCCTAACCTAAAATCCTGGATCCGCCCCTAGATATACAGATAGTAAGTAATGATTGACTCTTTGTCTTGCCAGTTGACAAACATTCTTCTCACACATGATATGAAACCAAAGCTATCTGATTTTGGGCTGGCTAAGATGCTGGGGATGGAGGAGAGCAAAGTGTTTACCGACGTTCGAGGGACGATTGGTTACATGGATCCTGAGTACATGAGCAATGCCAAACTAACTAGTGCTAGTGACATCTACAGTTTTGGCATAGTCATTCTGCAACTTCTATCTGGACAGAGAGTGATAGAGCTTGACTTGGATGCAAGAGATCAGCTCACTAGAAAGGTAAAGTTTCTCTCTCCACTCAAAGATGGAACAACACATGCAAACTCATGAAAATCTTGAAAACGGTGCAGGCAAAGGATGTGAACATGGGGAAAAGGCCACTTACAGATTTTCAAGATCCTAAGATGAAAGGGAATATTGTGACCGTCGATTTCGAGTCCATACTGCAAATAGCGGTGCTGTGTGTGGCCAGTTCAAGCACCGGCCGTCCCACCATAGATTTGGTTGCGGAAGAGCTGGAGAAAGTTTTGGAAAACACAAAGTTTCAGATGGTTAGTTTGCATCAATATAAACACTATATATATATATATATGCATATGAATGTAAGAATGTGTATGAGAGAATTGTTGATATGCAGAGAGCAAAAGAGAAGAGGTCATTTGGAGCAACACCCTCAAAATCACCAGAAGTGATTCCTCTGTAAGCCAAAGATGCACAGGATGTTTCTAGAACTTTCTTGAGATGTAGATAGTAGAAAGAGTGAAGTGAATACCTGAGACTAATGCCTTAATGGGCATTTTCTTGGCAAGCGAAGAGCAAGAGAGAAGAGCTCGGTTTCAGCAACACCATCACAATCACCAGAAGTGATTCCAAAGATGCACATCAGCAAAGGATGCTTCTCAAGCCTTTTTAGATGCTTCATACAATAAATCCAAAGAGTGGTGTAAATACGCGTTTTTGTAAACTTAAACATGACAGCACTTCAAGGTTTTAAAAGCAAAGTCCGGACTCAAATCATCTTCCTAGAATAGCACGATACACTGAGCATAAGACTAAGCAACAAGAACAAATCTAGTTACCAGTTCATAATCATACTCAGTCTAGGCACAGACAGCTGAACAAAAATAATGAACGAACAATAATACCGCCATCGCCGAGTAGCAACTGAAGTTTTAAGCTGAAGTATCAAAATAAGTAATGAAGAAAATATAATCCCATAAATTCTCAGTTAAGCTCAAAGTTAAATTCAAGAAAGCAGTACATTGTCGACAAGACAAACTCAGGATCCTTCAATGGCAACTCCGGCAGGGTATGATCTAAACCGTTAATTCCACAACATTGGCCAAATAACAATGTCTTTCAATTCTCATGGCTTTTCAGTCCATGTTTTCACAATAAGTTGGCATCAGTTTTCAAATAGATCAAGACCATAAATCCCACTTAAATTGTGTTTGCTTTTTGTGGAAAAATGGTTGCTTGTATACATCAGATAATGCTACAAAAGTCTCCATTTTGCGTTTTGATCTAATCCGGAGGCAAATCCCAAGCTTTTTCTGGGGCTCTTGTACCGCAATGCGTGTTATATTGTATCAGCCAGCAGATTAAATTTCGACTGAAGTTATCGACTTTACAGCCTGTCCGTTGGACCACCATATTCATCCACTGAGTCGGGTTCGCCTGGTGATATGATGTTCAAGAAAGTCTTGGCAGCTTGACCAACAGCACGAGAAGTCTTCTTTGCAGCCCCTGCCACCACTGGTTGTAGTGAGATTATAGGCAGGCTAGCTCTTTCCTGAATCATGGCTTTTTAAATGACAACTATTATGGTTTATTTCACGAAAAAATAGCATACGCGAAGAACGGATATTGTTGTTTCTTGTAACAAAGAAAACAATGAAAAAACATCTTACCCATTGTTTGTTGGCGAGCAAGTGAACCTATCTGACGAACTCCAGCTTCGGCAGCTTGCACTGCTTGAGCAGATTTGTTGACCCCATCAGCTATTTCTTGGCTGAGAAACAGATGAAAAGCACTTATTTGAAGGAGCACTCGCAGCTTCAAGTGGAACTAATAGTCTTTATTCGTTTTAGCAGTCTTAACACTTGCATATGCTACTATCAGCCCTAAACATCAACATTTTTAAACTAGTCTAAACCCACATCAAAAAATGATTTTAGCAGGACTCTAAGACCATTTAAACTCATAAGAGATAGAACAATTACAAATCAATCTTTTCCGAAAAGATGACTTTGCACTAGCTCCCTAGGAAATTCCATCATTGGGGGTAGTTAATTTGCTATCTATCACGAAAGTAACTGGCTTGACAGAGACAAGTCGAAAAAATTTAAATACCTCAAGTCACTCAATTCTAGTGTGAGATCACTGATCTCCATCCCAGATAGCCTGATAGCTGCCATTGTACTAGGAAGCTCCTCACGTGCAGTATCAGCCAACTTTGAAAGGGAAATTGCAGCTCTTCTCATTGCCTACAACAAAAGGATACTAAAGGCATTCATAAAGCCCAAGGCACGTGAAAATAGAAGTTACTTATAATTGTTCAAGTGTTCATGGCCAGATGAATGAACCGCCGTGAGCTTGCATCATAGTTGGTTTGACTTTCTAATTCTTACGACAGTTTCTTATATGTTCTACTTTTACATGCGTATCTTCTTTTCGTTGCGAAGTCAATTTGCTCTATATCCTTCAATGCGACGAACAAACTATCCAGGAAATTTGGCAAAATACAAATAGCAATAGTTTTCAATATTCTAGTGGTGAGATAAATTAGAAAGAATTTCTCCACCAATATTGCATCTAGATCACAGTAGTAGCAGCGGGGAAGTTAAAGCACCGCTCTTCAAGCATTATGATGTAAACAAAATGAACATAAATTTGTAAATTTCTACCTACTATATCGATAAACTTGGAAAGAATAGCACTCTACATCGGAGAAAAAGAAAATCATTTTGGAAAGTATAGAACACGAGAAAAATCATGTTGTAAAGAATAGCACTCTACATTGATAAACTTGTAAAGAATAGAACACATAAAGTTCTCCAAAAAATTATCTCTTTAACCAGTTTCACCAATTTCATTCATTTTTCCCTTTTAATCACTCAATGTATTGATCACACTATGAAAATTCTCAAAGCAACACGATCAACATTCTTTATTCTCTCAAGATATGTTCTTTATCATTGAAAGATGGAAGATTGCATTCCTGAAACGATACAACACACAACTGGAAATAGAAAAATAGACTTACAAATAACGTCGGCACAGCTGCAGCAACAAGGCAAGAGAATGCAACAGAAGTCTGCAAATCAACAAACAAGATTTTGAGAAGAAAAACAATCAAATAACGAATACAACCTAATTGTGATACTGAAAATTAACGGACGCAAAAAACCAATTACCGTGCAACCTATGAAGGCTAGTAGTAAAAAAGCTTGATCATTCAAACTCAATCTAGGGCGCGGAATTAGAACAGCTGGAGAAGAAGCACTTCTCACTTCAAAGTTCAATGATTCAATTCCCTCCTGCGGCTCCGACACCAAATCTCCGAATTGAGAAGAGGCCGCCCTGGCATCCGAATTTTTCGATATGCACGAGACTCTGAGGCAGAGCCGCCGGTGCCGCGGCGGTTTCAGCGTCGCCGAGAACTTACTGAAACCGCCGTCGGCAATTGAGAATTTTAACGTCGTCGGAATAAGAGTTCGGGAAGTGGCGGTGGTGAGTGCGCCGCCGGGAGGTTTCATGGCGGATAGTGGAGGTGCGGTGGGGGTGACGAGGTTACTTAGGAAATACAGATGGAACTAACTTTATTGCGGAGCGTACAACGTTTTGTTGCACGAGACGACGTCTATTCCCATTGTTTTGGCCTTTTGTCTTCTCCAGTTTCAGAACCACGTTATATATTTTCTTTTTTCTTTTCCTAATAAATATCTCTTGATTTTAGAGTGGTTTATTTGTAGTTTTTTTGAAGTGCAGATCTTTGTACGTTTGTAACATGGAGAAAAAAATTAAAAAAAAAAAAAAAAAAAACTAATTTAAAATGGACTTCACTCAAAATCGTTCGAATTTCACCAAAAAGTATATAAATATATTACTTAGAGGTGTCAAAATAATCGAGTCGGACCAATTCAATCGAACCCGTCCGGCTATCTTGGGTCGGGTTAGCCCATCCACGAATGAGTAGGACTATTTAAATGATAAACGTTCATGGGCCATCGTGCCATCGAGCGAAACCCGTCAAAACTTTTTGTATTCTAATTTTCATAATTTAAACATTAAAGTAAATAATTAGTATGAATTATATTGTCAATAAAGAAATAGTTTTCAGTAAGAAACGTTTTTTAAAAGAGACATAAATCGGGCTTAAACATTTCTGCATTAATTTTTGTATTGAACTATTTGTTAACTGACTTCAGTCAGTGATTAGTACTCAATATACTGAATTACTATGTCATGCGATCAGAAAGTTTGGCGAGCTGAATTGATTCAGCAAGCAGATTCAATATTATACTGATTCCGCTTGTTAACTGACTTCAGTCAGCGATTAGTACTCAGTATAAGTAGGTCGTGGTAGTCATCAGAGCCCATCTGGGCGGGTCAATTAGGCCACATTCTCATTATTAGGATTTAAATTTTCAAGTCCAACCTAATTCAAAGTATAAGTAGGTCGTGGTAGTCATCAGACTAGGCCGAGCGGCTGTCAAATATAAGAGGGAACTGCACGACTAGCTCAATCCAGTAAAAGAAAATCAAAAGTAGCCAATACATAAAACTATATTCATTAACTAATCAACATTACAAAATTGTCTCTACTTTTTAATTAATCAACAACGGTTTCAATAAACAAAGGTTTATTTGTGGGAGTTTGTGCCATATTTATGACTCGAGTGCCTATAGTGGGTTTGCAGCAGTCCATTGGCCGCCCTTCGGCACGAGTTAAATAATTATTTTTTTTCTGCCACGTGGTTGTGAACAGAAAGTTGCTGACTAAAACTATAGTAGATGGACATATTTGTGTTTTGATTTAGGAGATTGGCTAAAAACATATATTAACACTAAATATAATATAACACTACCTAGATTGTACATATGCATAATTCGACGTTCGTAAGACACCGCGTATACATAATTCGACATACAGTTAAACCTCGATAAAGTAATAATCTTGGGATCGAGAAAAAATATTCATTTAATGAGGTTATTACTTTATCGAACATTATTTTAGTGCATTGACTCATAGTGGGACCGAAAGAAATTATTATCTTAGCGAGATTATTACTTTATCGAATATTACTTTATCGATGTTTAACTGTAAACAGTTATATACAATTAAATATAAAATAAAATGATAAAGTTCAAAATGAGTAATATAACAATGAAATCTCAATACTCAAATTTGAAGTCTCCATTATACATAGATGCCCAACGTTTGGATTTCTTAGATAGGTCGAAATTTCGATTTTTTAATAATTTGGAGGATAAAGGCCATGCAGCGGCCTCTACCGACACTCCTGCATCAGCCCATATTCATGATCTTGAATCGGGTTGAGAAACTTAATTCGATGTTAAACTAATACGTATTTTTAGTTAGAAAGGGAAAAAAAACACAAGAGTCGAATTTGAAATCTCTACATAATATACATAATATACAAAGACGTCGGATTTCTTCGATAAAACATTGATTTAGTGGTCAAATCCTATCTGTAAAGAATAGTTGAAACGTCATTAATAGCCAGTTCATCATCACAAATTACAAAAATAAAATTATATAAGGTAAGTACTAAAGCATACTTGCACTCTAATTTTTATGGCCATTTAAATTTAAATTTCGAATCTGGAATTAAATGCTTTTGTAAGTATGCATGGATGCTTGCATTGCAAAGCAGATTACACCAACGGTACCATGAAAATAATATTTAATTATTACTTTTCGATTTTTTTTTTACCTAATCTGATCTGTCTTTCAACCTCTATAAATTATTCAACAAGAAATTATATTTTCACTATCAGTAAGAATTATTCTCCAAGAGTAAATTACTCTGCATATTTGAGAGTTTTCACAAGGTTTGCAAAGAAAGGTATTGGAAAATTCTCAATTTTCTTTTTTTATGTAAGTTAATTTGCTAGTTTATATTAAGTTTAGTTGAATCTCATTGTAAGATGTGTGTAAATTTATTAATATTTATTATGTTCCTTTGTCGTGTTCGAAGAATTATTGTTATTTTGTCGGTTGCTCATTATCACACGATTGATTGCGAGTAAATTGTGTGTCTACATACAAGAGTTCGAATTTAATCTAAAAGTATTTCATAGATATGTGTTGTGATTTTTAGTTAGAACTAATTTTGATTATTTAGTGATTCAGAAGTTTAATAATGTTAAGCATGTTTAATTTATTAATACTTATTATGCTCTTTTTGTCGTGTTCGAAAAATGATCGTTGTTCTGTCGGTTTCTCATTATCACGCGATCGATGGAAAGTAATCCAGAAATATAAGTAGTCTATGAAGCTTGCTTTAATGAATACCTATTCAATTTGATTGTTTTATATCTCATTTTACATCAACATATAACTTTTCCAAATTAATATAATAAAGGGAAAAAGTGTTATTATTGTCTGAATTTATACAATATTTTGTAATAAATAATAATATGATTTTAATAATAACAGATGATTTTTTTTTCATCTTTTCTTTTTCATATCTGCAGTTACTATAAATTAATTGTTAATTTATTTATTTAGTTTGCAGAAAAATGGAGCAAGCAGGATCATCATCAGCAAAATCCCCTTCAAATCCATCAAACCAGAGAAGGATGAGCTTCACTGATGAATTGGCTGCTATTGTGAATGCTTCTTCCCAAGATTTTTCATTTGATACAGATACAAGATACAAGTTAGTATAAAAAAAACTCAGCAATATTTGAATTAATTTAGTATGTTATTTTATATTTTTAAATTTAATCTATATTTAGTTAATATTAAAATTGGCCTCAAATGACTTCTGATAACCATCTTTCGGCTAACTTAGCCTGCTCCGTCATCTGAATCAAAATGGACCGGCATGACCTACTCATAGCTACTATGACTACGTTCGGAAAAATTTAGGCAAAATACAATGTTATAAATCGTAAATAGTTATGTTCAATCTCGTTATTTTGCCTGATTCAATTGTAATTTGTTAATTAGAAAAATATATAATTAGTTAAACAATGTTGCAGCAACCCAGAAGCAAGGGAATATCGGCCAATAGGACCATCATTTTCAAGAGGTCCATTACAGGTAATTTTTATATATTTTTATTTAATTTAGGGGGAAATTAGATTATTTGTATTATTATTTTTGTAAATAAAAGCATTACGATATAATTAATTAATATTTTATTAAGGGGGGAATGCTGTCACAGTTTCATGGAGGAAACGAAGACATCTCTCATGCAGCCTATTTGCATCCACGAGAACAATAGTAAGGACTTGTTGATCAATACTATAAGTTAATAATGTAATTGCTACTGTTTAATTACAAGTCGCATTTTAATTTTACGGGTCGAAGTAACTTTCGTTTTGTGAATTTTGAAATAGCTTTCATGCGAGGAGAATGGTATCTGGCGAGGAAACGTCAGAATACTACGATGACGGGATGATAAATAGATACAATCTACCATCGTCCAATCTGCCTCCCGAGTATCATATGTTGATGTCTCGAGGGGTACAGATTGGGTCCTCACAGACTCTGGTACGATTTAAAATAATCATCACTACTTATTTATTGAAATAATTTACAATTAATTTTAATTAAAAAATTAATGATAGACCATTTTTCTTTTTCTTTTTTTTTTTAATTAAGTAAATCCGAAAAATTTAGTGCAAATAAGTTCAGTTGAAAACAATTTTAGTGCAGAAATTGTGCAATATTAGTGCATTTCTACGCAAAATAGCGCAAAATCATTAAAGTTGATCTAACTGTATCTATCTCGATAATTTATTATAGGTACCGTTTGAGAGCTCGACGATCGATCCTTCAGCCAATGCTTATTGGGCAGCACAAGCTCAAAATATTGCAATGGCGCCCGAGAGTTCGTCCAGGTAAGATAGTAATTACGAATTTATCTCATTAAAAATATATATAAACACGATATATTTATTTATTATTAACTTTGAATTACTATTTGGTTTAGGCCGACGAGGAATCAAGGCATTCCTTATCAAATGAACACTCCAAGTGGCTTTGATCCTTGCAATGTTATAAGTCCTACGCCAATAAGGGTAAAAATGCTATATGATTTTTTATCAAAAAATTATATTCATTTACTATATAATAATCTCGTAAATATATTTACATGCAGCCGACTTTTCAAAATGCGATCGATCAACTAGCTGAAGTCGCGACACAGAATTATATCACGCAAAACATCGAATCTTCGTTCTCGAGGTAAGAGGTCTTAATTTACGTCCAGAGATTGTCACGTGTATCGATTATAAGTAATTTATTTTACGTCATAATTATTAATCTTAGATCAATGGGAGCTCAAGGAGTTGCTTATCCAATTCCAGTGGTGCCACCTGTTAATGAATTTGATGGTGGCAGTTCAAGTAATGCAAGGCTCAAGGTAAAAATTTATTTACTATACTATATTTTTTATTTATTTTAAACTCGTATTTCATTTCATCAATAATCGTTAAAATTTAGCAGAGGAAAATGCCATTGGAAGATGATGCAACTCCAAGTCAGCAAGGTTGGAGCTCTTCTGGTGGAGGCTTTCACAGATACAGCTCGAGCAGCAGCAGCAATGGCAGAAGGTGAAAAAAATATATTTAAATTTTCACATTCTTATTTTTATTATTTACCACGGTAAATTCTTCAATTTACTAGTATACATAAATTCGGATTTTCAGCTACACTTTGTACGACAAGAGGTACGAGGAAATCGGCCTTCCTGTGGACCCACATTTGCGCATTTTTATCGCAGCAAACGGTAACGGTAAATTTTTATTATCTTACTCGTTCTTTCGATCCGTATATATTTTTGTATTAATGAAGTTATATAATAATTTCAGGAAATGGAGAGTCGTCGTCGAGGAGAAACAATTGATCGTGGGCATGTGGGGGATTTAGGAACCCAAATTTATGATTTGTTTTGTTGTAATATTAATTTGGACATATTTATCTTTATTTTGTTTAAATTTCTTTTAGAATATGTTGTAGTAAATTTAGTTTATTTTACATTTGTTGAATAAATTATTTCATTTAGTAATTTTCCAATTTATTGCATGCAACTTGGGAACGAGATCACCTGTCCAATAAATCACTCTCCAATTGATGTCAAATTTAAAATTATATAATTCTGAATTAAAAAAGACACTATTTAATTATTTATTTTATCATCTCTCAATTTTATCATTTGAATATTTTATCCTTCCTCAATCTTATCCTTTAAATCTATAGTTTTTCAATCCAAAACTATATAGTTTTAAATTGGACATCAATTAAATAAAGATTTATTAGACATGTGATCTCATCTCTGAAACTTGTTTGCTTAGTTACAACTAATGATTGAAAATGCATTTTAATTAGGACCATGCATGCACACCGCACATATGTGGTTAGATCTACATTTTTAGTATATTGTATAATAGTGAAATACGAAGTGTAACATGAAAATGGATGTTACGAGATATGAGGTCGAATCTTATATTTGAGATGTAAGAATAAAATGTTGGCTAATTATTAATTATGAAGAGAAGACCTCAGTATAGAAACTCAAATGCAACATAAAAACATAAGTGGAATAGATTTAATGGTAAAAAAAATATCGGAGGTTTTTGTACAATCTCTCTACTATAAAAATAAAAAATATTATTTTCTCCGTCCCGTTATTATTGTCTCATTTGATTTCGGTACAGAGATTACGAAACTTTATTTAAGTGTGTTTTATGAGTTTTAATTATATTAATAAAATGAACGTAGTTTTCGAGGAGTAGTTGGTGGAAAAAATGAGAATTTATTCAAAATTTTGCAGGGCATAGTTGAGACAATCAATTTTTTTTTATATTTTTTTTCATGTTATATTTTAAAAATAATCTTAAGTTTCCAAAGAGTTAAAAATCATAGACTTTCAAGTACGAAGTGGAACGAAAATCGTGTGAGAGATATATTTTTTGAGAGAGAGGGTATGATAATATAAGGATGAATATTAAGTAGGAGGGACCCACTTTATTTTTTGTTTTTACTTTTTGCTATTTTAAAAAAGAATACTATAATAGCGGGACAATTCGATTAAGAAAATAGAACAGTACTAGCGGGACGGAGGAAGTATAACGTATTGTGAACTTGATAAAGTTTGTTCCCACGACAATTATCACAATTTTTTTTTTGTCAAAATTGCGTCCGAATTTATTTTTTTATATTTATAATAGAAAGTCTATTATTCTATTTGCATATTAAAATTTAATTTCGTTCTCTAATTCTAAATTCTCCCGTAAAAACTCGCACATATTTTCTTGCCACCTACTTCACTACTTGTCCACAGCATCATAATATAACTCAATAATATGATTTATCATTTTTGGTGAATTTATCAAAATATATGTAGAAATTAATAGTAATAGCATTTTGTTTTTGTTTTTGTAATAAAAAGATAAAATATGAAGATATCCACAAGTAACCGATTGGGAAGATTCCTCCTTTTGTTCGTTAGCCGTTGGTGGCCGGATACAACTAATGCCACTCCAATTTCATTAAAGACAGATCACCGTACAATCTCATAATTGGTATGTAACGCTTATCGAGTTGTACATTCTTCGTGGAATTAGTGAACTTTTCTTTGCTGTTGTGGCAGTCTGTGCTGTCTTACAGTTCGCTTCCTACATTATCGTCTCTATTTCTCTCTCCCTCATTTCTCTCTCTCTCTCTGTATCAACAATGGCTGCAAGTCTCTCTTTCCTTCAATTCTCGCCTCAGACCCTTCAAACGAGAGACTTCCGAAGGAAATCGAGCCCCGCTGTTTATTTGAAGTTCAATGGTACAATACATTATGCTTAACGTACAATCGCGATTTTTTTTTGTGTGTGTAAATAACGGATGGATTTGCAGGGAATTCTACGGTTAGCTGCTCGTTTTCGAGTAACGGGAAAGGAAGGCCGGATGATGCGGTGAAAGATGTGGACAGGCTTTTGGAAGAGAAGCGTCGGGCCGAGCTCTCGGCCCGTATAGCCTCCGGCGAATTTACAGTCGAGAAGCCTAGGTACGATCGTTGTTTCTAGGGTTTTGCTCTGTGCTTTATCTGTTGTACCAATGACAAAATTGAAGCTTCTAGAATTGATTTTGCTTATAGAGTTGTACTCTAGGTGTTTTTTTGGGGATTTCAAGCGATTGAAACCAAGCAAGACTGGTTTTGGGATGATTACAACAGAATTAACTGATATATTATCTTGTGTTTATGTATAGCATTCATCAACAACAAAATGAATATGAATGGAATCAGGATTTGCTTGACAATTTTTTTCCACTGTAAATAATTTTTTCTTGGTTGTAACTTGTGTGTTCCTATGGATGATAGCTTTCAATCACAGCTCAAAAGTAGTTTGTCGAAATTGGGTTTGCCTAAAGAGATAATTGAGTTCATAGTCAATGTTACTGGCGGAGCAGGGGACTACCCGAAGGTCCCGGAGGCAAGAGGGTCAATTGGTTCTATAAGAAACGAACCCTTCTTCAAGCCGTTGTACGAGCTATACCTAACTTATGGTGGGATTTTCAGACTAACATTTGGTCCGAAAGTATGTATCATCAACTCCATTAGTGCCCATTTTCCTTCAAATTTATGCTTTTCCGAGTAACTATCTTGGCCTTTCTTGCAGTCCTTTCTAATAGTATCAGATCCTATAATAGCCAAACATATATTGAAAGACAATTCAAAGGGTTATTCAAAGGTATTGCGGTTATTTTAGATAAGCTTGTTTTTTGTTTAGCTACGAATGTTTCATGATTCAAAAGCTATTTTAAGCTTAACTAACTCTCCCCTTCGATTTTCTGCCAGGGAATTTTGGCTGAAATTTTAGATTTTGTTATGGGGAAAGGACTTATACCTGCTGATGGGGAAATATGGCGTGTGAGAAGACGTGCTATAGTCCCTGCACTGCATCAGAAGGTAGTACAACGATCGTGTAACCATAAAAGAAAGAATAAAATATATATATATATATTTTATGGTAGTACTAGTATGTATATCATGCAACTAATACCATTTCATGATACTCGTCTTAGTTTGTGGCTACGATGTTTAGCCTCTTCGGAGAAGCAACCGATAGACTCTGCAAGAAGCTTGATGCTGCTGCATCCGATGGTGAGAACGTGGAGATGGAGTCCCTTTTTTCGCGTTTGACATTAGATATAATTGGGAAAGCCGTATTCAATTATGATTTCGATTCTTTAAAAGTGGATACTGGAATTGTTGAGGTATAAGCTTCAGCTCTTCTGCATTCTCGTTTTCTTTAAGTTGATAAAACTTATACCTCACCACTTTTTCCGTCGAAGCAGCCCTAATGCCTGTTTCTCCAACAGGCCGTATACACCGTTCTGCGAGAAGCAGAAGACAGAAGTGTTGCGCCGATTCCATTTTGGGAGATTCCGATTTGGAAAGATATTTCGCCGAAGCTGAAGAAGGTTAATGCTGCTCTGAAGCTAGTCAATGAAATATTAGATGATCTCATAGCAATTTGTAAGGTAAAGTTCGAAATTTGTTGTATTATCAATACTTGCTTCATGCTCTCCTACAATTTGCTATCTTATTGTGATAGTGAGATTAAGAAAGCCAACATTTATTCATTATTCGAGCCACGTTAATGAGTAACAACAGTCGGCTCAGTTTCAAACTCCGAGGGACTATTATATACTACCTCCGTTCCGTTATTATCGTTGTGTTTCTTTTGGGCACGGAAATTAAGAAAAAAGTGTTTTGTGGTGTATATTGTTTGAGTTTTGGCTAGTTATTTTTGTCCACACATTGCCGTTTTTAGAAACGAGACAATTTTTAATGGGACGGCCCAAAGAGGAAAACAAGACGGAGGGAGTATCTCCTTAGTCCGTAGTCTTGCACATGGTGTTCCAACGAATAAAGAAGGATACTCACATCCTGAAGATAAACTTTTACGGCTTCCTGCTGGAATCGTTACATTTTCTATAAATTTTTATTTCTTCTTGACCTGTTCTCATTATACATTTTCGCAGAAAATGGTAGACGAAGAAGAATTACAGTTTCACGAAGAGTACATGAACGAACAAGATCCTAGTATTCTTCATTTCCTATTAGCATCTGGAGAAGATGTATGGAATTGGCTATATCTCTCTGTGTATTTTATAGATACGTCGAAAAACGAGTTTTTTTTCTGATAAGATATTCGTGTGGGTAATCTGTAGGTTTCGAGCAAACAACTCCGCGATGATTTAATGACAATGCTTATAGCTGGACATGAAACATCTGCTGCTGTGCTGACATGGACCTTTTACCTTCTTTCACAGGTATTAACTGTTTAAGCCTTTTCATTAACTGAAGCGGACAAATCAGTTTACGCTTCATTAACCGTAAACTCGTCCGAGTCTAACTAACCATTTCCATCTTACTGTTTTTATAACTTATAGGAGCCCAGAGTGATGGCCAAGCTTCAAAACGAGGTTCGTCGAGATTTATTGTCAATTGCACCTCTGAGTCTGAGGTAATCCATTCCCTTACACTATAATTACATTTTTAGGTCGATTCTGTTCTAGGCGATCGGTTTCCAACAGTTGAAGATATGAAGAAGCTCAAGTATACAACTCGAGTTATCAACGAAGTGAGTAAATGCTATTATCTCTGCATTTCTCGTATCTCAACTTAAACTTCTGTTTTGCATTATTCCAACTTTTGCAGTCATTGAGACTCTATCCTCAACCACCGGTTTTGATTCGACGTTCCCTTGATAATGACGTACTAGAGAAGTACCCAATTAAAAGGTTCGTTCTTAAAAACCACCAACTATAATTGAATCTTGTTTTCTGCATTCTTATTATTTGAATTATGAACTGCTACTCAATTGAAAATTTTCGAGTTAACTTGCATAAAGCCTTGATCTTACGGAATAAGCATATTGGAAAATTATCAACTGATACAATATCACAGAAATTATTCATGAGTTGTGAAATCACCAATTTGTTTAGACAGTTGATAATGAATGAATGCGATGTTGCAGTGGTGAAGATATATTTATATCCGTGTGGAATCTGCACCGTTCCCCTCATCATTGGGAAGACGCTGAGAAATTCAATCCCGAAAGATGGCCTTTGGATGGTCCGAATCCGAATGAGACAAACCAGAATTTCAGGTCCGAATCCTTAGCTGCTCGTTAATAGTTCGATAACAGATTCATAACTCGTAACCTTCCCTACTGATTTTCTGTTTCCTTAGTCACAAATCGATGAGCTAAGCTTTACTTATTTACTCAAACCCTTCAGATTTCATCCTCAACTGATCACTTTTTTGTTACAGCTACTTGCCATTTGGGGGAGGGCCAAGAAAATGTATTGGAGACATGTTTGCAACATTTGAGGTAAATCTTTTTAAGCCTACCCTTTTCAGTTATAGAATCAATCTTTTAAATACTCCCTCCGTCCCATTCATACCGTCTTGTATACTATATCAGATTGTCCCGTCAATATTGTCTCCTTTCCATAAAAGGAAATAAAATACTCCCCCCGTCCCATTATTTCTGACTCGCTTTTCCGATTGGTACATCCCATTATTTCTGACTAGGTCCCAATTTGGCAAAAAATTAGTACACTCTCACTTATTTTTTTCATCTTCTCTCTCCTACTTATCTCACTCATTTTCTCTCTCATATTTTATCATCTATTCTCTCATTATCTCTCTCGTATTCTCTCTTCGAAATTATCATCTACCATCTCTCTCATACTTTATCATCTACTTTCTGAATTTCCGTGCCGAAAAGAAATGAGTCAGAAATAATGGGACGGAGGGCGTGACACTAAAAATCACAAAAAGTCATGTGGAACCGCATCATTTACGCACAAAAGTCAAGTTTCATAAACTCCGTGCCGAAATCCTACATGAAAGTATGAATGGGATGGAGGGAGTAATTCTTTTGATATCCTTAAATGTATATTTTCCAGAGTTACAATCTATGGGTTCATCTACAACGGTTTGATGGTAATTAGGCATCGTTAATCGGTGGCGGACCATCTATCATTTCATCGACACCGCGATGATAAAATTACTATCTTGTTAATTTGCAGACTGTTGTAGCAGTCGCCATGCTTGTCCGGAGATTCGACTTCCAAATGGCCCTCGGAGCACCACCTGTAAGTAATCAGATTCGAACGCGGTTAATCTGCACGGCTGGTATGTGTGAAGTGTTGTCTGATTATACGGTTCTTGCTCTGTTAGGTCAAGATGACTACCGGAGCCACGATTCACACCACGGAAGGTCTAAACATGACTGTAACGCGAAGGCAACGAGTTCCTATCATTCCGAACCTTGAGGTTTCGACTGTAAATGGGGAATCAACACTAAACCCTCAAGAGGTAACCATAGCCTCAGATCAAAAGGATGAAATCTCTTCTGCAGTTTCTTAGTTATGGTGTAGAGAGATGCCATATCCTTTAGAGAGAGAAAGAAGTGTTGTAATGGAGCTACACTTGCTATTCAAACTCTTTAGGTATAATTCTTTACAGTGTTGTAATGTGAAGCTTTCTATAGAAATGAGAAATGCTGCATCTTGGAGCGTTTTGTGATACACATTCTAGCCATGAATACAGGAGATAAAATTATTTCATACTATAGAATTATATTTATTTCATATTTGCAAGAATTGTTTATTACCTTATATAAATACAAATTTCTCAAAAAGTTTCTCATTGTATATTTTAAAACCAAACCGAAAATTCGGTTAACCAAAGTTTTGGTTGTATATTTTACAAAACCAAATACCAAACCAAAGAATTTCGGTTCGGTTTGGTTTTTTATCCAAAATTTCGGTTTGGTTCGGTTTGGTTTTGGTTATAACCAAAACTTTAAAAAAAAAAAAAGCATAACAATTGACAAACAACAAAAATTACAATGTCAAAACTAATATATGTGCAACGCCTTATATAATTGTCATCCCATAAATCAATGATGCTCAAACCATTAGAAAATAACGTACTTTGTAAAGTTCAAACAATAAGTTTTTATCACTAAACATTCAAATGTCGTTAAAAAAGAAACAATAAAGAAGTGTTCAAGAACTTGGTTCTTTGAGATCTTCATATCATAATCAAACTTCAGGATCCTACAAAAGAAATTAACAAAAGTAAATAAGTTAAATTATTTTATACTTGTATAATTTAAACTTTATTTAAATCATTAGAGAAATAAAGATATCAAACACCAGCTAGCAACTATATTATCTTTTATCATAACTTCAAAGTCCAATGACAGTTGACTCCAAACCAATATTGGCAATTAAAACTGAAATAAGACCAAAAAAAAAAAACAATTCATATCAAATGTTTGAAAACTTGAACCACCTTAATGAACACATTAAATTAAAACTTACCAAGTTCAATTTTTTCCATCGCATCATAATAGGTTAGAAGGTAAATTTGGAACAATAATAATATATAATACGATACAAATCTCGGCCCATCTTCCAAATAAGTCAAAAGAATGCTATGTTTTACTATTTTATAATTTTCTCCAAGATATAAATGTTACATAATACTAATTACACTTTTAAAATTATTATAATATTTTAGGTTCAGTTTGGTTCGGTTAACCGATGCTTAAACCAAAAACCAAACCGAAAATCAAAAATTCAAATAATGGAAACCAAATACCAAACCAAAAAGTTTTGGTTCGGTTAAAAAATGTTTGGTTCTGTTCGATTCGGCCGGTTAACCGACCAGGTTGACAGCCCTAGATGTGTGGGATAATGATAACATAAATGATGAAGTAGAAGAGAGAAGATGATAAATTATGAGAAAAATTAAAATGAGAAAAGCTAAATGGATCAAATTGATCCAGATCAATTACCCAAAATAGCTTCAATCAAATTTAAAAAGACCATTTTATCATTTTCATAAATTTAAAGTTTTATTTATTTTAAATATAATAAACATATAAGTTTGAAGAATTTAATACAAAATTCATATTATTGGCAATCCAAAAGTTTTCTATATTTAATTTTTCATTTCATTTCAATTCAACTTTTTCATTTTTTTTAATTAAAAATTATTAACTTTTGAACTTTAAGTAATACAAAATTTTATTTGTTATTTTTTTAAATAAATGCAATTTGATTGTATAATTTATTATATTTCTGCTCATTTTTATTTATATAATATATAACTATTTTATAAATAAATAAATTTATAATAATGATAAAAAAGGTAAAAAGTGTATATATATTAATTTGATATGAAACTAATTCTACAAAAAATTAAAAAGATATAGCTTCAATTTATCATTATATTATAAATAAGTAAAAGAAATATTCCAATAGGAAGCATTATAAATATTTCCATTTATTTTTGTCTAATTTGCTGATAAATAATAAATTGGAAAAATTGAAAAAGTAAAAAGTGTTTATATATTATTTGATAAGAAACGAATTCTAAAAAAAAAATCACTTTAGTTTATCATTATTTTATAAACAAGTAAAAGAAAAATTCCCATAGAAGCCTAATAAATATTTCCATTCTTTTAAATTTGCTTATAAAAAAATAAAAAATATTAAAGATATACTTGATGCAAAAAAATTCATAAGAAAGTTAAATTCGTAGTATTGATATATTTGGAAGAAAGTTAAATTCGTAAAATTGAAATATTTGACTGCTTGTATTCGGCTCAAATTTTTAAATTCGAGTCGAGCTTTATTGAGCTTGAGCCCGAGCTATTCAGATAAATCTTGGTTTGTTAACAACCCTAATGACATACATGTCAATAAGCTTTTATTATTATCAAATATTTAGTGTTCAAATCTTAGTAATAATTTTATTAGTGTTCAAACATGGCGTTCAAATCTCAGTGATGATTATATTAGTGTTCAAATAGGGGCATATTTAGAGAGAGTCAAGATGGTTGATTGACTCATCGACCACCATAATTTTTGTATGGTAGGCTATACCATCATAATGTAGCAATAACTAAAGTAAGTAATATATTTAGTTTAGTGGTTTGCACCTCTAGCACTTTCTTTAAAAGGTCTCAAATTCAAATCTTATCATAACATTTTTTCCATTTCTTTTGATATTTTCAACTTGCTATAATTTCCTCGATTATATTTTTACAAGTGCCACATCATTAATTTAAATAATTGACACATCTGGAGAGGAAATGACAATTTGGTCCCGTAATTTTAATTATTTACGGTTTTGATTACAATTTTTTATTAGGTCATTTTGATCCAGCAACTTTTTGGTACCGACTATTCTGGTCTTATAACTTTCAATGCTATAATCTTTTCAACAATTTTAATCTTATACAAAGTTGCGGGACCAATTTCGTAAGTAAACAAAAATTACGGAACCAAAATCGTCATTTCCTTATGATAAATTTTGATTGAAATTTTATTTATTACATTTAAATAAACAAAACAAAAAGCGTAAAAAACAATAGCGTAAAAACAATATATTCAACAACGAACAACGACTCTGTTTTTCGGACATGTCTTAAAACAGAGGCGCTCTGGGCGCTCATTCTTTCAGGC
This sequence comes from Lavandula angustifolia, assembly GCA_028984105.1. Taxonomy (NCBI): domain Eukaryota; kingdom Viridiplantae; phylum Streptophyta; class Magnoliopsida; order Lamiales; family Lamiaceae; genus Lavandula; species Lavandula angustifolia. Next base: position 19,712,566 of record CM054815.1, on the reverse strand, counting down.
TAGATCTCTGACTTTTCTCAACCAAAGATAGGAATTTTTGCAGAAACGCAGGTGAAGAATTCGATCTCTCTTCAGTAATTTCGCTCAATTTCTACGTTTGATCCGGAGATCTTAATGTAGTATTCGTAATGAACGTTTGATGCGGTTGTTTGTTCCTGATCCAATTTGATCACACGGGGAATTTTCCAGTTATTTCGATTGGATTTTCTGACGAAAATTGAACTTAACTGAATTCAACTTGGGGATAGCAGGGCTAGAGGAAATGTCGGGCGGCGCGACGGGTGGACTCGTGGCGCGGGCATTCGAGTCTCTGCTCAAAGAATGTTCTAATAAGAAATACGATGCTCTTCAATCCGCCGTTCAGACGTGTTTGGGTGCGTTTCTTCCTCCGGAAATCCTGTTTCTTTTGCTCAGCATTTTTGATTCCATGATGGATATATCTGTTTTATTTCTTGTTTAGTTTTTCTTTTTTGTTGTTGTTTCGTTGGTACACTTGATTGATTTTGGACAGTTTCTTCGGTGCTTGATTCTCTAGGAAGTGGTATTGTGAAATACGTGTTTCGTGTTCACGATTATGAGCTATTCGATGTTCCATCGTGGTCTAATATAATTTCATCACTGTATTTCATAATTTGGGAAGCGTAAATTGTGATCCTTATGGTTCTTGCTATTGAACGTATTGGTCCAGTTCTATATTCATCCAATTGATTTATGGTGTAATTGGCTACAATTCGTTAATAGGGGTTTATGGGCAAGTGACTGCCAATTATGTTTAGTTAGGAAGTTATGTTTGAGGACATTGATGTTCTTCTTTTGGCAATATTTTTCACATTTTTGTGCTTTCAACGTAAATCGGCATCTCTATAACTAATATATAATCTTCAATGTCCTCTGATGCCTCAGACAGTGGAATGAACTTCAATCAGCAGGCTAATATTGGTGAGACTAAACAAGCTTCGTCTGCAGCTCCAAAGCAAAGGTGTTCTAGAGACAGTGAGATTTAGGTTTTGGTACTCTTGGCAAATAATGTTCAGAAAATATCATCCTTACATCCATGCATTTTCATCTTTGTCAAACTGTATTGGCTAAATAGCTGGATGGAATAATGACCTTAGAGGAGAAACTTAAGTATTTTGTATATAAAAATGAGATAAGTGTTGACCTTGGGAAAGATATATAGGTTTATGAAAATATATACATGCACACAGACTCATTTGTATACATAGATATACCAAAATGCTAAATAGGTGTGAAATTTTCATTTTTAAGAAGTTTGTACCTCGGCATGTGATAACAAGAAATGGAATTCTAGATCTGAAACGAATAGATTATAGTTGTATAGAATGAACAAAATAGATTTATTAACATAGCAAAATCATGAGTTAAGAACATACTTCCCTCACGAAGGAACTTAAGTGAAGTTATGTTCCTTCAGAACCTTAGTGAGGGACTGATGGAAAGTTCAAGTTATTCTTACGTCAAACTATGAGTTAATGAAATCGATCTTAAGAAATGGATTGCTTGTTTCATTTACCCCACTGGAAAATGGTTTACCTCCCCTGATTGATCTCCTTATTTATTGCAATCCTGGTTCTTTATCTCTATTCGATTTAGTTTCAATTTTTGCAATCTCATGTTTCAGTGGTTCATTTGAATCGACTGCTGAGGGTGCCGAACCTACAAGCAGCAGCGGATCAATCACAAAAGTCTCAGAAGTTGCTGGTCATACACAAGGAGGAGCGGATGTTGATATCCTTTTGAATCCCCTCAGGCTTGCCTTTGAAACGAAGAATGTTAAATTGGTGGAACTTGCGTTGGATTGTTTTCATGTATGTGCTCCATTTTGTTCGATGCTGTCTAGTTTCAGGAAGTTTCTGCCGACTAGGTTACATCACAATTTAGCACTTACCAATATGAAAGTTGATGTTGATATTTTATGATGTATATGGTTACTTTATCTTTTCTTTATATGCATTCTCCTTGGCATGCCATATTACTACTCGTGGCATGTTATTCGGGTTTCTACCTTTCTCAAACACCAAAAGGTATATAATTGGTTGCTAATCGTTGAGTGCATATAAGTTCATATCCTTCGTAAAAGGACCCTATTCTAGCAACTCTGTCCATAACTGCACTACTATAAAGTATATAGGGAAAATAATGTATCTCAAATTTTAGAGAGCTAATGTAATTGGTTAAATTCCTCTTCTTTTTCTAAATGCAGAAACTCATTGTGTACAATCATCTAGAGGGTGATCCTGGTCTCGACAATGATAATAACTCTAAATTGTTGACAGACGTCCTCAACATGGTGTGCGGTTGTGTAGAAAATTCAACTCCTGACAGGTACACCGTACACATATTGGTATATTGAGAATGAGCATTCTGCGCATTTGGCATTTCCTGAGTTTAACCCCAAGAAAATAAAATGCAGTATCACTCTTCAAGTAATGAAAGTGCTTCTTACTGCCGTAGCATCTGCCAAGGTTCGAGGTATGTCTCTTATATAATTTATGGGCTCATTTATCTTCCAGGTGTCATTAATATAATAGTTTATGCTTCGATAGCCGATTTTGCCATAAAATTCAAGCATATTGAACCTGATTCTGAAGATGGTTAAGTTGCCATTTCACCTGAAGGGTTCTTGTTTCATGTATCCATGATATGTGTTTTGATGATGACTAGAAGCGCATGAAATGTATTGATTTTTTTATTTTTCTTCCCGGTTATAGGTGGATGGTTAGCTTTTGGGCATCAGAATTTCCTGTAATTGTCTTGTAACACCCGTGATATTGTACTACAAAAAGCTCATAAAATTTTATTGTTCAACGAATTCTACGTGGGTATGATAATAGAAATCCACATCAGAGTTTCACAACCATCTTAGATGAATAATTGCCCACTATCTGAGAGTTACTGTTTCACATGTCTTATTGTTGGTGTTTATGTTGAGATCTTTCTTAATTATTCTAAGGATTCTTATTGCTTTCTGTCACTGCATCTTCTGAGCTAAGTCCACGGAATTTTGACCCTCATTTTTCATCATCTCTTGATCTTTAGATTCCCCATGCTGTCCGGTCCTGCTTCTTACTTCTTATTGACCCTGCAATTGTTATCATTTTAAATGATATTCATATCCTACCTGCACAAATATTGCCCATTCAACTGATATATTGTAATCTTTTGATCTATTTTTATGCAGTACATGGCGAGCCATTGCTGGGAGCCATTAGGGTTTGCTTTAATATTGCTCTTACCAGGTATCTTCAATTTATTGTTCCGATTTGTTTGAGTTATACATCTATCTAGTGCTAATATTATCTAGCATATTTAGCAAGAGTCCTATAAACCAAGCAACATCAAGGGCCACACTAACACAAATGCTCAGCATCGGTTTTAGACAAATGGAAAATGATGAGGTATGAGATAAATTTTCTTTTTTGAACTCTTTCTAATGATGATGGTGCGAGGGTTTGTACATGATGGAATAAATACTTCCTTTTTCATTCAGGTTTCTTCTAAATCTCCTAACGAAGGTCAGATGGAGGACGGGTCAAATGACATTTTATCTGTGAAACATTTGAATAGTACATCTATTTTGTATGTTGAGGGAATTCAGAATTTTGTAACTGGCTCTGACATTAAGGTACATTACTTACAATGACATTCATACATGATTATGACCCTTCAGTTTATCTTTTTCTTTGATGTTATGATATGTTGCTTATAAGCTTCTTTAAGATTTTTCAAAAGATATCTCATATGCAGTTTGTGTTAAACTCTTCTATGTATAGGGTCTGGAGGCTTTTCTACAGAAGGCCGTGGATCTTGAAGATGATAGTAAAGTTGAAAGGTACGGTCACATGGTTTCTAAAACAAGGGACATTGCACGGTTTCTCATACAATGGAGCATGCAATTGATTTCTTGGTGTATCTTATCTTCTTAAGAATCTAACAACAGTTCTCAATTTCCATGTTTTCTTATTTTGAATTGTATTCATCTTCTTCCTTCAAATTGCTAATTTCTTTCAGAGGGATGGGTCAAAAGAGCTTGAGTGTTGCACAACATGATGCTTTGGTTCTTTTCTGTACTCTCTGTAAGGTTTGTGTATCTACCCCTTCTTGCATTCCATTCACAATCTTCTTCATGTGACCATTTTGAATTAATCTAGCAATTTGATTGCAGATGGCTATGAAGGAGGGCAAAGATGAAGTTACTACCAAAAATCGTATTCTTGCTCTGGAGCTTTTACAGGTTAATTTTGTTTGTATATGGTGTTTTTATGTGGTGGATGTGAGTTGGGAACTTTCTTTAGTCTATTTCGTTATAGGATCTAGAATGATGTTTTGTGTTTAGGAATATAATTCAGAATCTGTGAAATCTTTGTCCTTAAAGCAATGATGTATGTATCATAGTTTAGGAGGTTAATACTAATGACTATAGAAAGTGCATTTGGCCACTTAAATTTATATCAGAATGTGCATTTGTTGGCTATATTGAGTAATTTTGGCACAAGGCTTCCGGGGCCTCAACAGTATTTTTACCTTTCTGCAATTACATTAGATGCTAATTCTTGCACAGTTAATGTATTTTATTTTCTTGGTTTAAATTCGTCGATGTCATTTATATGCTATCTCCTTTTTATCTGTATCAAGTTTACTTTGTCTTTGCATGAGCCGGACTTAGCGTGTCAGAATACAGGATAATATCAGCAAAAGTAGTCATCTAGGTTTCATAATGAGCCTAACTTAGTTTGAGTTTTTTAAAAAATGTTTTATGCTCAACAGTATTAGATAATGAAGAAGACGTGTTGATCTATTGCCACTGTTTAACATGTTTGAGGGTGTTTTCTAATTTAATCTCTTGATTTTGCAGCTTCCAATACATATTTTAGGTATATAAAATCCATTGTCTCATTGTACCTCTAGGACCCCTCGTCCCATTGTACCTATAATTAAACCATTAAAACCTTTACTTCTTATATGTAGATGCAATAGAGAGCTTACAACTCACGGTTAGTGCTACGTTGACTTAAGTTTGTCTTCTTTGTAATGGTCTATTCTTTTACTCATATTTCATGGACTTGCCTATGTAAATCGACTGGATGCTATACGTGTGAAAATTTTGTTACACATAATAAAGGAGATATTTGCGCTTGATAGTGACGACATTCCAGTGTTCATTAAAATATACTCATCAAATATAGTTCATGTGGATTATAGGGCATACTGGGAGATAGCAGTGACTCATTCACAAAGAATTTTCAGTTTATTGACTCATTAAGAGGCCACCTTTCATATGCATTATTGCGATCTTCGGTTTCCCAGTCTCCTGTCTTATTTCAGGTATGATATGTGGGTACCTATTATCCTATACACTATTCTGTTGAAGTTCTTATAATTTTGTTTCATGTCTTGTTAGCATGCAGCAGCGATTTTCTCAGTTATTTTGTTGCGATTTAGGGAAAGTCTCAAGGTAAAATAAATCTGAAAAACAGTGTTCCATCTTGTCTTTAACAAATGAGAGATTTTGTTTAACTTGCCTTTTCAAGCTGAACTGTAAATCATTTTACAGGCTGAAATTGAAGTTTTCTTTCCATTGATTGTTCTAAAAGCTTTGGATGGATCAGATCTTAACCAAAGAGTAATTATACTCCGGTATGCTGTTCTCCTTTATGTAGATATAGCATAAGCTTCAGGTTGCTTGAGTTTTTTCAGCTACTTTGTGCCGAATTCAGCTTGTTACCTTTTTAAATATCCCAGAGTAGAGTTTATATTCTAATTAAAATTCGCAGGATGTTGGAGAAACTCTGTAAGGATCCGCAGATGCTTGTTGACCTCTATGTAAATTTTGATTGTGATAGTGAAGCACCAAACCTGTTTGAAAAGATGGTATGCAGTTTTGTGATATAGAATACTTTCTTTGTTCAATCCATGTAACTTTCATCATAATTCGATCTCTTCTCATTTAGGTTGCCACTTTATCCAAACTTGCTCAAGGTACTCAAAATGTGGACCCAAAGTCTTCTGCTGCATCCCAAACGTCATCAGTTAAAACATCATCTCTTGAGGTATATCTTGGTTATTGCCTATCCTGTTAAGATCCTAATCTATTGAGAGAAGTTGCAGCCATGTTGTCTTACAAACTGACTTTTTTTTACCTTTTTTTTTTAATCTCTGTTTCTTGACACACTAGGGGCTTGTAAATATTCTCAAATCACTGGTAAATTGGGAGAAGGCTCACAGAAAACCTGAAAAGCAAAATGAGGATAATAAGTTATCTGAAGTTTCTGCTAGAGAATTGGATAAATCAAAAGATACAGGAGAATCTCCGAGCAATATTGATGATTTTAAGTCCACTGTTGAAGCTTCTGTCTCTGAAGTATGTTATTAGCTATTTCAATTTATATAGTGCCTTGCTAGAAATGAGTTTTTATAGCTATTTATTTTCTTTAATATGTTGGGCTGTTTAGAGGATTCATACTTTCAGTGTCCACAGTTCAATCAACAACCAGCGAAGGGCATAGAGCACTTAATATCCAGTGAGTTGGTGCATAAGAATCCAGCTTCAGTCGCCCAGTTTCTTCGACATAATCCTACTTTAGACAAGGTAGATATGATGCTTTATAATTTCAGTCTCCCTTAGAGAAAGTTATCTTACATGTTCTGATTTTCAGGCTATGATTGGAGATTACTTGGGTCAGGATGAGGAATTCCCCGTTACTGTTATGCATTCTTACATGGAATCAATAAACTTTTCTGGAATGAAAATCGATGTTGCAATACGAGAATTCCTCGAAGGATTTGAAATTCCTGGTGAAGCTCAGAAGGTTGATCGCATAATAGAGACATTTGCAGAACGGTATGTATTATGTGTTGCACCACCACATTCGTATGGAGAATCCTTGAGTTTAAAGGGAAAAAGAAAAAGAAATGTCAGACAATAAACAATTAAAAAAATTATGATGCTACTTAAAATTTGTTTATTCCTTGAGACTGCAAAACATTAGGGCTTCGGAAAACCTGAAAGAAAAGAAATAATCTAACAAATTAAAATTCCTTGGTTCGAGGACCTTCCTTTGTTAGCCTATATGCATGAGTTTGTGTTAGGATGTTTGGAGAAGGGTGAATCATATTCATTTTAAGTGAAATTGGAATATGAGCTGCTCTAACAGAGATGTAGATTTGAACTTTAGGACAACTGTTAGTCAGCTGAAGCTACGATGTTGAACTTTGATACTTCTGCTGCTTACTTTTTGCAGCTACTGTGCTGAGAATCCTGGTCTATTCAAGAATGCAGATACGGCATATGTGCTTGCCTATGCAATTATTATGCTTAAAGCTGATGCCAACTGTCCAAAGGGGTGGCCAAAAATCTCCAAAAGTGATTTTATACACATTAATGCCAGTAGTGCTGAAGAATCTTTATCAGAAGAATATTTGGAAGAGATCTACGATAACATAGTTAAAGATGTAATGACAATGAAAGATGATTCGGTAGAAAGTCTGAGAAGCATTAAGGCAAAATTAGAACTGGATGGTAGAGGTGGCCTTCTCAATGTTCTGAATCTGTCGTTTCCCAAAAGAATCTTTTCAGCTGATGCCAAGTCTGAGAATGAGGAAGTTCTTAATCAAATACAGTCCATAATTAAGGTCCAGGGTGAAAGAATGGGGGTCTTTTACAGTTCGCAGAGGATTGAGATTTTACGTCCAATGGTTGATGTTGTAGGATGGCCATTATTGGCTAATTTTTCTGTTGCCATGGGTGAAGCTGAAAACATAGCAAGGATCAGTATTTGTATGGAAGGATTTAAAGAAGGTATACTCATAACACATGTTCTCAGAATGGACACCATCCGCTATGCATTTTTGACTTCATTGCTGAGGTAATGCTCATATCTACTCAACTTTTCCTCTTGAGTATTGCATAATCATTAGCAATTTATTCTTGCCGTATCGCATAAAAGGTGATATTAGGAATCAGAACTTTTTCATCAAATATTCTAATGATGTTGGCTTTTATAAATTGAATTGCAGGTATAATTCCTTACATGCCCCTAGAGATATGCGAGCAAAAAATGTAGAAGCTCTGCGCACCCTTCTTGATTTGTGTGTTACTGATATTGATGCCCTTCGAGACTCTTGGTTGGCTACTCTCGAATGTGTTTCCCGTCTTGAATATGTTGTTTCATGGCCTGTTATGACTGCGACTATCGTGCAAGGATTAAATCAAGTTACTAGAGATGCTATTATTTACTCTCTGAGAGAGCTATCAGGAAAAGCTACTGACCAGGTTTTTGCGAATAGTATCAAATTGCCCAGTGAATCAGTGGTTGAGTTTTTCTCGGCTTTGTGCTACGTATCAGCTGAGGAACTGAAACAGACACCACCTCGTACTTTTAGCTTGCAGAAGATTGTTGAAATCAGCTATTACAATATGGCTCGCATACGAATGGTAATTTGTTTACGAAGTTGTGTTCTTTTACGATGATGTTGTTTGATGCTTGTTTGGGATGATTATGGTCCTAATTCTTCCTTTTTTCAGGTTTGGGCGAGAATATGGTCGGTCTTGGCCCAGCATTTCATTACTGCTGGGAGTCATCCTGATGAAAAAGTTGCAATATATGCGATAGATTCTCTACAACGAATTGGTATGAAATATTTGGAGCATGCTGAGCCTGCATACTTCACTTTCCAGAAAGGAATTCTAAAACCATTTGTCACTCTCATGCAAAGCAGCAAAAGTGCATCCATAAGAAGGCTCATATTGAGCGGCATTGTTCAAGTATGTTAGCACTATAGCATACGACATTTTTGAGTTTTAGTCCTGCTTTCTTTGATATCGACGTACTCTAGTTGAATTGAACAGATCTTAAGATCTAAAGCTGGAAATATAAAGTCTGGATGGCAAAGCATTTTCATGATTTTTACTATGGCTGCTAATGATGGACTGGAATCCATAGTTGAAAGAGCATTCGAGAACGTAGAGCAAGGTTCGAACCACAAATCTCCTCTTTCTCTTTCTCTCGTGGCATGTTGCATAATTTAGGAGTACGTGTCTAACAAAGTGTGCTGCAGTTATATTGGAGCACTTCAATCAGGTTATTGTGGACTGCTTCATGGATTGTGTAAACTGCCTGATTGCATTTGCCAACAATAAAAGTTCAGTCAGCATAAGTTTGAAGGCTATTGCTCTCTTGCGCATATCTGAGGATCGTCTCTCAGAGGTTTGTTTCGAAGTAGTAAAATTCTCTTCATTTGCTAGATGTGTGTGTTACGGCTTTTATTTTTTCACTTTTTGACAAAGCCATAGTGTGTGATGAAATTCACCGGACATAATAAGTACTAGGTGACACGTCGAATTTGTATTATATTTTTTCATACGGTTTTTTTGTTAGTGTATTTAACAGTTATTTCTTTCTTGTAATTTGCAGGGGCTTATACCGGTCGGTTATTTGAAACCTATTGATCATAGCACAGTCGATGAAAGTCATAAATTGGCTGAACATTATTGGTTCCCTATGCTATCTGGTCTTTCTAAGCTTATTTCTGATCCAAGATCAGAGGTCAGTAATTGTGCACTCGAGGTTTTATTTGATTTGCTCAACGAGAGAGGGAGCATATTCTCATCAGCATTTTGGGATAGTATTTTCCGCGAAATCCTTTTTCCCATTTTTGATCACGTGAGACATGCTGGAAAGGAGAATTTTATGTCTTCTGGGGATGAGTGGCTTCGTGAAAGCACGGTTCATGCTCTCCAGTTGCTCTGCGACCTTTTCAACACTTTTTACAAGGTAGCCGGAATTATTGAAACTTCAGCTAGCTCGTAGTTACATTATACGTAGGATTGAGGTACTGATAACCAATGTTTCATTATACGTAGGATGTGTGTTTTATGCTGCCCCCTTTACTCAGTTTACTGTTAGACTGTGCCAAGAAGACTGATCAATCAGTAGTATCAATAGCTTTGGGTGCATTGGTGCATCTGATTGAAGTTGGAGGGCACCAGTTCAGCTCTGATGATTGGGTTACTTTGTTGAAGAGTTTGAAGTAGAACCTCTCTCTCTCTCTCTCTCTCTCTCTCTCTCTCTCTCTCTCTCTCTCTCTCTCTCTCTCTAACACACTCACACATGTTTCTAGTTTTTTTGCTAAATTGCTAAACCATTTTGATTCTGAGCAGGGATGCTGTACACACAACCCAACCGCGTGAGCTTCTAAATGATCCGGCTTTCGAGAACGGGAAGAATCCCAAAGTATTATCAGGAGATTTGGACAGGGCTTCCTCTGGATCTGGAGACTTATTGTACAACAATCATCATTTAGTCCATAATAATGGAAGCGCAGCAAAAGTGGCATCAACCAACGGTGATGAAAAGGCACCGGAACAAAATCAAGAAACGGTGCGCCCAGTGGATATCGAGCAATCTCAAGGTTAGTGGAGCATTAATATGTTAATAGAAACTTCTCGGGTAAGTAGTATGAAATGAGAAGAACAAAGAGTACCTTATGAAAACCTCTTTTCTTTAGGCACGCCGTTGCCATCCGAGAGGGCTGCAAGATCTGATAGCGGACACCTTATGCGTAGTCAAACATTTGGAGAAAAGTTCATGGGAAATATGAGGGACAACCTCTTCGTAAGAAATTTTACATCGAAACCAAAGATCACTGCATCTGATCTAGTGATACCATCTTCCCCGGCTAAGGTTAGTTTCCAGTTGATTGGTTTACAAGTTTATGAGTCATTGTTCTAGCTGCCGTAGACCGAAAAAGGAAACCATTTGTTTACCGGTTTATGATCCAATCGCCGAGTTTGTTGAAAAACACGTGCATGTAAAAAGACTAATGGAAGATATTTCTTTGGCTAATTGGTCTTATTTCAACCTTATCTGTAGTATCCTGATGCTAGTAAGGAACCTGAAGCTAAAGACGATGAGGAAAGCCGGGCGTTGGGAACCATTAGGAGTAAATGCATAACTCAGCTATTACTTCTGGGATCCATTGATGGTATTCAGGTACTATCGATATCCTTACTATACGATTTATGTTCAATTTAATGGGCTCAAACGGCTGCAAATCGTGCTAATATCATCTTGTTCGATACGTAATTTCAACTTTCAGAAGAAATACTGGGACAAGTTGAGCTCAGATGCAAAAATCACCATGATGGAAATCTTGTTCACCTTCATAGAGTTTGCCGCCTCCTACAACTCGTACACCAACCTCCGATCACGCATGCATCAGGTTCCTGCAGAAAGGTTGGTTATCACAACGTACCTCGGCTATAACTTTGTTTACTTCTATGACCGAGTTTTTGGTAACACGAAAGCTCTCTCCCGCGCAGACCTCCGTTGAATCTCCTCCGCCAGGAGCTGACCGGAACTTCCATCTATCTCGAGGTCCTCCTCAAGACAGCAGTAGCAGACGAAGCTCAAAACGACGGAGCAGACAAAGAAGAGAAACTCGAAGGAATAGCTGTCGTAAAACTGGTCTCTTTCTGCCAGCAGGTGCTGAGAGATGCATCCGAGTTTCAGTCGAGCATGGAAGAGACGACGAATATGGAAGTCCATCGAGTTCTTGAACTTCGATCTCCTATAGTTGTGAAGGTACAATCCATGCTTACTATATATTCCCATAAAGTTGTAGCTCTCCCAAGTTGAATCTTGTAAGAGAATTTCTCTTTCATCATCAATACCTAAGCTTAGAGAGAGGTTTTTTCAGGTGCTGAAAGGTATGTGCCTGATGAGCCCCCAGATTTTCAAGGATCATCTCAAAGAGTTTTATCCATACATTACAAAACTAGTCTGCTGTGAACAGGTAATTAAATCCCTCTATTATTCCTTACATAGACAAGTTTGGGTGAACTACTGATTTGATACGAAAAAGCATTGAACGGTGATTTAGACCCGGTCGGGTTTGACTTCATGATCGGGACTTCTGTTCAATAATTGTTTTCTTGGACAAGCGATAAATCGGGGTGAAATGAAAATTAAGGGTATTTTAGTCATTTTGGTCATACAGTGAATGACCATTTGCAGAGGCGGATCCGGGGGGCTGCCCGGCGGCGGTCGCCCCCCCGATTCATGTCGAAACTCGATTTTTTATGTATAATTTTCTAATTTTTTTGTATTTCGTCCCCTCGAAATCTACACTTTGTCCTCTTTTCTATTGAATTTTCAAATTTCGCCCTTCTTCCTTATAATCCTAGATCCGCCTCTGACCATTTGTGTTTGTGATGCAGATGGAAGTTCGTGGTGCACTTGCTGATCTTTTTAGCAAGCAAATGAGTTCGCTCTTGCCGTAGGATTTCGAGCATTGTAGTTTTGGTCCGAACTATACATAACTTTGGATCATTTTCTTATTTTTGTAAATTCTTTTTGTAGAATTTACTTCATCTTATTACACATGTTGGAGGCCATATTTTGATTAGATTTAGTAGATAAGGGTATGATTATTTTGTCAAGTTTATATGTAAGACAATCTCTGTTGAACAGATCGACTGTTGCAATTTTTGGACAATAAGATGTGAGAAATTTACGTTAGTATTTGGTAATGTCTTGGATCGGCCCAATTGTGTATGTTAAATAATCTAAATATACTTTATATTTGATAATTTTTTTTTTTAAAATATAATTCAAATCTCCCATTGTGGGCGGGGAGTTAGGTGGACTCCCAACCCCTCCATATCATAATAAGAGAAATACAATGTTCGGGCCTGCTTAAAAGTGACATCCTTTATAAATCACAAAATAAAAAACCATGGAAGCAACAAAAAGGCCTAATAGATGGCCCAACAAAAGAAATAACAATAAGTCCAAAAACATATCCAAAACCTGAAGCAGTCTGATGAAGAAATCTGAAGTTAGGATAGTCAAGTTGGTTCATTCTAACCAAACTATGTAAGTACCTTGGCGCAGAAAAAGCATCGTACACAGTAAGCTCTGATACCTGATGACCACGCCGTGCAAGAAAATCAACCGATTTGTTCCCCTAACGATGGATATGAGAGATACGAAACCGGACTTATATTTGATAATTTCTTTTGTCAGGCTAAGTAAAAGGTTAGGGTTCTAGTTAATTGTATATTCTAAATATATAAATACGAGCCCAATTTTTATTTATCAACAAATAAGATTTGTTAATAGTATAGATTAATCATATCATGCATCGCTAATTCAAGGAATTTTAGATTTTTTTGGTCGTAAACATACACCACACTTGAAATAGTTTAATTTAAATGGAGTTCATAGGAGAATCAACTCCGGGAGTTTGGAGTTGGATTCAAAATTCCTATGATAAATACACTAAAGTAGTCAAAATGAATGAACACGTTCAATAAAATAATAGCATTTTTTTTGAGTCGTTTTTTGTACAATACAATAATTTGAATTGGAATTCTGATTGAAGTGAATAAAAAAAAGGGCTATTTATTTATGATTCTAAGACTAGTAGCTCTAGTGATCGACTCGATTCTTTCAAATTGTTTCTCATTATTAAAAAAATGTAACAAAGATAAAATACGAGCTTGTTTTATAGCAATAATAATTAATCGTTGTTGTTTCAAAGTTAATCTAATCACTCTTCTAGATAGTATATTTCCCTATTCACTAATAAATCGACTAATTAAACTCATGTTTCTAAAATCAATTCAATCCGCCGATTGATAAATTGAGGTCAAACACTTACTAAAAGATCGCTTAGATTTAAGAACCTTGTATTTTAGGATTGTTTTTACTGGGATGAGATCCTCTATCCCAATTATCGTGTCTTGTAGGCCCATTAGTGTAACCATCTATTTGGTTACGGTCTATTTATAAAATTATATCAAAACCACATAAGTGGTTATACTAATGTAACAACATTGAGATAAGAAAATTGGAACAGAGGACCCGCTCCCACTTTTACAGTATACAAACAAAATAAACTGCAGCCGCAATTCATCCCATCACCCTTATTTGAGTTTAGTGTATTAGTTGCTATGTTTGTCGAACGTAATTTTTTCTTATATTTTTTGCTCTAATTTTAGTGCACATTCTTCATAGTCATTTCTTGATAAAAGTTTTGCAAATTACTATTAGTCCATCTCTCTCTCTCTCTCTCTAAGAAGTTAAAACCAAATTAAGGCAAAGGATATGAGAATTTCAAGGCAAACCATCACCCAACATTGTTTCTTTTTTCTAGGAATACCATCCAAAACTCCTTGAGGCCAACATTAATCTCCTCCTCCTACATATAAAACTTGTTTACTCCTCCCTCTCTCCACCCAAACTCCATTCTCCCTTCCTTCCCCCTTCACAATCCACAATGGGTAGTAGTGGTTATCCAAAACCCTTCCTCCTCACCCTCCTCACAACCCTCTTCCTCCTCGTAAACTCCGAAGACCCGTACCACTTCCACACGTGGAACGTCAAATACTCGACGCTCTCCCCCTTGGGCGTCGAGGAACAAGTCATCACCATAAACGACCAGTTCCCGGGGCCACGAATCAACGGCACCTCCAACAACAACATCGTCGTTAACGTCTTCAACCACCTCGACGAACCCTTGCTCTTCACGTGGAACGGGATTCAGCAGAGGAAGAATTCGTGGATGGAGGGCACTTTAGGTACGAATTGTCCCATCTTGCCCGGGACGAATATGACGTACAAGTTTCAAGTCAAGGATCAGATTGGGAGCTACTATTATTACCCTACTACGTCGCTCCACCGCTCCGCCGGTGGCTACGGCCCGATCACGGTTCATAGCCGCGAGCTGATACCGGTCCCGTACGACCGGCCGGAGGACGAGTTTGTTGTCCTCGTCGGAGATTGGTACGGTTAATTAGACTTATTCGATATATACAAAATATACTTGCGCAATAAGATTTTTCACTGTTTAGTTAGCGACGGAATATCGTCAGTTTTGCAAGCCTCTCCGTCGACATTGAGATTCATCAACCGAATAGCGAGGAAGACGAAACATTGCAGAAATCTTCGTCAAGAATGCCTTGCCTACAGATAATTTGTGGTCACTAAATATTTCGTCGGTATTGAAATTCACCGATGGAATAACAACAAAAAATGAAACACTATAGCAATTCTTCGTCGGAAATTTGACGGATAATTTGCCATCCCTAATTTTCCGTCGATTCAGCATGTTGCAAACCTAATTGTTCGTGACGGTGTCGCTGACGGTCTTTTCCGTTGGTATTTGCCGATGTTTGTATGAATTTGTTAATATTAGAGAACGAGTTATTTTAACTAATTTCGTATTAAAGGTTACGAAACTCTCTACAAAAACACAAAAGAACAGAAATCATACTATTTGAAACTCTCTTAATTTATCCGCTTCCTCTTAAAGCCACTAATTCATTTTCTTCCATCAATTCCTTTCAGGTACTCGAAGAGCCACGTAGACTTGAAGAAGCTTCTAGACACCGGCCGGAGCCTCGGTCGGCCGTCCGGCGTCGTCATCAACGGCAAGAGCGGCAAGGGCGACGGCAAAGACGAGCCCATGTTCACAATGATCCCCAACAAGACCTACCGATACAGATTCTGCAACGCCGGCATGAAGAACTCCATCAACGTCCGCTTCCAGAAGCACTCGATGAAGCTGGTCGAAGTCGAAGGGTCCCACACCGTCCAAAATATCTACGACTCCCTCGACGTCCACCTCGGCCAATGCTACGCCGTTTTGATCACCGCCAATCAGGACCCCAAAGACTACTACCTGATCGCCTCGACGCGGTTCACCAAGGAGGTCGACACCGCCACAGCCACGATCCGCTACGCCGGGAGCAAGGCGCCGCCGTCGCCGGAGCTCCCGCCGGAGCCGGAGGGGTGGGCGTGGTCGCTGAACCAGTTCCGGTCGCAGCGGTGGAATCTGACGGCGAGCGCGGCCAGACCTAACCCGCAGGGGTCGTACCATTACGGGCAGATTAACATTACCCGGACGATTAAGATCGTGAATTCGGCGGCGGCGGTGGATGGGAAGCTGAGGTATGGGATTAACGGCGTTTCGCACGTCGACGGGGAGACGCCGTTGAAGCTGGCGCAGTACTTCGGGGTTACGGATAAGGTGTTTAAGTATGACGTTATTAAGGACGATCCGGGCAGCCTGCCGGTCGATAAGATCGCGTCGGTGGCGCCGATCGTCGTGAATACGACTTACCGGAACTTTATCGAGATCGTGTTTGAGAACCACGAGAAGAGCGTGCAGTCGTGGCATTTGGCGGGCTACTCCTTCTTCGCTGTCGCGTAAGTGCTAATGATCATAATTACTTTATCGAACATGATTTTAGTCTATTAATCTGAATCGATACAGGAAGAAATTAGTATCTAATAAAGTTATTACTCTATCGAATATTACAGACGGATTTAGGGGCTGCGTTGGTGTAATATTCCATCTCCAAATTATGTGTTATCCGAATTTTGTCTATTTTTGAATTTTTTTTGATAATTTCTTATTTCGCCACCCAAATTGTCTAAATTTTCTTTATATTTTGAAAATTATGTACTTAACCCGAATTTTTCAAGATTTTTTTGTAGACTTGCATCCCATAAATATCATATTTCGTCCCCTAATTATGGATCTTCAATCCGTACCGACCCATCTAGTTAATCTTTCAATGAGATTAGAATCTTGAAAACCCTAGCATAGTTTTTGCATTCTCAAATATTTTATGATCAATTTTATTCTCTTCCTCTTGAAAACCCTAGCACATGATAAATCTTTCAACTGAGTTCATATTCTTGAAAACCCTATCTCACCAACATTCTTGAAAACCCTAATACATTCTCTCTCTCTCTCTCTCTCTCACTAGATCTACTACTAACACAATATTGCATGAACATGGAACTGCAGGATCGAGCCGGGAACATGGACCCCAGCAAAGCGAACCGGCTACAATCTGATCGATGCAGTAAGCCGGAACACTGTCCAAGTCTACCCGGGATGTTGGGCGGCGATCATGACGACGATGGACAACGCAGGGCTGTGGAATTTGAGATCCTGCTCTGCAGAAAGATCCTATTTGGGGCAGCAGCTCTACTTCAGCTCTTTGTCGCCGGAGAATTCTCTCCGCGACGAATTCAACATTCCGGATGATCAACTGCTCTGCGGAATCGTCAAGGATATGCCCAAGCCAAAACAGTACATGTGATTTTAATTAGTAGTTTGATTAAAGAGTAGTTGTTAATTGCATGGAAATTTTGGAGACTTGTGATATGTGTAAGAGAATTTTTATACTATATATAGCCTGGTTTTCATATAGAATAAAGGTACTATAGAATTTTTAAGTTAATTTTACTTAACCATGCTAGTGGAAAATAAAAATATATTATATTGAGGACGAGGAAGAGCAAGAGAGAGAGGAGAGGGAAATTAACACACACACAAGGTGGAGTATATAGATGTGAATTGGAGGAATCCCTAATCTAGTTGTGGTTGATTTTGAGTTTTGTAGATTTTACTTCAGTTGTTCATCTTGCTTAATTGTTGAGAATTTATGTAATTGGTCATCTTTTGATTGAGATTAGTTAAATTATTGCATAGTAGTGCACATTTTTGTCCGGCTAGGTTCGGTCAGTTAACCGAACTGATTGATAGTCCTAATCACTTCTTTTTTCCTAGCAATGAGATGTATTCACTCCGTCCCATTAAAGTTGTCTTAGTAGATTCTGGCACGAAGTTGATAGTCCTAATCGGTACTTATTTTTTCCTAGCAATAGGATATATTCCCTCCGTCCCATTAAAATTGTCTTAGTAGGTTCTGGCACGGAATTGATAGTCCTAATCGGTACTTCTTTTTTCCTAGCAATAGGATATACTCCCTCCGTCCCATTAAAGTTGTCTTAGTAGATTCTGACACGGAGATTAAGAAAGTGGGTAGTGTAGTTAGATGTGGGACACTCTACTTTAATTAGAGTGAAATGAACCATTCATATTTACAAAAATATCATTTCCTTTTCCATTTTAGGACGAAAACAACTTTAACGGGACAACTAAAAATAAAAAGTAATACAACTTTAATAGGATGGAGGGAGTATTTATAAATGTTAAAAGAGAGATTTTTTACTGTAGCCAAACAGTAGATATATATATACATTTATAGCCAACTGTTAAAACAAAACACAAATATAGCCATTTTGTCTTTATCCGGCGGGGCCGATGGGAGGGCCGATGGGGGCCGATGGGTACATCATCGGCCCCTCCATTTAAAAAAAAAAAAATTTAAAAGGCATCGGCCCTCGGTAATAGAGGGCCATCGGCCCCTCCATTTAAAAAAAAACAAAAAAACAAAACAAAAAAAAATAGAGGGCCATCGGCCCCCAGTAAAAAAAAAAAAAAATGAATGTCTGATGGACCGATCGGCCCTCATCGGCCTCCTATCCTCCCGCTAATAAAGCAAAAAATCTTCTTTTTTGTTTTATTTAAGTTTAATATTTGTATTTTTTTTTTCGTTTTTTAAAGAGGTATTACCACATGTTAAAATTAGTCCAAAATAGTCCGATTCGATAGACTAGTCTGCCCTACCCCTAATTTGAGCTAGAATGGACTTAAAATCCTGAGGCCCAAAAACATGGGCCTAATTGATCCGCCAAAATAGCCTTGCGGCCCGACTAGATGCTTCAGAGTAAATACTACATTTATTTGCAAATAAGGTTGTAAACAAGCTGAGCTTTATTCGAATAGTTTAGGCTTGAACTTAATAAAGCTCAATCTGAATTAGAAAGTTTCGAATTCAAACCTCATTTAATATTCGTCAATTTTTTTGAGCCTAAAACTACCCGGCTCGAAAGCTCACGAGATCGGCTTAGTTAAATTATATAAATTATATTAAATAATTATTACTTTTATTTCTTTATTAGTAAATATATATAAAATTATAATTTGTTTTTATATTAAGAATTTATCAAATAGATCTCAAGTCCATATTAAAAGCTCGTATCGAACTCGAGCCCGGAACAACTAATCAAGCCAAGCCTCTGTAAAACTCTACTCGGCTCGATTACAATCCTATTTGCAAAGCTTATCAATAAATTATTACAAAAAATGTTCACTAAAAACTAAATTAGGATACAACAAATATAGAAAACAAATGATGTCTGAACCAACATTGCAACTAAAACACTACACTAGGAATAGGAGAGAGCTTACTGCGAACAAGGAAGCTGAATATCAGATACAGTCGTCTCATCGATGAGGTCCGCGGACATGGCGGATGGTATTCTGTGTCGTTTTAGTATACGATTCGAGGCTATTTTCGCCTCGTTATAGTTCAACACAATAATTCTCTCATCGTCCAAATCAAATCTAATATCCTCTTTGCTGCAGCCCTCTACTAGCTCCCGCAGATGCTTCAAGTTGTCGACTTCAACGCCGTTCACCTTCTTCACCTGCAAACCGACCCGATTATTCGCAGATGAATAGCGCAGTTACAGTAGCAGATGCCCAGAATCATTTTGGAGTAATCTACTTTCAAATGTAACAGAAGGAAAGGATTTTTATACAGTAGTGTAGCATTTGATGAATGTAATCCTAATGGTGGTGGAAGAGGAAGAATACCTGAAATTCAGCAAAACGTTCGTATCCCGTGTTGATGTCATCCACTACGACCTGCATCACATTCAAGAATGATTTGAAGAACCAAATATTCATGGTGTTTGTATAGATCCTCAAACATGATATCTTTAGCAATTGTTCGGAGTTAGCTGGGAACTTTTTAATCGTATGGTTGTGGCTTTTTTTGGGGAGGAAAAAGAATTTCACGCTCTTCCTTTCGAGAAGGGAGGATTAGAGAAATTCTATTGATTGCAGGTTTCTTCAGACCTCCGGGAAAAGCGAAAAGCTTGTATGTTAAGTATATAAGATAGGGAGTCCACTTAACCTAAAACCATGGTTGTAAGTCAAGAGTTGACTCTCTCTTATATACCCTTCCACACTTTCATGTGGAAGCGATGTGGGATATCGTAACATTGTCTTTCAGATTGGCATTCGGGTTTTGTGCATGAAACTCGAAAAATTGCATGAAAAAGCATTGTACCTGGGAGAGGATAACAAGTTGTTGACCGTCTTTCTCGGGCAGCTCTTTCAGAGCTCGTTCACATAATCGACGTGGTGATGTATTGTACCAATCTTCTCCGTACTCGTGAAGATACGGTTGTGTCAATGGGACAAAGACAAGACCAGCAAAAATGAAATAACTCGGAAGCGTATCAAATTGATGGACAGGAACAAGAGGTTGTAACTGCATGTGGAGAATAATTATGAAGTCGGGTGAACAGAAAACAACTGGTACGGTTTCAAAGACGAGTTCCAATATTGAAGAAGATACTTCACTTACTGGACGAAGGGTAATCGTGAACTCGTGTTCTTCACCATCTCTCAGTACTTTAACTTGAGCAGTATCATTGGGTTTCTTCA
The DNA here is from genome assembly GCA_028984105.1 of Lavandula angustifolia. Taxonomy (NCBI): domain Eukaryota; kingdom Viridiplantae; phylum Streptophyta; class Magnoliopsida; order Lamiales; family Lamiaceae; genus Lavandula; species Lavandula angustifolia. The sequence goes on along the minus strand of CM054815.1, from coordinate 19,692,166 downwards.
TGGAGACTAAATGATCAAATGATATACGCTCTCTGTTCCGAAAGGAAACTGTAAACATAAACAAGGAACTACATGAAGATCATGGACATCACCGAAGACTCGAGTCGACAACTTACAACTATAAATCTTTATCTCATCGAATATTGCTTATAAATGCCAAGGGTAAGACATCAGCAAGAACAGAGTAGGCAGAAAGGTTAAATGGGTACCTGATCCATCATTAGCGATGGGCATACCATCAAATGAAAGGATAATATCGTCTTTTTTAAGAAGCCTATACGAATCGGATATCGGATTGATCTTGTTCACAAGTACTCCAGTTAAACCGGGACGCATCTTGAAGTGCTCCCGTAGTTGTGCATTTTCAGTAGCCTGGCAAGACAAACCCATGGAGCAGAATCCAACGTAATCTCCAGTTTCTTCAACGCCCTCAATGAAACGGATTATGACGGGTACAGGAATAATATAACTGCGAATAAATCAAATATACGTTAACTAAAGCGCTTGGGAGAACCATATTACACCAAACAAAATAACTAAAGACAGATTATGCAGAAATTTACCCAATATTCTCAGCATTAGAAAGATTTTGAAATGCTACTCCAGCAACTTTGTCACCCATGATTGCAGGGCCTCCGCTATTTCCCGGGTTTATAGCTGCATCGATCTGTATTGCCAGCAGCTGAGTTGCACCATGCACATATTGTGTTGGCTCAACCCTAGACACAACCCCCTTAGTAACAGAAATGTTGTCGCCACCTGCAAAGAATGTTCATTGTTACGATTGCTAAAGTATACGTAGCAAAAGCACATAATTTGATCTCCTCACATGTCAAAGGCGTATAAGAGAATTGAATGAAATAGAGAATCATAATAAAACTTTTATACAACAATTGATAGCAAACACAGAGGAAAGAACCCTGTGCCAATACATTACAAACTCATCTACTTAATGTTTGCAGCACTAAATGTCAACCAGTAGTGACTTTAATAGTTCCTGAATCTTGATTTAGCCCGTTTGGGAGAGCTTATCGAAACAACTTATTCCCTTCCATAAATTACCTTTGACTTATTTTCATAAGTTAATATTTATAACTTATGAGTAACCTATAAGGAGCTTATGTAGAGATCCGCCCATCGAATTCTGACTCCTACAATTTTTCCACTAGCACTTTTTTTTTTTTTTTATATAAGTTATGTCAATATGTGCATCCAAACACAATAAGTCCTTTTGACATAAGTCCTTGTTGAAGTTGTTCTTTCAAACGGGACCTTAAAGAATTAAGAAATAGCAATTCCCCCGAAGGTAATGGGTTACTCCTACAGCACGTCCTTGTACAATGCTCAAGGCTCTCGGCTGAGTAGCGATAGCAACTTTTAATTTATTATGAGCCCAAACAATGGATTCAATAAGTTCTTGCCAATAACCACGTCCAATAGAAACATTAAACCAAAAGCCCATGAGTATCAGTGTGCCTCAGTTCTTTAGAAATCTCCACACAAACAGAAGGCATAATATAAGAACTGAACCTTGAAATGCTTTAGAATTTGAAACTTGACTGATAAAGTTCCCAACTTTTCTTGCATACAAAGATGAAAACCTCTTCCAGAAGGAGGTTCTTATAGTAAAAGCCCCCAACCGACATGAAATCTTCCTCAAAATGTGACTGAATATATAAAGCAGTGCCTAGAGGAAAACAAATACAACATTACCTTGAGGATAACCGACAACAGCAACGGACTCTTGGAGAAAGGGAATGTCACCGAGCTCCAAACAGTTCATCCCTTCCCAGAACTCTTCGTTTTCGACCTCCAAGATTGCTAAATCACATTCATGTCCAACAGCCTGGACGTGTGCTCTGTATTTGGTAGGCGAGCCGTGCTTTCTAACAAGGACAAAAGTATGATCAGCCACAACGTGGGCATTGGTCACGATTCTCCTTCCCGAAATAACAAATCCTGCAGTGAGTTCATCGGTATCATCAGCATCGATAGCCAGACAACATACTTACAATACCAATCTGTCTTACATAAAATAGTACTCCCTCCGTCCCGTTTAAAGCGACCCGTTTTCCTTTTCGGGACGTCCCACTTGAAGCAACTCATTTCGGAAAAATGAAATAACTCTCCTACTTTATCATTTCTTTCTCATACTTTATCATCAATTCTCATTATATCACTCATTTTTTTTCTCTTACTTTATCATCTACGGAGGGAGTACATGTAGAAGAATCACTAATTCTAGTGAAGAAGATGAAGTCTTGCTGCCTAATCCTTGATGCAGAGATGAAGTATTTCAGGGACCGTTGAATTGTTTCTATCTCTTATCTCCTTATAGCTAGTCCTAATCTTACCTCCATTACAGCCCTCAAGGAATTTCTACATGCTAAGTTTACAATCAAAGATTTGGGTGCTGCTAAATACTTCCTAGGGATGGAACTTGCTCGAGGAAACACAGGTATCTATCTTAATCAAAGGAAGTATATGCTTGATATCATTGACACTGCTGGACTACTTGGTTGTCGGTCTGCCTCCACACCCCTTCCTAATGGATTAAACTCAGGGTCCACTGACTCTCCACTTTTGCCTCATCCAGATCAATATCGGCGTCTAGTTGGAAAACTGCTTTATCTCAACCTTACAAGGCCAGATTTGTCTCATGCCACGCAGCAACTTAGTCAATTTCTAGATAAACCTCGAGTTGTTCACTGGGAGGGTGCTACTCATGTTCTTAAGTACCTTAAAGGAAGTCCATCTCTTGGATTATTCTTCCCAGCTTCTGACAATACCTTGGAACTGAAGGCATACTCTGATGCTGATTGGGGCACATGCTCTGTTACAAGACGTTCGTTAACTGGTTTCTGTGTCTTTCTTGGAAATTCCCTTATATCCTGGCGATGCAAAAAACAAAGTACTGTGTCGATTTCCACAGCGGAAGCTGAATACAGAGCTCTTGGTATGACTGTTCGTGAACTTCTCTGGCTTACCTATCTTCTCAAGGATCTTCAAGTTCCTGTCTCTCTGCCTATCCCTCTGCTATGTGACAACCTGTCTGCCATCCATATCACTCGTAATCAAGTCTTTCACGAGCGCACTAAACATCTCGACATGGACTGCCACATCGTCCGCGATCAATACAAGCTTGGACTCATTACACCTACTGATGTGTCTTCAACTCTTCAGCAAGACTTCATCTTCTTCACTAGAATTAGTGATTCTTCTACAGTACAGCTCAAATGCAGATCAACTAGTATAGTCTTAGAACATCACATTCAATAAAAGCTGAATAAATTAGCAAAAATAATCAATCTTTCCAAAATTGCATCAGTTATTCCAATAAAACGATAGCAGATCGAAATTAAATACACTTAAAAGTCATCTTTCTACAAATGAACTTCATTGCACAAGGTAAGCAAGCTAATTATGAATAGAGAAAAACAAACACAAACCAGAGCCCATGGATTCACGCTGAGACTTATTCTGCCAAGGAAGAAAATAACTCGGACTACTCGCCACTGTGAAAATCTTTACCACCGAATCCAACGCCAACTCGATCGCGTGGAACGCCTCATCCATCGCGGCATTCCGCATTGCGCCGAAATCCACTGCCGCCTCCTCGGCCGCAGAATCAGTATCGCCATTCTCAACAATAGTACTAAAATTTGAGACCGAGCAAGCTGACCACAATCTAACTGAAGAATTACTAAAACTCCTAAATTTATTCCAAGTGATGAACTGTGTTGTATTAGCATCAGAAGCTAGCGAAGGGCGAATAAAATTATTCAATTTAGCATGGTAGGGAACGAGAGTTCGGATGCTTCTGCTGCGGTTGGTGGAGTGCCTCAGCCACCGCGCCGCCGGACGTACGATGGCGGTTGATCGGATTGGTAGCATCGTGTCAGGGGCGGAGGCGGGGGAGGCCGTAAAACCTCCGCTTCAGGGTTTTAAGAAAATAAAAAATGTAATTCTTTTATTTTCTAATTCAGTAATTAGAAAATTGCACATTTGGTCCAAGGATTAGGTATAAATTGTAAATGGCCCTATTTTCTCTAGAAACAACCTTATGATCGCTATTTAAGATGTACACAAATTTCTTCATGCTTCGAATAATTGAAACAACCTTGTAATCGCTATTTAAGATGTACACAAATTTCTTCATGCTTCGAATAATTGAAACAACCTTGTAATCGCTATTTAAGATGTACACAAATTTCTTCATGCTTCGAATAATTGAAACAACCTTGTAATCGCTATTTAAGATGTACACAAATTTCTTTGTGTTTCGAATAATTATTACCATGGGAGAATTACTAATACCTTAGCTTGAATACAAGGAAAACAAGGTGTTTATATATTGAAGAGAGGATTAGTATTTCTATCATTTCTTGTTTTACAAGTAAGCAAAATTAGTACTTCTATCGCCATCTAAAACAGTAGTATTTGAAATAACTTTTATAAATAATTTTTAGCTAATTATGCTTTAAAAAAAATTTAAAATAAAAATTGTTTTTTTTGCAATATTATTTAAAAATAATAATTTAAAAAAAACAGTATTCCGAACATTTTTATAAGCTATTTTTCATTTTTTTCGCTTCTACTTTAAAGAGCACCTTCTAACCAGCTTACTTTAAGCTCCAAAAAGCCAAAACTACATACCAAAAATTGAAAAAAGTATTTTTGCAGTGAAAAAAAATCCGTAACCAACTTATTTAAGCCTATTCCAAATACTACCTATTGCGTGCATTGCTTTCGTATTTCAAGATTGATTATACAAGGAAAATGACCTAATGACATATACTACCATATACCTAAAGTGTTAAATTCTACAAGAAATGAATTAGTATTTCCATTATTTCTTTTTCTACGACTCGGGAGGAGTTCGCAGCCGCTACTCGTGGCATGTAACACGAACCCGGCTCTTGTGGTCCGGATCGACCCAATTCACCCAACGGAGATGCGGCTACTCCCCTTTGATTCAGCAGACATCGGAAATAGGCCAATCTACTCTTCACTTGCCAAGTATCCTTCGCTAGCTTGTCGTACGCTGTCCAAAGCCTCTCTATAGACATAGTAAATCACCAAAGAGAAGAGTGTAAGAAACTCGAGAAAAATGCTCATTTTGGGTCCCATTTGTGACTAATTTCTTGATGTTTTGTTTGCACAGGCCATGAGATTTAAGTTAGACTAGCCATTGTTCTTACGGGAAAAGTCCGAAAAACTACCCCGTGATCGGATAAAAATTGCATAACACCTTGTGTTCTTAACAATGTTGCACAAAGAAAACGAACACATGGTATTTCGTGCAGCATTGTTAAGAACATACGATATCCGGTAAAAAAAAAAAAAAAACACATGATAGTTTTACGTAATTTCACCTTAACAAGGGTAGTAATTTGCAATTTTCCTTTGTTGTTACATTAGCTTGAGTCTACTAGTTTGATGATTAGTAAAGGGTAAAACTTGCGTCATTTTAACTATGAGTATGTTAAACCAAATTGAAGGAAACTAGTTGTTCTGCAAGTACCTGCAGCTGCAGCAGCCCGGGGCCATATGGTCTGCTCGATAACGGACCCGTCGATCGTCTCGCCCCACATGCAGACCTCGCCACCAAGAACCATGGCTTGTTGCTTGGGGTCTGTGATGTTTGCCAGTGGCTCGTTGGTGTAGAAATCCTCCCAACGGACGTAATGATCCAAGTACCACTTATCTTGGTTGCTCACTATGCAACGGAATCCGGCTTTCACTATCTTTTCCGCAACACCGCTATTAAGCCTGCATACCATCATCACAACCACACAAATTACGTTTTTGCCCTTTTCAGTACTCCCTCCGTCACACTAAAAGTGGCTCACTTTCCTAATTGGGATGTCCCATTAAAAGTGGCTCAGTCCAAATTTAGCAAATTTTAATACTCTCTCTCCTACTTTATCGCTTTCTCTCTCCTACTTTATTATTATTCTACTTATCTTCTCTACCTACTTTATCATCTATTTATCTCTCATACTTTATCTCTACTTTCTTAATTACCGTGCCGAAAAAAATGAGCCGCTAATAGCGGCACGGAGGGAGTATAACAAAATTTCAAACAAAAAGGGGTATTTCGTGCAATATTGTTTAAGAACATAGGGTATTTCGTAATACATTGTTTAAGAACACAGTATTTGTAGAAAGAAAAAAAACAAACATGGGTAATTTTACGTAATTTCACTAAAAACACGGGTAGTTTTTTTTGCAAAATTGGCCCAAAAGTCTTATTTAGAGTAAATCTTCTTGCAATATAACTCATATATGAGTTTTCTTATGACTCATATAAGAAGTATGATTGTTGCTTACCAATTGTGTACCACGGTTTTGGGGTTCAACTTCCTGCCAAAGTGGTTGAAAGTCTCTTCCCTGTAACGGTGGCTAGTGTCATATAATGAATAGCAACAAAAACCAAGCTGATTTGTATGAACTGAACGATTATAGTACCAGTTTATGATTTCATAGCCGTGGGACAACGCTATCTTCTGTGCTTGCAAAACGAAGTATTCATAAGCATCTGAAGCATTCATTCCCTTTTCTTCTAACCTGTATAGTACAGAAGAATCTGATCATGAGATACCCTTTCTAGGCCAATTTCAAGGGAGTTTTGATATTCATTGAGATATCAAGATAATATATTTATAGTATCTCAATGTGTGTATATATATATATATATATATATATATAGTCAGCAAAGGTAAGCTTGTATAAAAGTGTACAGTTTATCTAACTTACCACTTGTTGACATGTGGCGTTGAGTTCCAGCAATCTGAAATTAGAATCAACTTGTGAGTGTTAGTAAAATTTAAAAGAGGTTAGGATCATAAAGCAGCTTTAAACTCATAAATCAGCAGTCTATTACATTTTCATATTGCCGTTCGTGTTTTACTCAATCGATAAGCATCATGCGTGCATTTATAATGGCATCTAACTGGTACATAATGAGCATGCAGAAAGGGTTAGGGTGATCTTACCAGTTTTCACTTCATCGCCACCGAGGTGAATAAATTTGAACTTGAAGATCTTACTAAAATCTGAAGAATAGAAATTGATAAAGGTTAGTTGATCAAAGTATTTTCAGGGAAAGGGATTAGAAGTTACGGTAGAGTTGCTAATTAGAAACAATACCAGAAAGAATTCCATCAAGCAATTTGAAGGTAAAATCATCACTGACATCAAGAGGCGACGAGCAATTTTTTGAAGGCCATAAAGAAGGATATCCAACCCCCTAAAAGTAAGGTGAAGAATAAACATTATATAGAGAAAAAAGCCAACCCTTGTTCATGCAGTTGTTTTGTTGCAAGAAATACCTCGTGTTCTTGAATAATGTTGCACCAAAACATCTGTCGCCTTTTTTAACTGTGCGTGAGATCCACACGCTCTCAATTCTTTCATCTCATTACTTTGTCAATAAAATGATGCTATTGCATTTCTATCCATAGTTTTAATTTTCGAGTTTTTAAAGGTATTTCTGACATTTTACATTAAAAAATACATAAAATCTTGCAACTCGTGCAAGAAGCTCACGCTCGTTTCAGAAATACGGCAGGGGTTTTAGTGCAACACTATTCAAGAACATAAGATATTTTTTTGTAATAAAAGAAACGCATGGTAGTTTGACGCAGTTTTGTTAAAATGCTATTGAAAAATAAAGAAGATGAAATAATGCTGAGTTACTACGATGAGAATAGGATCATAGTACCAGGAGTCGGCATGACCAGGAACATCAATTTCAGCCAAAACATGAATCCCACGTTTTGCGGCATAACTGAAATTAGATATATGTGTGTGTGAGTGTGTGTATTCAGCATCCACAAAGGGTATAATTAGATAAATAGTGAATTTCACTACTTGCCTTACAATCTCTGCAGCATCAGCAACTGTATAGCGTTCGAACATGGAAAATGAAGCATCCCACATCTTTGGATATGATGGAATCTCAAGAGGGAAAGATTCCGTATCCACGATATGCCAGTGCAGCACGTTCTGTTATCACATCGACCCGTAATGCCAAAAGTAGCAACTACGAGTTTCTTTAAGAAATATGAAGTCTGTTACTTACCAGCTTCGTATATGCCATTGCATCAATAACTTTCTTGATAACTGGCAAAGGTTGATAATGCCTTCCTGTATCTGGAATACGAGCAAAGCAATAGAGGGTCAACTTTCGATAATCCATCTTTACCCAACAAAGTAAATAAGACGCGTATCACCAATGAGAAGGCCTCGATAGGAGAATCTCGGTTGATCAGCAATGGCCCACGGAACCTGATGGACCACAATCCCTCTCGATGAAGTGTTGTAGTTGCAGACTTGGCTAAATGTCTGGTAGATATGAAATTGTAGCATTTTCGACATTTAGTCATTTGCATTCATAGATTCGACAAAAAGAAAGCAACTACGTTGAGTAGTAGAGAAAAGAAATATGCAAACCTGAAGCCCATGCAAAGCACCATAAACACTTTTTGCCTGGCATTCATCATTTCAAAAGAGAAAAGGGAATTAAATTTTGTATTTACTCTTGCAAGCAGATATATAAATTGATGCTTATAAGCATAAGTTGTGCAGGCCCACACCTCAATAAAAGCATAAATTGGATTTCCATGAGCCGGGATATTCAGCTTGTATGACTCATCAACAGCATAGTGCAACTGCACAAAACACAGGCAAATATCACGAAGCAAGATAAATCATACACCTCTACCGCTTGGCATGTTAAACACGATAACTTGAAGATGTGTATTATTTATTTGTTTGAAAACTGTGTTTCTTTCAACTAGTTTTTAGTAGAAAATCATTGTTTCTAATATGCATGTGGAGCCAATCCATGATTAAAACACATGATAAGGCATTTGTTCACAGCTAGAGATTGTGAGTTCGATTATCTTGAATTTGACAATTAGTACCTCATCAGAAGGCGAAGAAACAACTACGTGAATTCCTTTGAGCACCAAGGAAGGATCAATCTTGGAAGTATCTACTTCGATAACATGACTTGATCTGACAAGATCAATTAATCTCGAGAAAGCATCCTTGAGAATCCCAGAAGAATCAGAGAACTTGCTTCCTTCAGTCTTGAGCTCAAAATCATTACTGAGCTGGAGATTTCCAGAGCCGTAGCTCACAGATATTGGCATTGGCCAAATATTCAACCCCTCTATATCAACTGCATCGGCTGATAGAGCAAAAAAACACACCATATACCATAGATACAAACTTTTCAGCCCTATTCTTCCCATCCTTCAACGTCCTATCACCAATAAATAAGGAAATAAGAAAATTAGCCTGCATATTCACATTTTCTTATGCTACATTTGTTGGAAATGATGTGAAACCGAAGGTGTGAGTGTATCACGTGTGTGTACGAGTCAAAGTATTCGTAAACCAGCATACAAGAATCAGCTTAGTATCGTTAGCTCAAGAGTATTTTACAAGTAGTATCAAACTAGTTCTGTAATGTAGGGATGTTTTTGAAATGCTAGTCTAATACTCCCTCCTTTCCATTTGTCCACTTTCCTTTTTTAACTTAAAATAGTAATATATTCTAGCGGCTCCACTACTTTATACTATTTTAAACACAATAAACAACTTTCTTAATCTCCGTGCCGAAAAGAAACTGGACTAATAAAGTGGGAAGGAAGGAAGTACTAATACTGGCTACTCATTGTTGGTGTGTGATGCATAGAAATGACACCGTACATGAAATAGTGCAAAAGCAATGAAAGTCGAGGCGAAAGTTGGACTCTTAAAGAATTATCACCAATCGGCCACCATGATCTTGACATGGATAAGCAATAACAGATATAGTTTTACCAATCTTTACCTCTTAATAATCAAATCTCCTGAGTTTCCAAGAAAATAATGAAGCTGAATTATTGAAAGAATAGATAGCTTCCCCGTCCCTCCTTATTTTACAGATATGGCAGAATACATGATCAATCAATTAAGCCCATCAACGGAAGCCATTTCATCATAATCAGAATTTTACAAACAATTAAGAACTCATCCCCAATTCAAAAGATTAAATTAGCAGAACCGGAAACTAAATTGGAGCATTTATTAGCGGACAGAGTTAAGAAAAATACCTGCCAAAATTCTAGAAATCCACCCACCACTTTCTTCCTCTCCGGAAAAGATGATGGAAAATGAAATTTCTATGGAGGTTTGAACCGAGAACAATTAATTTCCTAAATTTCCTTTTTCTGCGCCGAACTACAAAGAATCAAAGAATTTGATATCAACCGGAAGAAGAATTTTGCTAACACTCTATAGTTCAAGTAATTAGGGATTTTGCTCCTAGCCCCAAAAATTCTAGATTCAAATACATCTAAGCATAAACTCAGACATTCACAGATACAAATCCACTGCTTATAACGTGTGTGTTTGCGCTGGAGGTAGTAGGCATGAACGAAGAACAAATTAATGTTTAGCCAAAAACTTCCCTTCTCCTCCATGGCAGCGTGCGTTTGTTCTCTGGCGCTTAATTCACTGCAGAGAATAAAGAATGGTTCCCCGCCTTTGCGTCTCAACCGCTGCCTTTTGTAACACAATACTTTTATATGTACAGATAAATAAAATTTTATAGAATAATAATTTCTTTTAGATATAATTTTTTCTGATTCCGATATAGATAAATATACTAAAATAATATTCGATAAAATATCAACCTCGTTAAATGAATATTTTCTTACGGTCTCATGGCTATTACTTTATCGAGGTTTAACTGTAGCCTTATTCTTGATTATAAAATTTCGTTTTTGTTTAAATTTTCGTTTTTTGTCTCGCAACTTTTTAAAAAGTCCGACCTTCTCGTCTTATGTTGAAGATTGTATTTCACGCACTTCCGAACTCGTTTATTTAACAATTAATTTATTTGTAGGGTTAAATACATTAAACCCCTACAGTATTAGTTTTTAACGTTTTGTCCTCTAACATGTGTTGATTTGCATATTGCATTCTAGACTATTGGCTTTGTACTTGCTCCTTATCTATGAAAAAATATGAAGTTTGTCCCCTGAGTTATCTAATTCATTGCATAATAGTAAAATTTCGACAAAAATCTTCAGTCGTACATGCAAAATTTAGGGACAATGACAGCCTAAATAATTAATTTTGTGTGATTTATCTCATGGACTATTATTTTTTCTGATAATTCAAGATGATGTTACATCTAACGTTGCATGTGCATTATGAATTTTTTATCGAAATTTTACTCTGATGTAATAAATTAGATAGTTTAGGAGGCAAATCGTACATTTTCATAGTTAAGAGGCAAAGTGTAGAAAAGCAATAGTTTATGGGGCAAACTGCAAAAAACGAACACAATCAATTGCACGACAAAAAAGAACAGAAATCACATTATAAAACAAAATCGAAGTTTTTTCTATTCTTGATCAAATTCATATGTTCTCACGTTAAATGCAGGTTCTCACATGATCAACTCTCTCTCTCTCTCTCTCTCTATATATATATATATATATATCATCCATAAAATCCCAAAAAAAAGACTTTATTGACTAAGATTTGTAATAAGTAATTTTATTCTCCTTCAGAGTAAAAATCGGCTACAATTTGAAAATGTTGTCCATCAATAACAAATACATTTTACAATTGGGTGTAAATGCTCTCAAACATATATAAACCTTTTTGCAGCCAAACCATATTTTTACTATTGCATGTAGCAAGAACCAGGATCCAGTGGTGCATCCCTCCCAAATCCATCCAGTGGAGCTGCAGCCACTCCCCTTTGATTCAGCAGACACCGGAAATACGATAATCGACTCTTAACTTTCTCCGGATCCTTCGCCAGCTTGTCATAAGGTGTCCACAGCCTCTCTGCAGACAAGCAGAAGATAGTAAAGCAGAGGAAATGATGAGTAAAAACAGAGTGAAGATAGAAGAACTCCAAGAGTAGCCAGTTTTTGCTCTGGTTTCGACACAGGCTTCAGAATTTTGTGGATTTTGATGGTTAGGATACACATTTCAGCAATATTTCAATAGAGGTAGTCCCTCCATCCCATTGAAATAGTCCAAGTATATATTTTCGGACTGTCCCGTCAAAGTTGTCCAATTTCCCTTTTTTGGAATTATTACAGAACACTTTTTTTACAAAGTTTACACAACTCCATACACATTAACTACTCTTCAACAAAACGCGCTGAAAAGAAACTGAACTATTTCAATGGGACGAAGGGAGTAATAAACAAGCTTTAGTCTTTAGATCAAGCTTTGTTCATAGTTCAGTCTTGAGCTAACTAGTAGTGTGGAGTGAGATAATGCTGCCTCTCTGTTTTTTCTCTCTCTCTCTCTTTTGATAGTTTACAAACACAGCCTCTGTGTTTCTCTTTACTATTGTTATAATCCCTCTATCCCACAATCGTTGCTCCACTTTTCTTTTCAGACTGTCTCACAATTATTGCTCCCTTTTCGAAAATAGTAAATTATTATAAATACTTTATTTGAGGGCTCCACATCTTTACACACAACCAACAATTCTTCTTAAAAACCGTGGCAAAAAGTTTTGGAGTAAGAATTGTGGGATGGATGGAGTAATAGAAGATGAGTTAACTTGAAGCCATGGAGCAAGAATTTGTGGGACGGAGGGAGTAAAAGACAATGAATTAACTTGAAGCCATGAAGAGAATAGTTTGAATGTTCTTGACTATGCATAGTGGTTAGATCTAGTTAATTTTGTCATCTTTGAAGAGGGCTAAATCTGTTTAGTATGAGATTGTATGTAGATTTTTTGTATAGAAGATTACCTGCAGCTGCTGCAGCGCGCGGGCCATATCGTTTGCTCGATATCAGAAGTATCGATATGCTCCGCCCACGCGCAGACCTCACCACCGAGGACTAACGCTTGCTGCTTAGGATTGGTGATATTCGTAAGCGGCTCGTTCGAGTAGAAGCCTTGCCAGAGTGCATCCAAGTGGTCCAAATACCACTTGTCTTGGTTGCTCACAATGCAACGAAGCCCGGCCTTAACCACGTTCTGAGCAACACCGCTTCCAAGCCTACACATTTACCATAAAACCCCTTAATCCCGTCTCTGCAGTATCAGTATATATATTATTAATTTAAATCCACCCTAACGGGGCTCGAACACTAGATCAACTCTAGATTAGCCACTTCTGCAGAAGTGGGAATACCAGCTACGCTACATGTTGCCGGTCTTTGCAGTATCAGTAGCAACTTAGTAACTTACCAATTATGAACCACGGTTTTCCTGCTCAACTTGCTCCCGAAGTTGTTGAATGTTTCTTCCCAGTTTATGATGTCGTATCCGTGGGATAACGCGATCTTTTGCGCTCTCAACACGAAATACTCGTAAGCCTCGGAGCCATTCATACCATTTTTCTTCAACCTATAAATCGCTAAGGAGATTAGCCAAGGAAGAAATGTTTTGAGCAAAAAATCTTAGTGAGAGTCGACAATTCAAGAACTCGATTTCTACCATTTTCGGACATGAGGAGTTGTGTCCCAGCAACCTGCAAACGAAAAATTCCGTTACAAAAATACGATCCAAACGACACATTCAGTCCGTTTTAGTTAAAACCTTACTGGTATTGACTTCATCGCCTCCCAAGTGAACAAACTTGTACTTGAATATCTTACTGAAATCTGAAAAAGCAGAATATCAGCAAGCTTTACTTGATCATAGTGTTTTTATAACGAGTGATGAGTAGTCGATTCGTTAAGGAGAAAGAAACCATACCCGAGAGAATCCCATCGATAAGCTTGAAGGTAAACTCATTGCTAACATCAAGTGGCTGAGTACAATTTGGTGAAGGCCATAAAGCAGGATACCCCACCCCCCTAAAGAAACCAACCATTTAAGCTCAGAATGCTTTTCTTTCGAGTTTGTGAGTCGGTATAACGAGCAGAGTCGAAGTACAGTATACCATGATTCAGCATGGCCAGGAACGTCGATTTCAGCTAAAACATTAATCCCACGTTTCTTCGCGTAACTGAGATTCCAAGAACAAGAATCTTGAGAAACAAATTTTATGTTTGAAATTACTAAAATTGAGAATGGTTCACTTGCCTCACAATGTCTTTAGCATCGGCAAACGTATACCGTTCTTCAACGGAATACGCTCCATCCCACAGCTTCGGATACGATGGCAACTCTAGTGGGAAAGATTGTGTGTCTACGATATGCCAATGGAGCACGTTCTGTGATCGGTTAAAACGACAGCAGACGAAGTTAGTTTGTTCGTTAATAATTCCTATTCCCTCCGTTCCATTAGTAATGTCTTATTTTCCTCTTTGGGTTGTCTCAATAGCAGTGTCCCATTTCCAAAAACGGTAAAACATATGTGGCTAAGAATCAACCATTCAAAAAGTCAAACAATACGCACCACAAAATACCATTTTCTTAATAACCGTGTCGAAAAGAAATGGGACACTACTAATGAGATGGAGGGACTACATCATAGTAGTCCTAAATATGCGTTACTTACTAGCTTGGAATAAGCCATTGAATCAATGACCTTCTTTATCACTGGTACGGGAAGATAATGCCTTGAAGTATCTGCAACAAAACGAGCCGATTTTGAAAAAAAAAAAAACACATCTTAAACTTAACACGGAGATAAGCTTCTCACCGATTAAAAGGCCTCGATACGAGAACCTTGGCTGATCAGCAATTGTCCATGGAACCTGATGGACTACAATCCCTCTGGTTGAAATGTTATAGTGGCAGACTTGGCTAAATGTCTGTTTAGATATGGCAGAATCGTATTTGTCGTTATTAGTCGTATACGCGTGAGAAATTCAAGAGCCAATATTGAGCTTTCGAGAATAGAAAGCAAACCTCCAGTCCATGCAAAGCTCCGTAAACAGTTTTTGCCTGCAAAAAATGCAAATCGTTTTCACGATCAGTAAGGAATTGCTATTTTGTCGTTGCATGCAGATATATCAGTTTGTTAAGCAGACGAGAATGTAGAGAAATTGCAAGCCATCCTCTAATTTCGTCACCTTCTACAGATGGAATCCCTCAGCTTCTTCACATGGATCGATTCGGACCAGTCTCTCCAGTGACAATCAGAGGCAAGAAATATACCCTTGTAACCATAAATTACTATTCAAGTTATACTTCTTAAACTATTTTCATTAGGATCAAACAAATTCAGATGTTATCTCAATCATTAACCATTCACTATATACCACATCATGTCCAACTAACTCTGCATTCACAGTTAAAGAAGAAAACGATACTATTTACACTGGAATACACGAGATGAGTTATTTGTTAACAAGAGGGTCGTATCAGTCGATTCAAAGTAAGAAACTCGAAGTTACCAACCTCAATATGTGCGTAAAGTGGACTTCCCTTATCAGGGACATAGAGCTTGTACGACTCATCAGTTCCGTGCTGCAACTGAACCAAAATACGGGAAGATATTAGACGCGAGAATTAGAATAGGAATCCAGAACTGGATTCACAGGCAACATATTCATTCAATCAGAATAAGTTACAGCAAGAATTTTCATGATTACACTAAAAATTTCAAAATTTCAGTAAGTACTACTCCATCCGTTCCATTCATACTGTCATGTAAGTTTTCGGTACAGAGTTTAATAAATTTGACTTTTGTGTATAAATGATGCGGACCTCACATGACTTTTGTGATTTGTAGTGTTAAAAGAAGACAGTATCAGTAGGACAACCCGATGTAGCATACAAGACAGTACGAATGGGACCGAGGGACTATCTGAAAGAAGTTAACAAGTTAACTAACTCTTTTCTTTTTTCCGCAAATACGGTATAAATTAGTTAAGACTACTTGTGATTTCACAACTCCTCGATCCAATTCACATAAAAGTCGAGTAGCTAAAGAGTACCTCGTCGGAAGGTGAGGAAACCACGACGTGAATTCCTTTGAGCACCAATGAAGGATCAATCTTGGAAGTATTTAGCTCAATCACATGAGTTGATCTTATGACATCAATTGTCCTCAAGAACGCGTCCTTGAGGATCCCGGAAGCATCTGCAAACTTACTTCCGTCGGTCCTCAGCTCAACTTCGTTGCTGAGATGGATATTTCCGTATCCGTAGCTTACAGATTTCGGCATTGGCCATATGTTCATGTGCTTGACATCAGCTGCATCAGCTGATATCACAGCAATGCATAACAAATACCAGAGAAATATGCTTACTAGCCTCTCTCTTCCCATCTCAATATCCTACAATGAAAGCAATAGTTTATCACTTTGTGGTTTGTTCAAATAATGTTTACCTTCATCTTCCCTTCAATTCTACATATATTCAAAATTTTAAAAGAAACGTTGCATTTAAGTCCAATTCACCAATTTGAAACTCCCATTTCTTCAAATGGGCAGGCAACAATTAATACAGGAAAAAAGTAATAGTATTCTACTATTCTTCTTTGTTATATTTCACTATTCAAGAGATTCAAACATGGAAGATATTCATGATATTTTCACCCTCTCTACAGCATAACAAATATTGATGAAAAAAATATATTCATAATGTTTTCACCATAAATGCAAATCTCCACAGCATTATACCGTTATGCCCACAACAAATATGGATGAAAAACTCATCTCAATACTCCAGAACATATACTTTTGCTTTTCCACAAACCCCACATCAAAAAAAAATAAAAGGCAAAAACCGGAAACCAAGAAAAATGAGGCATTAAATCAGAGCATTAATGGGAGGATAATGTGAAGAAGACAAACCTGCAAGGTTTCAAGAGAGCCCCACTACTTCTTTCCTCTCCCAAAAGATGAGATTTTTATAGGCGGTTTCGAAATCAAGAATCTTGATTTTCCACACTAGCTTTTGTGGCTGGGTTGAAAAAGAAGCAGGGGATTTGATAATAAGTCCAAAGTGGAAAAGGCTGAATAATAAATAGCTAACACTTTATTGTTCAATTAATCGATCTACAATTAAATTTCGATAAAATAATATTTGATAAATTAATAATCTTGCTAAGATAATAATTTTTTCCAATCCTAATATGGGTTAATGCACTAAAATAATATTCGATAAAGTAATAACCTCGTTAAATGAATATTTTTTCTCAATTCCAAGGTTATTACTTTATCGAAGTTTAACTATAATACGCAAATCTTCTTTCTCTATAAATCTCAATAAAAATATACATACATATATAGATACAGACAGTCACATCCTCTGTGTGTGATGTGTGTGCCCAATGAGGTGGCTGACAAAGAAAAAATCAAAGATTGTTTTTTTAGTTTAAAGATTCCCTCTTTTCCTCCATGCGAATGTTTTTACCTTGTTGTTGGTGCATAATTAGGTGCAGAGAATTAAAGAAAGGCTCCCGCCTTTATGGCTTATCGACCGCCATCTGCATTGCATTTTTTTTTAATAACGACGGGTAAGCCGTAGCTGTTATTTGACTAGGCATCGTATAAATTTATTTTCCTCAAATAGTTTGTAAAAGGTTTTCTACATGGTTGATTAATTGACATAATCGAACCAAACTTTTTTAACAAAATTCAAATGAATCAAAAAATTTGATTGAGTTTTGGTTTGACTGTCTGGTTATCGAACTAAATTGAATTGAAAATATTAACTATTTTTTAGTATTATATTGGGATTGGACCAAAAAAGTGCAATGAAATTTAAAAATTTTCGATTAATTAAAATGATATAATAGTTATATCGAGATTCACGATAATTAGGCTAAAACGATATTTTATTTCTTGTAAAATCAATGAAATGAGTCAACACAATCTCAGGTCTTGCGTTTCTTTTTAATAAGTTAATAGTCTTCCTTTTCCATCAAGGAGAAGAAAACGTGACCCCCTCTCTCATATAATATACGATACATATATATAAATATGAAATGATTCAAATAAGAGACCTTATACGTAAGAAATAAGAACCAATTTAGTTCAGAGATCTCACTGAATTAATGATTATAGATTTTTTTCATTTAATTTGATCTTTTCAATTAAAATTAATTCTAAAAGGGTGTTCTGGTAATTTTTTTATGCATCTAATTTCCTACATCCATTTTTTTTCATCAATCACGTCCCATTATTTAAGTTGGGATGATTGAAATTCCTTATTTATGCTACATAATTAAAGAAATTAATTAAGTGTTTTTAAAGAAACTAATCACGTCCCATCTTTTTTATTTTGTGATTATAAAAATAATAATTAAATATCTTGCATATTCAGTTAATTAATTAGTAATATTATTTTATTAATTAATAATAGTAATTAATTACAATATTATGCCCTATTTATGTAATTATTAAAATATGCATCAAAAAATCTATGGCAATGCATTAAACAGTATACATTTATGCATCAATAGATTTACCATAATTTTTGAAATTTAAGAGGCGTTTTTCAATTTCTCAATAGATTTCAAAATCTAATACTTTAATGCATTAATTAAAATGTGTATATGAATAATTCCAAATACGGTGGTGCATCAATTATAATATGTACATGCATAAGTCTATACATAAAATGTGAAAAAATTAATCACAATGCATCATAAATTGTAATGCATGTGTATATAAAAAAATTATGCATATACGTCATGCATGTATATATATAAAATTATGCATAAACATGCGAAATTATTAATGCAGAAATAAAATTAAAATTATTATTAAATTATCAAATTCTATAAATTATGCATATTAATAAATAATTCATATTTGACCAATATTATCTATTCAAAGTATTACGCAGACTTCCTTTTCAGTTTATAATAAGTTAATAAATTAGATTATAAAACATTAAAGAAGTTCCTAAATATTATCCTTTTAATATATATTATCTCTATTATTATAAAGAATTGACCAAATCAAGAAAATCTGATTTTCATAAAATATCGGACAAATCATTTTCTCTTATAATATATATGGGTGTTTGGAGTAGTGAGAATGCCTTTATTGATAAGTGTTGAAAGCTGCTGAAATCAGCTTATTTGAAAATCAGTTAGTGTTTGGAAAATAAGTGTTGAAAGCTGCTGATAGAAGTAGCTTATTGTTATTTTTTAAAAGAAATGATTGTTTTGTCCTTAGTGTTACTAATTAATAGTTATAATAAATAATAAAATTCAGAAAAATTTGTTATTCAATATTAATTTTTTGCTTACAATTTCAATCTACTACGATAAAATACTAAATTAATCTAAATATTATGTATATTATAAAATTGTATCATAATAAATATAGTATACAATTATATGTTAATACTATTTATTTGTATAAATTCATCATACAAACAAAATACATAAAAAATCCTCCATAAATTTTATATCTAACCTAATAAATTATATTGGTGTGAACTGTGGAATTTATTTCTACCTAATTAATTTACTTAACCACCACCACCCCCAATTTCTTCTCCACCACTGTTTTCCTCCAAAACCCTACTCGTCTCAATTCAACCAAGTTCAAGTTAATGCCATGGTGAGTTCGAATTTAAATTTATTTGCAAAATTTATTTACATAATTATTTATCCTGAAAAATATCGACAATTCTATGTGGAGTAATTCAAAATTATTCAAAATTAGTTAGAGGAAATTGATTGGTTAAATTCGAGTTATTGTTAGTATTAGTCTGGTAGAAACAATTCCGGCGGTAGTCTGCATTTCCTGTGGGAAAATGGGAATTCATGTGATCTCCGGCGAACTTTAATTGATGAGTTTCTACGCAACATTTAGTGTAAATTAAGTAAACCCATTTTATCTTGATAAAATTAAATTAACTTTGTGTTTAATGGGTCACTAAAAATTCAACATTTTAATTAAATGAAGTTGAATTTAGGCATGAACTTTAATTTATTTAATGACAATTCCAATAAATATTTAGACTTTAATTCAAGAAATTAGCATCCTATGATTTCCCATCAAGCAGGTTGTTCCTGTACATTAACAACTGGGCATGCGGTTTAGGTGTTTGATTAAATGGTGTATGCTCTTAAAAACTTACAAATTCCTATGGTTACGTGTTGATTTTGTTCCTATGGTTACGTGTTGATTAAATGGTGTATGCTCTTAAAAACTTACAAATTGTTGTTTTATTAGGATCCCACGTTCAATCATAGAAACACAAATATTGATGATGAAGAAAGTGAAGTTGAAGATAACCTCTTATTGGCGTTATGTATGGGAGATAGTGCATATTATGATATGTATTTGAACAAGGTTCCTTCTCATACTCGTCCTTTTAGTGGGTGGACAAATCTTTTAAATATATTACTCTGAAACTGATCGTAGTTGTTATGAAAATCTGAGAATGGAGAAACATGCTTTTTTCAAGTTATGTAAACACTAGTCGATGAATATGGTCTTCAGCCTATGAGAAGTATCACTGTAGAGGAACAAGTTGCTACTTTCTTGATGACAGCTGGGACAAGGGAAGGTAATCGACAACTTCAGGAATTTTTTCAAAGGTTTGGATATACTATAAGTCAAAGTTTCCATGCGGTTCTAAAAGCTGCCATGAGGATGTCGATAGATTGGATATGGCTTCTTACATATGACATTTGGAAAGGTATTTTTCCTTCTCAAGCTGGAACCTTCATCATCTAGTGGTTCAACTCGGGCACGAGTTGAATCTTGTGTCATATTTGTTTCAATCATCTCTTCTTGATGAGTATTATCATCCTCTTGCATATGTGGCGGTAGCACACCCGAAGTTGGAACTCATATACGAGAGCCGGTAGCAATCACATCATCAAATAGAAATTCTTGTTGAGCTTTTAAAAGTAGTCCCCTATCTCTGAATTTAGCAACTTCGGGAGCCTCCTAAATATCACAAAGATAGTAACATTACACAAAAAAAAAAAAAAAAAAAAAGGAGTAGAAAACTAAAAACATACCTTTATGTTTCTTTCCCACCACTCATCGGTAGCATCGATGGTTTGTTTTTCACTATCCCGTCCAAGTCCTATTTCATTTCTCAAAAGCCTCTTCCAATCTTTCCACCTTCTTTTTAGATTATCTCAATGACTTTTCAATTGAATTCTAGAGTAGTTTAGTTTTGTTGTCGTGTTAAACTTCTCAACAAGGTTTTTCCATCCTATAGCACTAAAGTGACTACCGTGCCTCTTTCCCCGCCCGTACCTCAATAACACACAAATTGATGAACGTCATAGTTTTGTTATCATCCCAATGTGCTATCTCTATTATTATTGAGAATAGATCAAATCAAGAATATCTCTTTTTCTCATAAAATATAGGAGAAGTCATTTTCTCTTATTCAATTTCAAGGTAATCTGGATTTTCATTAAAAAAATATATGTATAAATATACCATTATAATTAAGATGTATATATACGTGTGTTTATCTTGATTTTACTAACTAAGAATTAATCAAATTAATTCTTTTTAATTAATTTAATTCAACTATTGAATCAATTCAAACTACAAGTTCTAATATTTGTGTAGTATAATTTTTTTAAAAATTATAACTTAAGTTGGACAACATTTATTCATTTAATTTATGTAGTAAATTAATACACTTGAAATTATTTTTTTATTTTAAGGATCTACAAACCATGGGAACACCTAGCAAGTAGTATGACTACCTCATATTAGGTAAAATCGCGATTAAACCTATTTTAACTACGAATAGTTATACACATACGACCCTTCTATTATTTAATCTTCAAATTGAATATCGAATATGTAATTAAATCGCAAACTCAATAATTCAATATATATACATTTTATTCAATTTAATAACTTATTTATATATCACATTCATCATGCTCTAACCTAGATTTTCGAGTTACAAATAACGAAATTATAGAAGATTCTCTCAATCAAATTGAGAAATGGATTATTTATTTTCGAGTTATAAATGTCTTCATAAATTTTGTTAAAATAATATTCTAATGCGCATATCCATCTCATTATTTTTTTTTGTTAAAATCGAAATTGAACTGAGCCCAAAATGATATTTTAATTCGATATTTAATTTTACAAAATTGAGAATCGAAATTTCAGATTAATCAAAATTTTGATTTAATTTAGTTCAGTTTAATCAAATTAACAATCATAAATTTATAAACCACACAAGATATATCCCACTAGCTAACAATAGTTAATAGTATAACATGTTTCAATTATACTTTTTTTTTTTTTGGATACGTGGAACCCGGCATACCGCTACCTCGGCGCAAGACTGGGTAAACCCCGCTCCCTTGTGCAAAGTAGCCCGCAAACCACACATGAGAGTTCAACCACCCTAGGCTAACCATAGGTGACATGCTCCACAAAGTTGCTTCCAGTGAGATTTGAACCCAGGACCTTTCGGTCCCGGGCCAACCACCTTCACCAACTTTGTCATCCCAAGGGGACGTTTCAATTATACTTTATTTTATATAGTTCGTGTAGACCGTATGAATAATGTTTATTACTCCCTCCGTCTCATTCATCTTGCAACATTTTCTTTTTCGGGTCGTTTCACTCATCTTACAACGTTTTCTAAAATAGAAAAAAAATGAATAGACCACAATCATCCTAAATAAGTGGACTCCATTATCTTTTACTTTACACCACTACTTTATATATGTTATCCCACTATTTTAAAATCCGTACTAAATCTTAATTATTGTTAAAAGAGTGGGACCAAGGGAGTATAATGATGTTGGACCTCGAAGTGTGTTATCTCTGAAATTTGGATTAAATAATAAATTATTAGTGACGAATCAGGCATGGGTCAAGAACCCAAGATGGACCAAACATATGTTTTTATCCGTACGTTAATTTGAGGAAAACAAGAATAAAACTGCTTCATTTATTTGCAGTTTAACGTTGCATTCAAGTCCTTGAACACTAAATTTGGTTGTAAAGAGAGATGTTAAATTATGGAAAGTTACAAACAGTGGCGTAGCCAGGTTTTCCGCCTCAAATAAGTGCCACCTATCGAAGAAGTTTTTAAAAGTTTTATCATTTGTGAAAGACATCAACTCAACAATAATTTTTAATATTGCTTAATGTTTTTTTGGTACAATTTTACATATTAGAAAATGTAAAATAAAAAAAGTAACTTTTATATTATATTAGAAAATTGTTAAAAGGCAAAAAAAAACAATAGGATTTAGAATATCACAAACCAAGAAAATTAAAATTTTTTTAATTCACACTTAAATTTTACTAATCTCATGGCTAAAATATATTTTTCTTATGTTGTTAGCCAAGAAAAAAAAATATATTAGAAAATGTAAAATAAAAAAAGTAACTTTTATATTATATTAGAAAATTGTTAAAAGGCAAAAAAAAATAATAGGATTTAGAATAACACAAACCAAGAAAATTAAAATTTCCTAAATTCACACTTAAATTTTACTAATCTCATGGCCAAAATATATTTTTCTTATATTGTTAGCCAAGAAAAAATAAAATATATTAGAAAATGTAAAATAAAAAAAATAACTTTTATATTATATTAGAAAATTGTTAAAAGGCAAAAAAAAAAAAACAATAGGATTTAGAATAACACAAACCAAGAAATTTAAAATTTCCTAAATTCACACTTAAATTTTACTAATCTCATGGCCAAAATATATTTTACTTATATTGTTAGCCAATAATATATTTTTCTTATGTTGTTAGCCAAGAAAAAATAAAATGAGAATTTGTAGAGTTCTACGGGTTGAACCTTTGACCTCCACACCACACAAGACTTTTACAAATGAGCTATCACCACTCTACCACTTCTTCACAAGTTGAATAATAGCCGAGCGAATTATATTTGAACTTTCAGTGGGGGCAGTGGCCCCCACTGCCCCCTAGCTGGCTACGCCACTGGTTACAAATAATTCTTTTGTTTGCGATAATAAATTGCAATCGTTACCTTTGATGCTTAGAATATCATCCATTAAATTGCGTAATTTTTTTTAAATTTTTAGAAAATTTCTATTTCAATCTCATTTTTCTCCAATGACTTATGAAATTAGTGATGAGCAAATCTATTGGATTTGGTTGTCTTTAACTTTTTTTCACACTAGCATGATATTTCCGCATTTGTCAATATTGTAATTGGTGATGATTTGACATGTTTTCACAAGTCATACTACAGAAATAAAATATGAATTACATTAAACTAATTTATTTATAAATTATAAATACTAATTTATAAAAATTAATCAAAATTAACTTATACATGTATATAAGTGATAAACTCTTATAAATGCATATAAAATGATTTATTATTTAGAATAAATTAAATTAAATTATTTTTAAGTTATTTCTAACAATATATCCAAGTTCCACTAAATATTAGGATGGTGTCACCCCTTTTTCTTTGGTACAATATAAATTAACTATTATACCTCGAATAAGTGTTAAACTCAATGAATTGTCTGTTTAGAATGATATAACGCTTAAGGTGCTTGTGGTCGAATGTAATACGTTCAAAATTCACTTAAACTATTATATATAAGTGTGAGATTTACGTTATGTGTACTAAAATTAGCGATCGCAAATTTCTATCGAATCAATATCGATTTCTACGGTACAACAATATACCAGCCAAGTCATACAACCATATGTTAACTTATCAGTCAACATTTAATAAACATCGCTTCATTATTACCATACATACAGTTTCAGGGTTGGATAATTGGATTAGCATCATAGAAAGATGGGGGCCACATAATAATCTATAGCAACCTTTTTTATGGGCCACGAGTAGCTAATAAATACGATTTTTTTATTATTATTTTTTAAATATATGAGGAAGTTCGATAGTGACTATTGTCACGAGAGTTTCAATGTAGAAAACTATTAATTGTAACATTTGAATTCTATTTTTACATTTCTTTAAAAAAAAACCTATTTTAGCAAATATGTCATTTTTTGGAATACAGTTTACTTATTTTAAATTCGGATATATAGCCACTATTGAAGTCTTCACTTATACTCCACACTGACTTGGGAGAGACCTTTACTCCTATACATATAACTTGGATAATCGTTCGCTCTTACAAGGTCTTTTAATGGTATAAGTGACTCATTTAATATGGTATTGGAGCTGACTAAAGTCGATGATGGTTGATTAGACCCAGATGGTTGGATTTTTTGGTACATGTGTACGGACCGGTCCAGGTGTGCCGTTTATGTTCACGTGTAGAGCGATGGTGGCATACATGTGAGGGAGTGTGTTGAAGTCTCCACTTATATCCCACATAGACTTGGGAGAGACTCTCTTCCTATATATAAGTTGGATAACTGTTAACTCTTACAAGGCCATTTAAGAGTATAAGTGACCCATTTAATATAGTATGAGAGCAGATGAAAATCGATGATGGTTGATTGGATCCAAATGGTTGGGTTGTTTGGTCCATGTGTATGAATTCCAGGTGGGCTGTTTATGTTCTCGTGTAGAGCCGATGGTGGCATACACGTGGGGAAGCGTGTTGAAAAATCTCCAATTATTTAGTCCATTTAATTTACGAATAAATCACAAAATTAAAATTGACAAGTAAAATAAAAATATTACTCTAGAAACAAAAGAGCCCATATTAAAGCCCAATATAGAATATACCAAAAAAGCCCATCAAGTATTAACAAAGCCCGATCCGTCGCAGGCCCAAGGCCCACACCATCATATACACATAATTCTTTGTATTATTACTATATTTCTTGGCCCGCTCTTCATTTGAATCACTGCCTCAGGGCCTAGCTGCAGTGAAGAGTTATGGTGTTTGCTTTTGGCTTTCACTGAGTTCAATAATTGGATTGCTTCGATTGATTTATTATTTTTTTTTTATTTTTTATTTTTTCCTTTTATTGAACGCGTTATTTGGATTAGTACGAGCAAATATGGTTTAAAATTTTGCATTTTGATTTTATTGTTTTGAGGTATCTGAAGTTGAATTCGTCATTTTCCCTTTTAATTCTATCTCTGCACTTGTTTCGGTTCGGTTCGGTCGGTTAACCGATCAAATTGACAGCCCTAATTGATTTAGTGCGTGTTAACTTTCAATTAAGATATACAAAATCTTTCCGGTTTATTTTGCTAAAAGTAAAATCAATCTTCCATCTCAAGCTGCAGATAGATATGTCAACATATTTAACCCTATCCATAACTACAAACATCACTTCAAGTAAACAATCAGTTCTAAATCACCAACAAATATAGTAACCTTGTTTGATTACCAACCCCACCCCACCCCCCACCTATCAATACATACTATAAATACACATATAACACATTTTCATAACCCAAAATGGAAACATGGACCATCAAATTAGAGCCATAGCAACCATCTAGCTTCTCTTCATCTCCCAAACTCTTGCACAAGTGCAGTAGCAGCAATGCCTAGACGAACTTCGGCCGTGCCTAAATTATCTAAACGGCAAAAACCGGCCGCCGGAGAGCTGTTGCCAGCCTCTCGATTACGTGATCAAGTCGATGCCCGAGCGCTTGTGCGTGATGATGAGTATTCCGGGATCCAATCAAGCCGAGCAGGCCGGGCATCAACGCCACCGGAGGCTCGGACGCTGCCCGGTAGTTGCGGGCAGCGTGTTAACCTGTAAGGGTGCGTGACGGGCACTCCCGACACGAGATCTAGAAATTCGGTTCAAAATTCGGCTTGTTTCAGATTAGGGCCTTCGAGTTTGAGTATAGCTAGTGCGGCCATATTTGGAATTCTACAAGCTATGCTTTTATGAATTTATATACAAATTGTATTAAATTAATCATGTGTGACGAGGTCCACAGTTTTTGGTTATGAGTGATTAACCTTCCTTGAATATGAATTGATGTTTGTCCAATGAAAAGGCCCGGTTGCCGATTCTGCATAGTTTTGAATACTTCTGCTTCATTCAATATTGAACTTGACTTGGGGAATGTTCGCTAGATCCAATTTTGATGCTACATGGGAAAATCTTGTATACTAAATTATCTTCATAAATGCAATTTCATAAAAAATAATACTCAATTTCTCCGTTAAAAGCGGCTCATTTTCCTAATTGAATACATCTCACTAAAAATAGCTCATTCCAAATTTAGTAAATTTGAATACTCTCTCCAACTTTATCATCTTTTATCCCAACTTTATTATTTACTTTCTCATTATCTCATTAATCTTCTCTCTCATACTATTATCCACTCTCTCTCATTATCTCACCCATTTTTTCTTTCATACTTTATCTTCTACTATCTTAATTACTGTACCGAAAATAAATGATCCGCTAATAGCTGGATTGAGAGAGTAATATTTAGCTAATTTGAATATGACATATATTTAAGTTTAGGTGGGATTGAACATGTTAAGAAAAAAATAAATGTAATACTACGTTTATAATTGTTACAACTATACTACATTAAAACTCGAACTCAGAACTAGCTGATTCTCCTCCAAATGCGTTGAGGCGCATCAGTTGACTGGCCACGCCCCATTTCAATTTTTAATCAATATTAAGAAATAATAATATTGTTATTGGTTGTTTGTGAACTATATTTACTACGTGTCAATACGGTGAAATGATATATATAATAATATACAAATGTGGTAAAATAAATCTTTATGCATTTTATATTCGCAATTATATTTTGTACTAAAAAGTAAAAGTAATCTCAATTTGTGCCGAAGTTTGACTTTTTTTTTTAAGTACTCCCTCCGTCCTATTAGAAACGACACGTTTCTTTTGGGAACGAGAATCAAGAAAGTGTTATGTGGTGTAGATTGTTTGACTTTTTAGTAGTTAAATGTGGTCCACACAATTTTTACCATTTTAAGAACGCGCGTCGTTTAAAGTGGGACGACCCAATAAGCAGTAAACGCGTGTCGTTTTTAATGGGACGGAGGCAGTATTACTTTTATTATTCCAGGAAGAAGTATTGCATTCAACCCATTGCTTCCCCGCAGTCACACTTAATCGAGCTTCTGTCACGTTCTAAATCTCTCTGACCAAAATTCTGATTTTCAGCAATTAAGAGAGAAGAGAGAGACGAAGAGAGACGAAGAGAGAGAGAGTGTGTGAGAGAAAGAGGGGGGGAGAGATTTCAAGAGAAGTGGACAATTTCGCTGAGATTTCTTTGCTATTTATTGGTCGATTGCTCGCGCATTGCAAGGTTAGGATTCATCGTTGATTTGTCTCTCTGTTGATTTAATCCAGCTTATTTTAAGGTTTTACTGCTAATTTTGTCGCCATTTTTTTTTGGTATGTATGATTTATTAGCATATTACTGTTCGTAGAAATGTCTTGATTCTGTAACGTGTTTTCTGTAATTGGAGATATCGCTGCTCGTGTTTGAATTTTGGGAGACATTTTTGTTGGATTGATTGTCCTTATTCTGTTTTATGGTTGATGAAAATGTATGCCTAATACTTGTTTATTTTTAAGAGAGAAGGAAGAAAGTATCTCTTGAACTGGCAAGTTTAGAAATTCTATTGGAGATTATAACGATTTCGAACTTTGCGACTTCTGTTATCATAAACATGATTGTTCTAAGCTGTTTTTATGTACTAAGCTATGAAAGCATACATGTGAATCAGTCAAATATTTGTAAATGCTGGAAGGGTGTATTAGCTGGATTACAAATGACATTTTATTGGTAGAGATGTGCAAAATATGCATATTCATTGTGTTAATAATGTCTTGAAACACATATTCTACACCATATGTTAAATTCTCATAGAAAGCTTGAATTAGCTTGAGTTCAGATACTAGGCGATGGGGAGTTGATAGGTATATCCATTTATATATGCTATTATACATATATGCTTGCTTATTAATTTAATTTGGATTCTTGCTGACTTTAGCCCCGAATATGCAGTTTGAACTTCACAATCGAAATTGGCAGTTGCAAATTTGTTGGAATGTGCTGTAATATGCGTTCATAGTTATATTCTCATTAATTCGTGATGGCTTCAAGAGCATTCTTGCAAAAGAACAAGCGCCCACATCACTTAGTTCGAAGGTTCTTATGTTCTAAGCATGGAAAATCATTGGGGAGTCAGGATTCGCAGCTTGGGAGCTTGCCTGTGATTTTTCCACATTCAGATAATAGTGTGAAAGAAGATTATTGCTCTCTCACAAGACAAATGGCACAACGTTCTCTAGCCAAAAATTATTATTTTTTTAGAGGTCCAAGTTCGCACTATGAGGTTGGAGTATCTGGGGAAGTCAACCCTTTGGGATTTAGGTGGGCAACAGAGTATGTACGTTATCTTTCAACTGCTCCAGCTGGGAAGCCTGAATTAGAAGACAATGATAATAAAAAAGAACCAGTTAAGCAGAAGAAAGAAGCGTCACCAGAAGAATGTGATCAAGCAGTTGAAGGTTTAAGTTCTGTGAAAGCGAAAGCGAAAGCCAAGCAGCTGCAAGATTCTCCGAAGGGTGTAAACTTCGTACTTAAGAAGATATGGGCTATTTTTCTAGGAATTGGTCCAGCTTTGCGAGCTGTTGCTTCTATGAGCCGGTAATTTGGGTTTCCCTATTTCTATTTATACAATAAATTATGTCATGATTGTGTCTCAAGTCTTCTATTAATACAGGGAAGATTGGGCCAATAAATTGCGGCACTGGAAGGATGAGTTTAAATCTACGTTGCAGCACTATTGGCTGGGTACAAAGCTGTTGTGGGTTGATGTTAGGATAAGCTTAAGGCTATTGTTAAAACTTGCTAGTGGGAAGACTTTGTCGAGGAGGGAGAGGCAGCAACTCACACGAACTACAGCAGACATCTTCAGGCTAGTTCCATTTGCTGTCTTCATTATAGTTCCGTTCATGGAGTTCTTGCTTCCTGTGTTCCTGAAACTGTTCCCCAACATGTTGCCATCAACT
Organism: Lavandula angustifolia; assembly: GCA_028984105.1. NCBI lineage: Eukaryota > Viridiplantae > Streptophyta > Magnoliopsida > Lamiales > Lamiaceae > Lavandula > Lavandula angustifolia. The sequence goes on along the minus strand of CM054815.1, from coordinate 19,662,373 downwards.
TTTCAGGACAAGATGAAAGAACAGGTAAAGTTGTACAGATCTTGGTAGAGATGTAGAATAACTTCTAATTCCTGACATTCCTTTTTGCGTTTTTAAATAATATACAAATTCGCTTAACATTCTCGAAAGCTATATTTTCATCCGTTTGAGATACTGTTCGTCTGCCCGACTTTAGCTGACTCTTAATTGAGAAATAAATATTTTTACTGGTAACTCTCCAAGATTTCTGTACAAGTAATTTTTTCCTTGAGATCAATGCTGATGCAAACTTCTTTAAAATTTGCTTACGACTCTGGCCGTAAGAAAATATGCCTTTGCAATTTTTCCTGGTTTTATTCAATTACTAGTTCTACATAAAATGGGGTGAAGAGCTACTCAATTTGCCCATGTCAATGGTAGTAATGCTATGATGTTCAGCTCATTACAGGAGCCTTTCAATTCTCATGCATGATCACCTGTCTTCTTTATCCGATTTCAGTTATAAATTTATAGACTACTAATCTTAACCAGCCTATGAAATCTTACAGAAGTTCTGGTTATCTTTTGAAGTTAGTTTCTTAAAACCATCCGCTTAATTTGGATAGATACTAAAATCAATATTTTCACTGACTATTACGTTGTATTGACTGGTAGTAGGCCGTATTGTTATTCTTGGATATTAATATTTTTCTTCTTTCATTTTTTGTGTGAGAATTACTTTAGGACCAAGCATAAGTTGATTTTTATACCATTGAAATGTTCATATTACAGGAGGCCCTGAAAAAGAGGCTCAATGCCAGGATAGAATATGCGAAGTTTCTTCAAGAGACTGTAAAAGAAATGGCAAAGGAAGTTCAGAACTCGAGGAGTGGAGAAGTAAAGAAAACAGCTGAGGATCTTGATGACTTTATGAGCAAGGTAGAAGCCAATAGGCATTTGATTTTACTATTGGAGTGTTATTTGGTCTTGCGAAAATAATAAAACAGTAATTCTTTTAGGGTAGCTTTCTTTTGATAGTTTCTTCTCTTCGGTGTGCCACGGAGTAATATCCTCGTGATATTTTTTGGCCAGGTCAGAAAAGGGGCTCTTGTTTCTAATGAAGAAATATTGGGCTTTGCCAAGTTGTTTAATGATGAGCTTACCCTGGATAACATCAGCAGGTAATTTCCGATTTATTTTCGTAATTTGTGTTGCTTCTCTTGTTTGCAGTCTGGGACAGTATTTGGTGTTGAGAATGTTTTGATGAGAAAGTTCTTTTTTGTCGTCTTGGATGCAGACCACGGATAATGACTATGTGCAAATATATGGGAATTAGTACTTATGGTATTGATGCATATCTGCGTTACATGCTCCGAAAGAGGCTTCAAAAGTAAGTGTTTTTTTTAAATTATAGCTTCAATTTTTTTTATTGAACATTAATGTTTTTATGTGATAATAAGCTGTTCTGCTTGATGCAATTTTATTTTCATCATTTTAGACACTTAAATTCAATAATTATAAAGCAGCTTATGCATAGCTGGTGGAATTGCAGTATAATGACATAACAACTACATTATGAAAGAGTAATTAGATTGTTGATTTATTCACTTTTAAAGTAGTATGATATACTTGTGGTAGGATAAAGTATGATGATAAGATGATCCAAGCTGAGGGCTTAGAGTCCCTTTCGTAGGAGGAGCTCCGCCAAGCATGTCGAGAACGTGGATTGCTTGGACTTCTCTCAGTTGAAGAAATGAGAAAACAGGTTTATTATAGTTTTAGATTCTTTTGCATGCTACAAGACTCTGATTCTGCCTGTAAAAAGGGATAATAATCTGAAATCTCTAATTTTTTTGGATTTCATGTTGGCCATAACTTTCTTTATCATCTGGTATTTTGTGAGAGTGAACTTAATTGTACCGTCTCACGATTTGAGTTAGACCACAAGTGGTGAATATAGAGTAATCTGGTAAACATGCCTAAAAATCTGTTTCCTGTAGTTGTTATCGCCTAAATTTCACGTGGATTTAGGAAACTAGACCATAATTTGCTTAATATTCATATTTTACACAAATAAACCTATTCTAATTATGCGGAATTTTACTTTGTTCTTTAAAGTCAATTCTTAATAACTGCTTTAGATACGTTAGCATGAATTCTTTAGTTCTCCTCCTTTATTCTAAATAATGACGGCAAGAACAAAAAATCCAGTGCAGTGCCTTCCCTCTCCCCCTAAAATTGAGTTTGTTTGAAACAATTTCGAGTCTTTCTGAACCAGCCCGGTGGAATTTTAATTTTATAAATTTCGTTAATGTATTCTGCAGCTGCAAGATTGGCTGGACTTATCTCTCAACCATTCAGTTCCTTCTTCTTTACTAATTCTTTCTAGGTAATTTAAGTTTCTAATGCTCATATGGCCATAAAATTCTAGCATTGGCAAATTTTCTTATTTTTTTGCACTTTTCGGTACAGAGCATTTAGTGTCTCTGGTAAAGTGAAGCCAGAAGAAGCTGTTTCAGCCACACTCTCATCTCTGCCTGATGAGGTGGTGGACACTGTCGGAATAACATCTTTGCCATCAGAAGACTCCGTCTCGGAAAGGAGAAGGAAGTTAGAGTTCCTGGAAATGCAAGAAGAACTAATCAAGGTCTGGTTTTTGTTACTGTTATGCATCTCTCATTTGCATATGCATGAAGGTTCTGTGCTTGGCTTGTCGATTATAGTACTTCTATATATTTACCATGATTTAACTCATCCATGCAGACGATTTGACAAGTTGAAGAATTTTAGTTTCGAGGAGGTGCTCTATTTATTTTTGGTTACTAATCCAATGTTCTGTATTACAGGAGGAGGAAGAGAAAGAGGAGGAGGAGGAGCAGGCTAGGTTGAAGGGATCCGTCAAAGAGCAGAAGGATGTGGCCTTGGAAGAGATGGTAGAGGCAACTGCTAAAGAAACTGAAGAACGTGAGAAGGAAAAAGCTTTGGATAAGGAAGAACAACTATCTGAGCTCAGCCGTGCTTTGGCTGTACTAGCATCAGCATCAGTACAAATCCTTTTCTTTTCCGTGATGGTTGGTTGTTTCTTATTTAAGATGATTTAAATAAATTGCTTTCTCTTCTACTTTCAGTCTGTGAGCAGGGAGCGTGAAGAGTTCTTGAGCCTTGTCCAGAAAGAGGTAAATTTAGATATTCGATAGCAATATGTTGAAACAACTAATTTGTTATGAAACTTGAAGCTGTGTTGAATGTTGGATATAATTGTTCACTTCATTTATAAAATGCTCCATAATGCAAGTATTCCTCAATTAATCATATTGATTATCTCCAATTCTTGATCTTCGGTTTTTTATTTTTGCTTATGTTAAGTTGAATGCTTATTTAATTTTTAATTCTCGAAACTTTCAACTTATTACACATTGTGTGATCATCAGATAGATCTGTACAACCATATGGTGGAGAAAGAGGGTAGTGATGGACAAGAATCAGCTAAAGAGACGTATAGAGCAGCTAGAGAGGAAAGTGATCATGCCGAAGAGAAGGCTGCTGGCGATAAAGTATCTTCAGCACTCATAAACAGGGTAAGGATAAACCGGCTATTTTTATTGTCTTTCGTGATTCCTCCTTTTCCGTATAGTTTTTTGACCTCTTGGTTGGGGATTTATTACAGGGCATCTCACATATTCGTTGGCACCTCTGCTTTGTAGGTTGATGCTATGCTCCAAAAGCTTGAAAAGGAGATCGATGATGTAGATGCCAAAATTGGCGACCGGTGGCGGTTGCTTGATAGGTAAAAACACAATGCTATAAATGAGTTCTATAAGTTTTTGTTGAATGCTCTGTGCTTCTATGTTTGATCAAGTAATTTGAAGTTACAACCCGCTTTGACTCAACACCTCTTTCTTCTAATGTGTTTCGTATATTCGGAGTCTTCAAATGGATCTAATGTGAAAGATCAAACTGTGGATGGAATGGAAGTTACTCAGTGAAGCTATTATTTTTGCTACTTTACATTATTATATCGAATAATTTTGTATATACAAGTTAAACCTCTTTAAAGTAATAACATTGAGATCGTAGAAAAATATTCATTTAATGAGGTTATTATTTTATAGAACATTATTTTAGTTCATTAACTCAAGTTTGGACCGGAAAAAAATATTATTTAAGCGAGGTCATTACTCTATCGAATATTACTTTATCGAGGTTTAATTGTATATCATTGTCATTTAGGGATTATGATGGCAAAGTGACTCCGGAGGAGGTTGCATCTGTTGCTACGTACCTGAAAGATACCTTAGATAAGGAGGGAATTCAAGAACTTATTGGCAAATTGACCAAGGATAGAGGTCAGTTATGCAACTCATTCTCCTTAATCTGGTCCCACCTTACTCCTTTCACAAGAATGTTTGAAATTTGCACACACGTGTTCGTTTTTTCGTTGAGTGCGAAACTCCGGTAAATGAAGCAAATATACAATTGGTCCTAGTATTGAATGTCCATAATAACTGTCAAAACTACTTGTGAGAGGGAAACAAAGAGTCAAGACCGTAGGTAATATCATCGAGGAAATAATCAACATTCTGTTTCTATATAATATTTTGGCAAGCAATGGCCGATTTGATTAGTACTGAAGGTCCATAACTGCTGTCAAAACTATCGCGTATCGGATAAAACTTAGTAAGAACGAAGTAACACAATTCTATAAATCCTCCCCGTGTGGTCGGGTCAATTTTCGTCCGTATTTCTGTTCAATTTGATGATTTCTGCTCCTGTTCTTGACACAGATGGAAAGATCCTGGTCGAAGATATCGTCAAGTTGGCCAATCAATCCGACAACGATGAAACCGCTGAAGATGGAAAAGGATGAGATTTTAGTCTTCTTTACAGGCTTTGAAGTGTTTCAGTTTTTCTGTCAATTTGATATCTCTGAAGACCAACCATAGGCTGAAAGCTGAAACTTTAAGGGTGGGCTGTTATATCTTTGTCCGCCGATATAGAGGAAACTTTACTTGCAAGATTTCCAGATAAATATATAGATTTCTTGCTGATTTTAGAGAAATAGGAGCAACTGATGTCTCCACGGGATGGTCCATTTTGTAGATGCTTGTACATGTGATATGGTTCTTTCAGAAGTACTATCAGTTAATAAATAGTGGGATATGTATTATATATCATCCAGGATTTTATATCGTGGCTTGCATTTTTCATAACAATCGTATGATAGAGGGAAATTTATAGTGGTTAGTTTAGGGATGATAATTTTGCTATGAGAAGGACTAATGTGCATCATGTTGCATATGCAATACGTGATCCAATTTTCAATTTTGATCCGGTTTGACCGGATTTGATCCGATTTTCTACTTTATTAAAAAAAAAAAATAATAATAATTAAATCTTCCATCTCTCTCTCGTCTCCTCCCCTCCCCACTACCCCCTTTCTCTCTCTCCTCTCTCTCTCTCTCTCTCTCTCTCGCATCTCACCTCTCTCTCTCTCCACAGTCCTTCCCGTCTCCGCCGCCGTCATTCCGCTTCCGATCTCTCCGCCTCCGCTTCCGCCTCAGCCTCGCTCTCTCCGATGAGGACTCGCCGGAAACCGACCTCGTCTTCCGCAATATATTCAGACAATATGACTTGTTTTTTGTTCGATTTTTTTTTCTTTTGGTTTTGGTGTCAGTTGAGAATTCTTTTGATGAATTGAAACATGATGATGCTGATTTTGGCGACTTCGCGGCGGATTTGTGCGGCGGACAACTACGTCAGGAGAGGCGACAGGAAGAAGGCTGATTTCAAACTGACTGCAAAGGTGACTGAAACCTCTTCTCAGATCTCAATTCGTTTCGAGTTTTACTCATTTTTGGAAATTTTAGCCATTCTTCCGTTAGGAATCGGGTCGATTTTGATTTTCTTCAGACACTCCGTAATATCTGAAGAAGGGGATTTGATGACCAAACCTTTTCTGGATGTCTGCAAACTTATTTTGCCAATTTTAGGTTCATTCATTTTCCTTATGAATTATGATGAAGTGTTAGCTAGATTTGAGTTTTTTGTTTGATTTTTGAAATACTAGATAAATTTGGCGTTGCTATGATGGTGGTAAAATCTGATATCGGTGGTAATATATCGGTAAGATTTGGTTATTATGTTATAATAGATAATAGATATCCCTGCAGTTGATGAATCTGAGTTAGTTGAATTGTTAACCTATAGAGGCTGAAATCTAAGTACGATTCAAATCCTTCCCAGATTTAATTACCTCTTCAACTTGGTGCAAGCTGAGGTTGAGATGAGAAATGCTAAATCCTCTTCCAACTGCACAAATGGCCTACTCGGCTCACTGTATATTCATCTTCATCTTCATCTTCATTTTCAATTAAATAGATGGATGTAATTATGCATGGTGGTGCAGAGCAATGGATTTCATAGTTGAGCTATTCCGAAATCTAGCCTAGCATCATGCTTGGTCAATGTCCCAAGTCTCTAATGATGCTTATGCCAAGACCTTGAAGAAATGGCATGTTTGGCTTGCTACTTCAAGTTTTACGGTATATATATATATATATATATATATATATATATATATATATATATATATATATATATATATATATATATATATATATATATATATAATATTTATATTAATATTATTAACCTCTTTTACGTATGTACAACAACATCGATATATATTTCATATAACAACTTAATGAATGTTTGAACAAATTGGCAAAATAAGTTTTGCCAATTTGATTTTCTACTATGATTAAACACACTCTACTCATCATTGACATGTTCTTTTTATCGTGATTGACACGCACAATAGAGACAATTGACACTCTACTCTTTATCGTGAATTATGGCTTAAACAAACACTCGATCATCATTGACACTTTCTTTTGTCATAATTGACACAAATAACACGCATAATTGACACTCGCTCTCACCGTAAATTATGGCTTAAATAGACACTCTGCTGACAAGTTCTTTTGTCATGATTGACACGCACAATAAAGACAATTGACACTTTGCTCTCTATTGTGAATTATGGCTTAAATAGACACTCTGCTCATCATTTATATGTTCTTTTGTCATGTTTGACACGCAGAACGAGACAATCGACACTCGCTTCTCTACCGTGAATTATGACTTAAACAAACACTCTACTCATCATTGACACGTTATTTTATCGTGATTGACACAAACAACATAGACAATTGATATTTTTTTCATAAATAAATGACATTTTTTTTCGAAACAAATCGCATTTTTTTCAAAAATAATTGATAGTCAATAAATGATACTTTATTCAAATACAAATGATATTTTTGTTTGTTATGATTGACACTTTGGATAAAAAATAAATGACACATTTATTCATTACAAATGACACGCCTTACTTATCAAAAAAATCGAAAAAAATAAAAAAATTTGTTTGTTACGATTGACACTTTTGTTTGTTACAATTGATACTTTCGTATGCAAAGAGTGACACGCACGTCCTTAAAATAAATGGGAAAAAACGTTAAAAAAAACGAAAAAAAGGAAAAAAAATTAAAATAAAAAAAAATTTGTTTGTTGCGATTGACACTTTTGTTTGTTACGATTTACACTTCTGTATGCAAAGAGTGACACGCCCATCCTTAAAATAAAGAGGAAAAAAAATACGGTTCATGCTGACATCAGCGGGTCAACACGGGTCAAAGCGAGTCAACGGGTCAAATACGGGTCAAAGCGGGTCAAAATTGGGTAATTGGATCGTATTGCGTATGCGCAACATAAATGCACACAAGTTTTTGCCTTTTGCTATAGTACCTGGGCTCGTCTCGTATCTTGGACTCAAGGATCGGGCCTGGACTCTGACCTGCAAGGGTCCAAAAATTCGGAATTAGCCTTGAGCCGATACGGACCGAGTTTATTCGTCACCAGATTCATTGGTGTGATTTGAATTACTAAATTGAATTGTTTTATTTTTTTTTAAATTACTAATTTTTGTTGGTAGAAGTATTTTTGTTTGAATTTTCTTATTGCGATTATCATCTATTATTACCTAAAATTATGAATTAAAAGTATGATTAGATGTATTAGAAAATCCAAATAATATAAAATAAAATTAAATAATGAAATTAATAAAAAAACAGCTAAACGATGATAAATTTCAGTTAAACCTTTTTTTTAAACATTGTTGGTTTTTACTAAACGATGATAAATTTCATACTTTGGTCGAAAAATCTATTTGTGATTTTAAATCTCCATTAAGTAAACAGGGGTAGGCAAAAATAAAATAAAATAAATTTATTTAAATATTATCAAATGCTAATTTTATAATTAAAGAATATAACGAATTTTATTCCTTCAGTCGAACCAAACTTCGTACCGATTTCATTATTTTCATACAACAAAACGGGCCTAATGTCGGTTATTCTAATTACATTTTATTATTTGTACACAATAAATATAAATAAATGCGAATTCGACAATTCCTTAAATAATATAGAATCTCGGATTTTTATTCATAATATCTTTAAAGAAATTATTAATCCGTACTCATCTACAAATTTGAAATAGGAAACTTTGTCACTCATTCTTTGATTATTAGCTCAAGATCTTGAATTCAGTAAACTGCACAGAGAAAATTAATGCACCTGCTGCAGTCGTTTATCTAATTCGCGCCGTCAATTTTTCAGCCCACTTTCCCCAGAAGATCTGGACCGTCAATCTTCTTCACACTGTACGCGCTCGAACGACCCGAATTATTTTTTGGGTCCGAAAGGCGCTTCTATTCTGCTTTGAACTCTCGAAAATAATTTCCGATCAGAGAAGTAGGAAAGTTTCAATCGGATTACACAAATTTCTGGAGTCCTACGCCCTCTAATTACTTCCAATCTTTGTCTGCGCAACGCGAATCACTTGTATGCATTCATCGACAAGCAGCTGTCTTCGTATCCTCTGTTGCCCTCTTCGATCTTAGCCGGAAGTGAAGCCCCGAGGTTCAATTGGGGCTTCGTTAAGCTGATAATCTTGGTGCGTTTTCGAGTAATTACTGATCTTGGGAGTATTTATCAGGTTCGCGCGGTATTTAAGGGTTGATGCGAAATCTAGGGCTTGGTTGTTAGCATTCCGCTTTGGGCATTAAGAATTGAATATGGTTGTGTTTGATTTTGCAAGGGGTCCTGAATGAGGGAGAAAGTTCAGTGCTTTAATTTTGCGTCGGAATAGAGTTGTGTTTTTCCCCTTTTTCTTGGTGTGTTGTAATTTTAGGGTTCTGAATATCTTGTATGTACGTAGATTGAGAAAATAGGAGAGAAATAACGAATTGAAGTAGTTGTGTGCTGTGTTGTAAGAGGATAATAATCATTGACTTTGGAGTGATAGAAGTAGGAAAGAAAAATGTTCTATTCACAGTTCATATTAGCGAAAAAGGGGCCGCTTGGAACCATTTGGATAGCGGCGCACTTGGAGCGTAAGCTTCGAAAGAATCAGGTTGCTGATACTGATATCGGAGTTTCTGTAGGTATGTTATTGTTCTATCAGCCTTGATGTTATTTCTTTCAAGTATTTATGTTTAATATTTGGCTTATTACGTAGGATGGGCGTAATAGTATGAACGAATGATCCGTGTCTTTTGAAAGTTGTGGAAAAATGCTAAATTGTTATTTCTATATTTATTGCACAATGCCATTGTGGAGCCCTAGTTGTTTACTTAGGTAAAAATGCTTACGAGCCTTTACGACATCCTAGAACCAACTTGTGAATCGCATGTTGAAATAATCTTGTTAGTTTATTGTCGAAACTCCGTTACACATTTATTCAAGTGCTAGTTTACAAATGGAAATTCATGGATCCACATAATCTGCTATCACTTATGAATCATTATAATATCCTAAAACCGACTTGTGATTCATATGCTTAAATAGTCTTGTTAGTTTATTTCCTAACTCGTTACCAATTAATTCACTCATCTTGATGCATTTATTGAAGTCCCAATTTATAAATGTAACTTCATGGATCCATTGAATCGTTATGACATATACGAGTCCTTTAACAAGGTTTTGAAAACGACCCACTGACTGGCATGTGGACATAAGCTTGTTAGAATATTTCCGCACTCAATTTTAAATATTAACTCACGTTCTTGCTGGATTCCGATTCTAGTAATTCACGTATTGAAACTTTTGCTTTTGGAACATCACTTATTTCAGTGTCTGTTTATTTTTTCCATGATACCGTCTAATTCTCCGTACGCTCATTGTTTATCTATACAGATTCAATTCTTTCTCCAGACGTGCCAATTGCGCTTCGTATGACCAGCCATCTGCTGCTTGGCGTGGTGAGAATCTACAATAGAAAGGTGAACTACCTCTTTGATGATTGCAGTGAGGCTTTGCTCAAAATCAAGCAAGCTTTTCGCTCCGCTGCTGTTGATCTTCCTCCAGAAGAATCAAAAGCACCATATCATTCCATCACCTTGCCAGAGAAGTTTGATCTCGATGACTTTGAACTGCCAGATAGTGACATTTTCCAAGGGTTCGTTCAAATCCTTTTCTTATTCTTGCAAGTTGTTTTATCTAGACAAATTAGTATTGGGTTTTACTAGTTCTAAAATTCTGCATTTCTTCAAATGTAACATAGTATTGAGGTTAAATGGATAACTTGACTGATTTGATACTAAAAAGAGATTGACGTACCCTAGAAACATAGTAAATGATAAGATCCTTGTATATTCCAGAATCAGTTGGCTGATATCTGTTGTCTCGCGGGTTTGCGGAAAGATCTGACTAGAATGTGTTATTACGTTTCTTAATCCTTTCTGACATGCCAAGTGCAACATTTTCAGTAACTATGTAGATCATCACATTAGCTCAAGGGAGCAAATCACTCTTCAAGATACGATGGAGGGTGTCAGTTACTCCACGTCAAAGTTCGGACTGGATGGTTGGTTATATAAATTCTCCTTCTAGCACTTAAATGTATTTAATTCTATGTCTTTCCCTTTTTAATGTTTTTCTTGTGCTGTTCCTAGAGAGATTTGGTGATGGCGATATGTCTGGATTGGACCTGGAAGAGGTGAATTACTTTTGCTGTTATTAAGTTTTTGTTACTGAATTGGATATGTTAATTACTTTATTTTGTCAGCATAATTCAATCTTTTTCTATTCTTATTCGTATCCAAATAATCTACAACGTATCAGTTTTGTTCTTTCAATAGGTTATTGTTAAATCTTAAAAATATTTCTGAATATTGAACACCAGAAATGGGTAGCTTTTATTGATTAATGTTAGTTGGATAAGATGGTTTTGTCTGGATATGTGCAGGAACCCGTAAAACGTAGTTTTATGAGTTTTAAAAGACACTTTACAGAAGGATTTTTGTTCTTGAACATAAATGATGACTGGCATTTCGACCAAAAACATTGGCGATACTTGGCCATACAGCTGTCTCTGTAGTTGTATAAAACTAAAGACCTAGTTTTTGCCGTATTGATATCGTTAATTATCAATTCATAGCCCTTTTATGTTGTTTCTCATTGTGAATTGCATACAGGAGCTGTTTTTGCAGAAAATTGGTGATATGGAACATGCTGATGAGAGGTTAGATTCAGTTCAAACCTTTTTCGTGTAGGAGCTATTAGTTCTATGATTTTCCTTTTATAAATTTTGGATTTTGTTTCTTGGAACTAATAGATGCACTCGGATTGCTTTACTGCATTTATTTGGTTCCCAAAAGCTTTGTGCTTATGCTGTTTGTTTGATATCAATGCTAATCCTTCATGAGGTATGAAGTTAGAGAGAATATGAGTGAGGAGGTGCTGCAATTTCGGAAGTATATTATTTGGCTATATAAGTGTTACACTATTTACGAGTTATATTGTAGGTGTGACATTCTTTTTCAGAAACTGACAGCCTTGAGATGTACCCAATTGGGGTCCAATTCTTCATATGAATCTAAATCAGATGGATATCTGTAGCTGAAAAAAACTTGACATGAATACGAATTATTAGAATCACCTAGCTGAATATATTTGCTATATGTTGTTTTTAAGTCCCCGTTACGTATTTTATTTTGCATCATTAGTTGGTATTGTCACGACTTATTCCTTGTCAATCGTTCTATTCTTCATAATATCTGAAAATTACACATTTCTCAGTCATACACTTCTGGTTTCAGGGCGGACCCCCAGGCTTCTTTTGGCTCGACATCGACTCTCAAGCAAGATCAACATCCTGAAGATAGGGCTGCCGATTCAGAAGCCATTGTAAGTTCTTGTAGCTCTAAAATCTCTGATCGATAGTCGATGGGACAACTCCTTGTTTCAAATTAATTCTCGAATATATCACTGTTGCTTTTCAGTTGGTTTAAACTTTAAATGGTACGACCACAAAGAAGGAATGTTAGCCCGTGGTATGTCAAGAAAATAATTGGTGAACTTGTTCTCCTACTTTCAGGTTGATGGTGGGGACAGATGCCCTGATACTATGGACTATGCACAGGCGCCCGGTACTCCTGTACTGGTGGACGAGCCAAATTTTTCGAAAGTCCAAGAAGTTTCTGCATGTGACGATCATCTCGAATCAGAATATAATTTAACGGGGTCCACCGTAAGGGAGATCACTGATAGGGCTCCTTATGAGGAAAAACAAGAGGTGGATTCGCAGAATGATGGGCAAGCTGAGGAGAATGGCCACCCGTCAGGTAGGTTGGAAATTGAGGAATATAATGAATTTACTATCGAGTCTAATGCAGGACTTTTTTTTTTGAAGCAATATCGGTAGTAACTGAGTCATTTACTGATTTTTTAGGTCAAATTGAATCCATTAAACCAACTTCAGACTGCGTTAATGAGATCATGAAAGAATCTGATGTTCGAAACCATACTGAAGCTGTCGATGAAGTTAGCTTGGAAGTTTCTAAAGGTGCTTCGGCAAAAGATCTACCAGCTCTTGATGTTGAAGTTCCTGGTATAGTAGATACTATTAATGAGCAAAAGTCACACGATGAAGTGCCGGAATTAGCTTTGGAGAACCAAAATGGACTTATTTTAGGGGATACTATCAATTCTAACGGGGTAAACCTCGATACTCATGACAGAGAGGCAGCGACTGGAACTATTGTCCTGAGGCCATGCAATTCCATCCAGGACCATGCTGACGTGGCAAAACCTGCATCTAGCCCGTCAAATGGTGAAGCTCTCAAATCTGAAATCTATGTCGAAGCAACTGAAGGAGAAGAGACTGCAAATCTAGGTTTGTCTACTGATCTTACATGCATAATTAGAGCAAGGAAATCTCCTTATATGGCGTGCATGCATATCTATAGCGAGAAAAATTGCATAATGTGTCAAAGTATAATACTTTCTTACGGTGCTTCCTTTATCTGCATTCGTTACAATTTACATGATACATGTGTTATTAATTTTTTTCTCTTTCACATCCTATGCAGCATGGATGCATTTCTTTCCTGATTTTCTCTTCCATAAATTGTGTTAAACATAATTACATAACACTTTGGAAATAATTAATGACCAATATTAATCATGTACTCCCTCCATCTCGCTAAAAGCAGCTCATTTTCCTAACTAAAAGTTACTCAGTCCAAATTTAGTAAATTTTAATACTTTATCTCTACTTTATCATCTTTTCTCTCCAATTTTATCATGTACCTTCTCATTATCTCACTTACCTTCTCTCTCCTACTTTATCATCCATTCTCTCATTATCTCACTCATCTTCTCTCTCATACTTTATCATTTACTTATCTCTTTCTCTCTTTTACTTTATCATTTACTCTCTTAATTACCGTGCCAAAAAGAAATGAGCTGCTAATAGCAGGACGGAGGGATTAATAAATAAGTTGTACCGGGTTCATGTGAACTGTAACTAGGAATTAAGAAAATTTTGGATCAAATATGCTTTTATTTCTCGGGAGTTCTTATGCATTCCTTGCTTATTGTGCTAATTGATGATTTGATGTCGAAGACCGTCTTTTCATGGGTGCCTTTAATTGATCAGGTGAAGTGCAACATGTAAATGATAATTCAGTACACGATTTGAAGGAAAATCAAGTCCGACATCATGCATCAGATGAAGATATTGTGGTGGGCCATGTGACGGCTGAGCTGCCTCCTCCCGAACAACTGCTTTCAGTACCGGAAGGTCATACGGATTTACACAGTGGCGTGATGGAAGTTAGCCCTGGAGACTTCGAGAGGCTCGATGAAGGTGATGCTGGGAGCAAAACCGCTGCAGGCAGAAAACGTACTTTTGCAGAAAGTACACTTACCGAACAAAGTCTGAATTCAGTAGAATCTTCAAGACAAGTCCGTACTAAACAAATGACGGGATCAGTTCCGGATGATGATGATTTGCTGTCTTCCATTTTAGGTATATCAAACTCCCTGCTTCGTATTGTTTGAACTCGATTTAATGAGGCACAGAGTTAATATGTTCTTCAGTTATGTATGTTTCTTAAATAGTTTGTGATGCAAGAAAGATATAATTTCAGTTGGAAGAAACTCGTCAATTTTGAGAGTAAAGCCGACACCTCCGCCTTATGAGGTGACATCTATGAAGCGCTCCTCCCGTGCAGCTCCTCGGTCTGGAGCTCTCAAAAGAAAAGTTCTTATGGATGATACGATGGTTTTGCATGGCGAGTATGTTTTTCCTTCTGCCACTCATTACATTAAACTTTCTTCGTTCTGTATATTTATGTTTCGACATTATGAGAGCTGGATAAAGGCCATGGAAGCACGCGAAAACAATTATTCGACACATTTGCTTTTTGTCGCTTGGTTAACGATAACAAGCTCTTTTACCCACTCAAAGTTACCTACTTTTTATCCCAGGTATTGTTTTCAAATAAAATCTTATTTTATCTCTGTCTTGGTAGTGCAATACGACAACAACTGACGAATTCAGGAGACATACGTCGTGTTAGAAAGAAAGCTCCATGCACACTCTCTGAAATTTCAATGATTCGGAAACAACATATGGAGGATGAAACTTTTCTTGAGCCTGTATTCACTGGTGAGTATGTAATACTGCTAAATGTGTTTCTGTCAATTATTCTAGATTTTTTTTTCTTTAAATTTTTACTTTCTTCCTTTCCCGTTTGAGGGGTGGGCCGTGGTCATTTGAGTTAATACATTATTTGAAGCATCTAAGGACCAAATTGTTTGGCCTTAAAGAAGTATTCTCTGAAGGAGAATATATACCGATTTGTGGCCTTAAATGTGACATAATTTCTATCTAGATTTTAGTAAATTCTTTTGCTCATTTTTGCCTTTAGTCTTCCATATTTTATCTGGTTCTTTGATGTTGATTTGATGATATTGTCGAAATTAAGGATGCACCATTTTCAGTTCCTGCTTTACAGATTGTTATCAATGTTGGAGCGAGCTCCATGTTAGGCTGTTACTTTATTGTTTCGTTTGGTTTTGTAGGGATGTCAGTTGAATTGATTTCTTTGCATGGTCAAGCGTATGACTTGAGTCGAATCAAGGTCTGCCAAAAAGAAATACATGATGCCTCTCCTGCCCAAAACAGTGAAAATGTCAACGAATCTACGGTTGCACTGAACACCAGGAGTGAAAAGTCTGATACTTATCTTGAAACTATGGTTGAATTTTATTCGACTTCACCAAACCGTAGAAGCGATATGGAAGATGATAAGGGGCCCGGTAAGACCAATGCAGCAGACGTAGGTAAGGACGTTTTAAACGACGAGTTCTTGACCTTGAGAGATAATGAGACAGCTGAGCCATGTGAGAATCATCTTCCTAGTGAAAGTAAGGTAGAGGAAGTTGATCATACGAGTATAGCAGTCGACGAAGAGCAGAAGCCTTTCGACGAGGGTACTAATGATTCACAAATAGAGCATATGATGAATGCACATTCTGTAATTGACTCTGAAGAGATACTAGATGCAGATGTTGTTCCTGATCAGAGTAAAAATGTCCCGTCAGCAGAGTTGGACTTTGCAGATGTCGATCATGAAGGAAAAAAGAAGGACAACGTGTGCGAGGGTGAAATCGAACTTGGATCGAAAGATTATATTTTGCCGGATATGACCCAAGATGCCGCAGCCAAGGTGATACCTGATGCTGCCGATGATGGAGGTTTGGAATACCTTGTACAGGATGAAATTCATAGTATTACTCCTAACGAGCAGATCGACGTGGAGTCTCCATACACAGGACTAGAAAGCATGATGCAAGTTGGGCCCATGAATGAATGTGAAAACCCTGACCATCCTGATGCTTATCCATTTGATATGATGGATGGAGAGACTTCTGGTTTTGATACAGGTTTTGTTCTAACTTTATAACCTCCCCCTTCTCTTTCCCATCTATGAATTACGACAAAGGAGAACAACTTTATATATGTATATATGTGTGTAGGGTGTGAATTTGGTAGGAACCCACATTTAAATAGGAACTACGAACTATGAATAATCCATATACTCCCTCCGTTTTATAGATTTAGTCCACTTTCTTATTGGTGCGGTTTTTAAGGAGAGTTGTTGATGTGTCTAGAGTTGTATAAAGTTGTGGGTCCCTAAAAAAATTGTTTGTATTAACTTGCCAAAAAAAAGTAAATTGGACCATTTCAATGGGACAGCCTGAAAAGTAAGCTGGACTAAATCTATGGGACTGAGGGAGTATTGTTTATGCATAAAACACTATAATTTTACATTTTTGCCCTTATGCATAAAGCATAGAAAGATAATGCATAATGAATATTCAAGATTATATTCAATCTGAACCATTCAATAAGTAAATGAGGGGTATTGATTGGTTTCTAGTTCCTATGCAACATGCAGTTTCTACAAGATCCACTTTCTATGTATGTATATGTGTTTTATGGATGGATGTATAATGCATATAAAGAAAATTATATCAACTATTCAAGGAGTATTTCAGCTAAAAGCAGTAGCATAGAATTTATTTGTCTTTCATTCATTGATTTTACATATGCATGATGTTTGCACTGCTTCTCTCTTTAATCTTTTCGAAATTTTGACACATCGTATTTTACGGAGCACATTGTTGGTTATTTGTTTACAAATGCTTGTCTTATACCTTCTTGTGCTGCTGTTTTCAGAGTTTCTGAATGTTGATGATGATGACCTCAATGAAATGGCTGATGACTCTTTGCCGGATGCTGAAGACGCACAATATAGTGAGAATACCGGGTGGTCTTCCCGTACAAGGTACTGCTCTAAATCAACGATTTTTCAGTGTTAGTTTTGGTAGAACTAAGCGAGGTTTGATGTTAATTTGAAGCCAATTAGTTGACTTTGCACCAGAAAATGGTTTAATTTGGAAAAATCATATACTGATAAATGCTCAATAATTTCCCTTCAATTGCAGATCACTTGTTTTATGATCGTATAATATATATATATATATATTTTAATAATTACGTTTGAACTTGTAGAGCTGTTTCGAAGTATCTACAATCTGCATTCGTTAAAGAGGCGGATCGTGGAAGGAGTTGTCTTTCCTTGGAAAATCTCTTAATTGGCAAATCGCGGAAGGAGGCATCGAGGATGTTTTTCGAAACACTGGTATGTCTCCTACTTTAATCTTCATACAATCGTGCTAGTTAATTCAAGTTGTGGAACATATATGTTTTCAGGTTCTTAAAACAAGAGACTATATCCATGTGGAACAGCCAAATCCCTTTGGCGATACTACCATAAGGCCTCGAGCGAGGCTCATGAAATCCGACTTCTGAACCTTGTGTGCAGGAAGTTTGAAAATCACATTTGAAGAAGCAGATGGGAATTCTTGCATGAGGGAAGTTAGGTTTATTCTCCTTTCTCTGTGCCTCTCACTCTTGATTTATTTTGTGGGTAGTAGCTTTCATTATTTCCTAGTAATGCTTTCGAAGATGGTAGGTAGCTGGCTAATTAGGTTATGCTTCTTACATGCAACTGTTAAACTCAGTAGATTGTTTCTTCCAATCATACAATCTCTTGTATTATACATATTTATATGTATGTGTATATCTTGTAATATTGCGGCAATTAATGTTGTCTCTTGATCCTTCTGTCTCTATGAGTTCATTCTTGTAAAGTTGAATGGTTAACAAAATTACAAATTAGCACTCGATGGCTTTCTTTCTAAGGTGTGACCAATTTTATATAATTTTAATAATAAATTAATTGTATTTAAAATTACGAGTTTAAATTCTACAAAGATTTAAAGATTTAAGTCGAATAATTGCAGGTGCCAATTCCTCAATCTAACATTTACGCCATCAACTACGAGAAATCGCCGGCGGCCGTCGCCAGAGATTACGAAGCCCGCCTGAGGAAACTGATGGCAGAAAAAACCATCGCTACTTCGTCTACCTCCGGATTCCCTAAGTTCGACCTGATCCTGCTCGGGATCGGTTTCGACGGCCACGTGGCATCCCTCTTTCCGAACAGGACGCAACGCTACGAGAAGGATCGGTGGGTCACATACATTACTGACTCGCCGAAGCCGCCGTCGAGAGGATTACTTTTACTTTTCCGGTGATCAACTCTGCCTCTTACATCGGCCTGGTGGTCACGGAGGCTGGAGTAGTTGACGCCGTCGCAGCTGCGCTGGATAGACGCGTTGCTCATCCGCCACCGCATCCAAACTGCAGTAATTGCACGATTTAGAAAAAGGCATGCATTCATGTTTTTAAGCTAGTAATTTTCGAGGACGAAAATTCTTTAAGTGTGGTAGATTGTAACGTCCCAAAATTTTCAATATAAAATGCATTCCATATCTATTCATACATGTTATCTAGTGTTTTAGTTCTGTAAGTCGCGCCCTAGAAATTTAAATGAAAATTAAAGTATTTATCTTATTTGTCATTAAATCATTTTTGTTATGTAAATTTATTTTAGAACTTTGAATGTGTTTGTTTATACTATATTATGATTATATTGTATATTTATTTATTTAGAAATCATGTTAAAATTATTAGAAAAGAATAATATTTATTTATTTTGGATTTTCTAAACTAAGTAGGATTCATAAAAGAATATACTCCCTCCGTCCCGTTATTTGTGGCTCAATTGGTTTCGGCACGGGAATTAAGAGGGTAGATGATAAAGTATGAGAGAGAGAGTAGATGATAAAGTATGAGAGAGAAGATGAGTAAGATAATGAGAGAGTATGAGAGAAAGATGATAAAGTAGGAGAGAGAATGTAATAAAGTAGGAGAGAGAAGATGATAGAGTATGAGTATTTTTTTACCAAATTAGGAAAGTGGGCACAAATAATGGGACACCCCTTTCGGGAAAGTGAGCCACAAATAGCGGGACGGAGGGAGTAGTATTTATTATTATATTAACTAATTAGGAGATAATTTTATATTATATTTTATGATTAAAATAGATATTTTATGTGTGATATAAATGTTTTAGGATAAAATCTAGTTGTGGTTATCCATATCCTAATTTATCTATGATTGAATGTCTTATAAGGTAAGTGATAGAATAAATTCTATATAAATTATACGAGAACGAAAATAAATATGGATAAAATATATTTGATACCTTAAAGGATTAGGATCTTTGGATAATGATTTTTAGGCTTATAAATATCCCTTAGTCGCTCATAATATAGCATCGCATAAAATTTTTGAGAATCTGTCAGCATATCTGCGAATTATTTCAAGAATTATTTACATATCTTCCCGTCATCATATGATCGTGAAAATTTAGTATTATCTTCCACGGTATGTCTAGTATACTTTATTATTGTTGTAGAATTTTCCAAGCATTGTAAGTATTTATTAAAAATTGTTATTCGGAACCTGCCAGTTTTTGACAGCATGTTCATGAGCTTGAAAGGAAAATTATTTTTCATGTTTTCTTTACATTTATTTTCCACCAAGATGAATTTTAATGGGATGTAATACATGTTAGGTCATTCATGTTAAAAATATAGAATTTTTAGGATACGTTTACTATTTATTTGTTAATTTATTTCTTGATGTGCCAAATTCTTTGCCAACATGCATGTAGATTGAAAAACAAAAATTTTAATGTTACTATTAAATGAATTCTTGATTTATGGTACGTTTTATTGTGATGAATATGTAATATATTGTTCATGTTAAAGGTCTATAATTTTTAGGACAATACTTTTATGATTTTATGAATTGACGTATTACTCAATCCACGAATGAATTGTCAATAGAAATAAGAGTATGTTTAATATACCTAGTTTTATTACTACATGAAATCGTTAAAATTGTATGTTAATAAGTGGATTATTTTTAATAAACATTTTGGTTTGATTATTTTGATCTATGTGTATTTATGAATTATTTGAAATTGTTGATGCATGTCATTAAGATTAAATTTTCATATTAGGATTGGCGCGCAGGACTTAAACATCTGATATCCATAATTTTTCATCAAGTCAAGGTTAAGGTGGGGAATGTTACGTTTATCTTCATTATGTATTATATTCGATATTTCATGTTTTGACGACAGACATGTAAGAAAGTGGTCTGTGTGGCCAATACAAGTTCAAGTGGTCTGTGTGGCCAATACAAGTTCATGTGGTCTGTGTGGCCAATACAAGTACATGTGATCTGTGTGGCCAATACAAGTTCAAGTGGTCTGTGTGACCAATACAAGTTCATGTGGTCTGTGTGACCAAATTACAAGTTCATTTTACATGATCTAGTTACTCATGTTTATGTTTGATATAATCTATAGTTTGGATAAATGTGTTTCCCACTGAGTAGTCGTACTCATCCCTATCATTTTAACATTTTTCAGGAAATGGCTCGGCCGATATGTAGAGGTGTTGGTGGTGATGGTCACAAGAGGAAGGATTTATGAAACTTACTATTGCATTAAACTAGTTTTATCATGAACTGTACATTTTATTTTCGAGAACTAGTAGTCGTAGTTATTTTTATTTAAGACTTCCGCTGAGTATGAAAATGACCTAAGTTTTGCAATGATTCTTTTCTATGAAAATGTTTTGAAAGAGTTGAAATATGCATGTTAAGTATGAAGTAGCGTCCCTTGTTAAGTTATGAAAATTAGGGCGTTACAGAGTGGTATCAGAGCAGGTCTACTTTCCTGTAGACTAGTTTCATGATATGCAGGAAATTGACCATCATCAATCACTACCACTGCATCGTGCCGGCGAGGTAAGTAAAGTTTTCAAGTCATGCGAGGCTTATGAAATCCGACTTCTAAACCTTGTGTGCAGGAAGTTTGAAAATCACATTTGAAGAAGCGAATGGGAGGTTATTGAATGAGGGAAGTTAGGTCTATTCTGGTTTCTCTCTCTCTCTCTCATTTATTTTGTGGAAAGTAGCTTCATAATTGTTTCCTAGTAATGCTTTCAAAGATGGTAGGTAGCTGGCTAATTAGGTTATGCTTCTTGCATGTAACTGTTAAACTCAGTAGATTGTTTCATCCAATCATACAATCTCTTGTATTATACATATTTATATGTATGTGTATATCTTGTAATATTGCGGCAGTTAATGTTGTCTCTTGATCCTTCTGTCTCTATGAGTTCATTCTTGTAAAGTTGAATGGTTAACAAAATTAAATAGAAAACTCCCTTTATTTGGTGCTGCGCTAAATTCTCCCTCACGTCTCATTATTTATGTTCCATTGGGACTGGATATGGAAATTAAGATAGTGGATGTAAAGTTGTATTGTAAAGTATAAATTGGTGGGATTAGATTGATTGTGATCTACTTATTTATTTTCTTATTTGATATTAGATATAAATAATGAGACAACCGATTGGATATTAATAATGGGACGGAACAACCAATTGGATATTAATAATGGTACTGAAGAAGTATAAAATATAAAGATTCTTTATACAAATATGAGATACATGAGAGAAAACACAATATGGAGACGCCATTCTCCGTAAGGGTGTATATTAACATTTAGTCTTTCAATAACATGCAAAATAAGGATGGTAAAGTATACTTTAACAAATCAAATCTTCCGTCTAAAAGTTCTTCTAAAGCTTCATCGTCGTGATCATCTTTGTCTTCACCATCCTCGCTTCCATAGGTACAATCAGATGCAAACTGAAACAACAACACAGAGTCATACCTGATCTTGTTCGCTTCTATGTAAACTAGGTGTAACCGATTTGGAGTTACCTCATCAGAATCACATGTTTCGTGTTCGCCTTCACCACCCTCTCTGTCATAGTTATCAGATGCAAACTAAAACAACACAGAGTCAACCAACATAACAGACACATAACTTACCTCGTTTGCTCCTATGTAAACAACTTGCAAGAGATTTGGAAGTACCTCATCAGAATCAGATGTTTAGTGGTTGCAAATAACTTGGAGGGTATTGTTTCCGTAATCTTCTTGTTCATTTCGTATCACTTCAGCTGACTCCACTAGAGACTTCGTGGCATCCTTAACCTCAATCACTTCAAGTGTTGGAATTTCTCCGATATCAGTTGGAATCTCAGATAGATTACGACAAGAGTGCAACAACAAACTTCTGAGCCTCGGCAAATGACTACTTTCAGTTATCCAATTTTTGAAGTCGCAATCTTCAATCAACAGAAATTCCAATTGTGGGAATTCTCCTTCGGTCGTTTCCCATATGCCACCAACACAAGTACATCCTTTTAGTTTAAGCACTTGAAGATTTGGCAACGAACCAACAACTGTGATCTCATTCCAAGGAAGTACCAAATCCCTTAACATCAACTTCTTCAACACCTTTGGATAAGTGAGATTATAGTACTTTGGCCTATATTCAAGGAAGGGACCTGCATATACTTCCAAACTTTCAAGTCGATGTAGATGTACCAGATCGTTCAGGCAAGCTGTTTCTCCACGATGAGGACCTTCAGAACAATTAACCTTCAACTTTTTGAGGTTCGGGATCCTTTTCAGTATTCTTTCAGTACAACTATGATGTGATATATAGGAAACAGTTTGTAAACTTCCAAGAGAATAAGATGTGTCTTCGGGATCACTGAAATGAATTGCAACGTCGAAGTAAACATGTCTTAATTGTGGCATGCACCACCACGACCAAAGATAAGGATTGTTTTTATTTACAAAATGAATGACTAAGGTTTGCAAATTTTGAAGATTCGATAAACCACTAAGATAACTACCAGAATTTATCATAGCAAGGTATCTTAAATGAAACAACCTAGATACTTGTTTCATCAGGGGTGAGTCCTCCACTTTGGCGGGTTCTGCATCTAATACCCTCAACAACCTGACACTCCCAAGAAACTCTGTATCTACTGCAAAATACTGCCAGCATTTGATGGAACGGATGGTTGAGTTACAAGAACTTGAAAGGTGCCATAGATTAGAAGACTTCACACTTAAACGACGTTGGTTTTTTATGCTTTCTATAAAAATCTTTTTTTCAAGGTGCGGCCTATGTGTCAAATTCAGAAAGAACTTACTTTCCTTGGCTTTTCTAATGCACAAGTCCCGCATCAGATCATGGAGGCCACAACTTTTGATTCTCCCATTCCATTTCCTCTTTATGACCAAAACAAGATTTCTCTTCACGAGTTGCTCCAAACACTCTTCTGCCACCGTTTCAAAGCTGTCAAGCTCCGCAGGAGGTTTTAGAAAACCCTCTGCTACCCACAATCTGATGAGTTTGGTGACATTGATCTTTTCATCTTCGCGAAAAGAGCCCATGTACAAGAAACATGGCCTTAGATATGGAGGTAATTGGAAATAACTCAAAGCTAGTATCTCTTCAATCTGGTTTTGATCTGCCTGATTTCTTCACGTTTTTCGCAATCTCTTGCCATGAAGCAAGGCTCCCTGCGACTGTGGATACAACCCCTGCAATTACAACAATTGCAAGAGGCAAACCTCTGCAGCTTCTTGCAATCTCCTTACCGGTATTTTGTAATCCAGAAGGACAATCTTCATCTCCAAACACCTTTTGCTTGAACAAGTTCCAACTCTGATCTACGCCCATCAATTGCATCTCACAGAGCTTGCTTGAACTGTCAGGATAAGAAGCCACATCAGAAAGCCTTGTTGTTAGCAACACTCGACTTCCATTGCCATCATCCGGACATACCCTTCTCACAACGTCCCATGCCTGACTACTCCAAATATCATCCATCACCACTAAATATCTCCTGCATTTCAAAATTTTGTATACCTTTTCTTCATCCGTTTTTCCCAATCGACCCGTGTCGAACTCTTTCAAGGAATGAAGGAGGCTTGAAAGAATCCTCTGGGCAGTGTAATCTTGGGATACGGTAATCCAAACACGAACATCAAAAGTCTCCTTGATTAATTGATCTTCATAAACATTTTTGGCAAGAGTAGTTTTGCCAATTCCCCCCATACCACAGATTGGGATGACTTGGAGTTTGGATTCTTCTGCACAGAGTCGCTCCTTCACGTGTAGCACATAATCTTCAAAATCAACCATGGCATCTTCGATTTTGGGTGGGGCACCTGCATTTGACGATGAGCTACCAATAGAAGAACCAACACCACCTTGAACACCGGGAGGGACACAATGCCTAAGGTTTTTACAGAAAGAATAAAATTTTGTATCAATAATTTTAGATTTTAATTGTTTAGCCCAAGATCTAGCCTCTACTTGAACGCTTTTGCTGCTGGAGCTACCCTTGATTGTCTCAGCTATCAAATAAATCTCCCTCATCACTCTTTTCAGCTGGAGCTCGTGTTGTTCTTCAGAAGACGACGAAACTTTTTCCAACACAAAATATTCTAAAATATCTTCGGCTTCTTCTGCCACTTCCCTCATTCGCGTTTCCAAACTGTTGAGTTTGTCAGGAAATTCTTCAAGAGTGCCTTGAAATGAACTCACATGCTCCAGGAGAGATAAAATTTGTTGTTTTAATTCAAGAGAGACGGAAAACCAGGGATGATTGAGGATGCGTTGTATGGTGTTTTCAAGGGAGATAAGAGCAGCATAAGCCATCTTTCAACTTTCAAATGAATCAAGAATAATAACAACAGTATTTTTATCTCTACAAACACAGACCAATCAGTGATCAGTCTACTCAAAAAGCAGTGAGGAAGGATTGTTATTACAAGCCATGTTCGTGGGCCATCCTCCTCTATCTTGTTATTTGTATGACAAACTTAACAATTCCAAAAAATTAAAATTAAAAAAGAAGTTGAGATTAGCTTTTTGTACCTTCCAATGATCCACTCAAATATGGGTGGTGTTATTGAAGATCACATGGGGTGGGTGCCCATATGTAAGAAATGTGTCTGAATCTACTCTAAATTATTTGAAAATTTAAAGTAGATGCTTCCAAACCTTTTCTCAATTATTTTAGTTATATTTTCGTCTTTTTAGTTATAGTGGATTGAATGATAATGTATCATTAAATAAACTGATTCGTTCTGAACAGTTTATTTGATCGATCAAGTCTATACGCTGTGTGGCTTTTCTGAAAACTAAATATAAAATATCAACATTAATCTTTATACAAATATCAGACATACACAAGAAGAAAACACAATATATAGCATGCTATTTTCCATTAAATTATGAAGAGTTTTTCTTTTATGTAAGTACTCAATAATTTCCCCTTCAATTTTCCTGTTGATCTTTCTCTGACACTTGCTTTATGATGGATGGTTTTTTTTGTTTTCTTTTTTGATTTTTTAAATATATACCCCTCCGTCCCGCTATTATTGTCCCCTTTGATTTAGGTACGAAAATTAAGAAAATTTGTTTAAGTGTGTATTGTATCAGTTTTAATTGTATTAAAAAATTAACACAATTTTCGAGGAGTGGTTGATGGAAGAAATGATAATTCATACAAATTTTTGCAAGTCATAGTTGAAGCAACGGTTTTTTTCTGTTTTCTTTTTGCATATTGTATTTTAAGAAATAATCTAAAGTTTCCAAAAAGTTAAAAATCATAAAATTTTGAGTTCTGAGTGGAACGAAAATCATGTGATAGATATATTTTTAGAGAGAGAGCGTATGATAATATGGGGATGAGTAGTAAGTAGGAAGAACCTATTTTATGTTTTGTTTAAGAGTATTTTTTACTATTTTTGAAAAGTTGACAGTAATAGCGGGACACCCCAATTAGGAAAGTGAGACAGTAATAGTGGGATGGTAGGAGTATATTTTCTTCAGCACAAGATTAGTTTTTTATTAGATTGGAACTTGCAGAGCTGTTTCGGAATATGGAAGAAGTTATCTTTCCTTGAAAATCTCTTAAAGGTAAAGATATTGTATTTCACAGTGCAATACATTTGTCTTTAAGTACAGTATGTAAAGTGCAGTATTAAAGTGTAATATATTTACCTTGAAAGTGCAATACGTTTGTCTTTAGAGTGCAGTGTTCACACGTTCACACGATAAAGACTATTCACACGGGCTATATATATAAGGTGTGGATTTGATGAGAACCACATTTAGTAAATGGAGTAAAGAATATCATTAGCACATAAATCTTTATTAATTATTCGAATATGATTTATTTTTATTACTATAATTAAATTTTACGCTACAATATTACTCTATAGCTTGAGTTTATAACACATAATTTTTGGACCATATAGGAATAGACGCTTAATTTCATTATGTAACGTGGAAAATTGAAGGATGATACTAAAAGTAGGTATAAGCTAAATATAAACTCTAACTATCAAAAAACAAAAATAAACTAAAAAGAATTAACTCATAGAAAATTAAGCAGTTTTAAGATGTCTAATATGTATATGAAATCAGATTATGGATGGGCTAAAAATAGACGATTTTCCATACCCTAAACCCTAAACCCTAAATTGACATGTTATAAACCCTAAACCCTAAACCCTAAAATAACATGTCAATTTGGGGTTTAGGGTTTATATACATATGTTAATTATAGTGTGAACTTAGAGTTTACTTATTTAAGAAACTCCATTTCTCAAATTATAAAATAGTAGAAGTCGAGATTAGCATAAACCCTAAACAATTGTGGAACACTATTATGTTCGTAGCATGAGCTCTTAATTTTTTGTAAGTGGAGTCGCTTATGTTTGTTGGTTATGGTGAATAATTAATTAATAACTATAAAAGTGGATCAGCAATAAATGTGCTTAATTTGTTTATTGTTGAGATTATGATTAAGGGTCTATTTCTAGAAAAGTTAGTGATAATTATGGTCTTGGGTTTGGGGATTAGCCTTCTGACGATAATCTTGAAAGTCTGGATTGATAATGACTATCTAGTTAAAAGAGATCATTTGTGTGTTACCACAGATAATTCAACATCTTGACAAAGATAAGAGAGAGAGGTGGAGTAAAAATGTGAAAATTTTGGAGTAAATTAATTTGGGATTTATAATTTCTCCAGTAATTATCAGTACAATATCTCAAACAAACAGTATAATTTAAGAAATCCTAAACTCGAAGAGTTCTTAATTATAAACATCTGTATCACTTTTTGTACATAATCTAATCACTTGTCTGTTTTTCTTGTTTGCTTAGACAAGATTCATTAAAATTGTCAGAAGGGCCAAGTAAAGGCTGACGGAACAAGTACAAGGTCGAGGGGGGCCGAGGGAAGATTCAGAATTTAATTCAAAATTAAACGGATCCAATTATTGTAGGGCCGAATTCCATCGGCCCTCCATAGGCCCATCCATCGACCTCTATAATTGCTTGAGTTCATAAAAGTAGCTCGACCTATGAATTTGTTTGGCCTTACTTTATTTTCTGGGCCTACAGAGGGCCTAAGGAGGGCCGATGGATGGACCGAGGGGAAATACGGCCTATTATTATTTTGGACAACAATTTTATTTCCTCCATCGACCTCCAGCAGTCTTGTGGCCCTGTGCATTTGAAGCGAAAATAATAATAATTCTAGCACAAACTCCTACAACCAGCTTTTAAAATGATTGGGAAAATATGATTAATAACATTAAAGGAATCATTTGATTAAATTTATGTTTTGTTACAGTGGAGGGCTATAATTATTTTTGTTTTGACCCATTTGGCTAAAAGATCAAATGACTCTTTGTTATTTGTACGACAAATTAGAAAACAATACCAAAAAGGTAAAATTAAAAAAGAAGAAGTTGAGATTAGCTTTTTGTACCTACCAATGACCCACTCAAATTTGGGTGGTGTTATTGAAGATCACATGGGGTGGGTGCCCATATGTAAGAAATCTGTCTGAATCTAATCTAAATTCTTTGATTGTTTTCTTGCTTTTCTTCATGATTTGTGGTGGGTGGCCTCCCTGCATCCTCGTCTTGCATGTGCTGTCAAGTGTGGTAAAAGAAATTCATTAGAAACAGGTTATGATTTCAATCTTGCATGATTATAATGTGATATGGAGTGGAGTGTACACAAAATGTAGAACTGGGAAGAAAATAAGTTTGGAAAGTTAAGCTCAAGCTTATAATGTTTTAACACAGAAAAGCAGAGCAAACAGTAGTGTCTGGTGCATTGTGAAGCAGAAAAATGAAGAGTAATTTGTGATGAATCAAACAAGAATTTAGACCATCATGCAGCAAGTGGCTAAATTAAGAAGTAAAACAAGGGATGCATTTGGGCTTGAGAGAGAAAATCAAATGGATATCTTCAGTTGATCATGCGAAAAACCCACTGAATCTCTTACCACCAAACCCGGATTAGCAACCCGCCCACAAATTAACAAATTCAACAATGGTCGTGCATTTGAACTTGACAAAAAGAAAATCAAAAGGGATATCTTCAGTCTATGAATAACATGCAAAACAAGGATCCGTCTCACTTATATTGTTCAGTATTCATTTTCGGGTTATTCTATTCAAATTGTTCATTTTTCTTTTTTAGTAAAGTAATTCTCTCTAAATTTAGTGAACCCCATGTTATGATGTGGGTTATCCCACATCGACTTCACAAAGAAGTGTGGAGTGGTATATAAGTGAGTGTCAATCCTTTCCCTATAACCATGGTTTTGGGGAGAGTTAGGACTCCTTGCTTGTATCCCTAACAATGGTGCAGTGAACGTGGACCGTACGTCTGCGGGAAGGGGCGACCCGTTGTGGCCCGGGAAACCGGGTGGGCTCGGGGAGTAGTCCCCGGGTGGGCCCAGGACTGGTAGCGCAGCGAATGGAGTCGTGAGTGGGCCAGCATCCTGGGTGGGCCCCACCGCGGACCCAGCCGTGGGTGGGGAGGACTTCCGGAGTAGGCCGTCCGTGGACGTACGGTTTCGAAGGGGAAGGCATTGTTATGATGTGGGTTATCCCACATCGACTTCACAAAGAAGTGTGGAGTGGTATATAAGTGAGTGTCAATCCTTTCCCTATAACCATGGTTTTGGGGAGAGTTAGGGCTCCTTGCTTGTATCCCTAACACCCCACTACTTTATCACTTATTTACTTATAATCAACAACTTTTTTAATCTCCGTCTTTGAAAAGAAATTGGACAATTGGAATGAGACGGAGGGAGTATGTTTTAACAAATCAAAGCAAGCGTAAAAGTTATTTGGCATCATCGTCATTATCATCTTCCGCCTAAAAGTTCTTTGAAAGCTTCATCGTCGTGATCATCATCCTCGCTTCCATAGCTATAATCAGATGCAAACTGAAACAACACGGAGTCAGCCAATCAGAACAAACACATACCTTACCTTGTTTGCTCTTACGTAAAGATTTGGAGGTACCTCATCATGATCAGATGTTTCGTGTTTGCAGATAACTTGAAGGGTGTTGTTTCCATATTCTTCTTGTTCATTTTGTATCATTTCAGCTGACTCCACTAAAGACTTCATGAAAATGCCTTTAATCTCAATCAGTTCAAGTGTTGGAATTTCCCCAATATCATTTGGAATCGCATTGAGATACCAAGATTGCAACCGCAAACGCTCGAGTCTCGGGAAATGGCTACTTTCGGTTATCCAACTATTCAACTTACAATCTTGAATTAGTAGAAACTCCAACCGCGGGAATTCTCCTTCAGTTGTTTCCCACGTTCCACCAATGCAAGTACATCCTTTTAATTTAAGCACTTGAAGATACGGCAACGAACCAACGACAAAGATATCGTTCGAAGAAGTTCCAAAGACCTTAAAATCAACTTCTTCAACATCTTTGGAAAAGTGACATTATACTTTATTGGCCGGATTTCAACCGGCCAACCTGCATATACTTCCAAACTTTCAAGTCGATGCGGATGTACCAAATCATTCGGGCAAGTTTGCTTCTCTACCTCCGAGCAGTCAACCTTCAACTTTTTGAGGTTTGGTATATTTTTCAGTATCCTTTCCGTACAACTCCGATGTGATATATGGGAAAGCTGTTTGTAAACTTCCAAGAGAATAAGATGTTTCTTTGGGATCCGGAAAATGAAATACACCACCGATGTAAACATGTCTTAATTGTGGCATGCACCACTCCAGCCAAAGATCATAAGCTATTCCATCTCCTCTACGCATGATTATGATTAAAGTTTGTAGATTTTGAAGATTCGATAAACCCCTAAGAGTTTTATCAAAATATGTAAAAGAAAGGTATCGCAAATGAAACAACTCAACTACTTGTTTCATCGATGGTGAGTCCGCCGCATAGGCGGGTTGTGCATCCAATACCCTCAACAACCTGACACCCCCAAGAAAATACTCCATTTTTTCTGGATAATGCAGCCAACATCTGATGGAATGGATGGTTGAGCTATGAGAACTTTTAAGCCGCCGTAAATTAGAAGAGTTAACACTTACACGACGGTGATTTTTTATGCGTTTTCTAAAATTCTTCTTTCTAAGTCGCCGCATATTTGACAGATTTAGAAATAACTTACTCTCATGCGCTTTTTTTATGCACAAGTCCCTCATCATATCATGGAGGCTGCAACTTTTGATTCTCCCGTTCCATTTCCTCTTTCTGACCAAAACAAGATTTCTCTTCACCAGTTCTTCCAAACACTCTTCCGCCACCTTTTCGAAGCTATTTGAGTCCGTAGGACATTTAAAAAAGCCCTCAGCTATCCACAATCTGATGAGCTTGGTGACGTTAATCTCTTCATCTTCTGGAAAAGAACCCATGTACAAGAAACATGGTCTCATATATTGAGGTAATTGGAAGTAACTTAAAGACAATATATCTTCAATCTGGTTTTGCTCTGCTGACTTCTTCAAATTTATTGCAATCCCATGCCAAGAAGAAAGGCTCATGCTGACTGTGGATAAAACCCCTGCAATAACCACAACTGCAAGAGGTAAACCCTTGCAACTTCCTGCAATCTCTTTCCCTATATGTTCTAATTCAGTAGGGCAATCTTCATCTCCGAATACCTTTTGCTTCAACAAAGTCCAACTTTTATCTGCCTCCATCAATTTCATCTCAAAGAGCTTGCTTGAACTGTCTGGATAAGAAGCCACATCAGAAAGCCTTGTTGTTAGCAACACTCGACTTCCATTGCCATCATCCGGACATACCCTTCTCACAACGTCCCATGCCTCACTACTCCAAATATCATCCATCACGACTAAATATCTCCTGCATTTCAAAATTTTATATACCTTTTCTTCATCCATTTTTCCCAATCTACCCGTGTCGAACTCTTTCAAGGAATGAAGGAGGCTTGAAAGAATCCTCTGGGCAGTGTAATCTTGGGATACGGTAATCCAAGCACGAATATCAAAAGTCTCGATGATTAGTGGATCATCATAAACGTTTTTGGCAAGAGTAGTTTTGCCTATTCCCCCCATACCACATATTGGGATGACTTGGAGTTTGGATTCTTCTGCACAGAGTCGCTCTTTCACGCGTAGCACATAATCTTCAAAATCAACCATGGCTTCTTCTACTTTGGGTGGAGCATTTGCATTTGATGATGAGCTACCAATAGAAGAATCAACACCACCTTGAATGCCGGGGGGTTGATGCTTAAGGTTTTTACAAAAAGAATAAAACTTTGTATCACTAATTTGAGATTTTAATTTTTGAGCCCAAGATCTAGCCTCTAGTTGAACGTTGTTGCTGCTGGAGCTACCCTTGATTGTGTCAGCTATCAAATAAATCTCCCTCATCACTCTTTTCAGCTTGATCGTTTGACGAATAGTAGAAGATGATCTAACTTTTGCCAACACAAGATATTCTAAACTATCTTCGGCTTCATGTCCCAGTTTCCTCATTTGCCCTTCCAAACTGTTGAATTTGTCGGGGAATTCTTCAAGAAAGCCTTGAAACGAATTCACATGCTCGAGGAGAGCTATAATTTGTTGTTTTTCTTGGAGACTGATGGAAAAGAGGTGATGATTTAGGAAGCGGTGTATGGTGTCTTCAAGGGAGATAAGAGCAGCATAAGCCATCTTAGAGATGGAATATCAAACAAAACTGCAGAGCAAGTGCTTCAAATCTGTATGTACAAGCAGAGCAGTCTACTCAAAAGCAGAAACGGTTATTAATTACAAGCCATGTTCGCGGGCCATCCTCAATTTATTATTTGTATGACAAATGGGTCTTACTATACCTACCAAGCCCATTCGTTTTGACCAATTTATTTACTATTGTCATTTTTTTAAAAATAATGAGGAACGTGCACATGTAAATTCCTCAAACATTCTGACTTCCGTGGATTTTGAACCCATTATTAATAGTCTAAACAATTTAATTGCTATGTTATTTCACGGGATGTTTTTGAACAATTTATTTGACTTGTTCAGGTGGCGGAACTAGAACTTTTAAGTGAGGGGTTGATCTTGATTACTACTTTTTCGAATCCAATATTAATGTCTCGTAACGTTCTGTGATAGATTAAGAAAATTGGTCAAAATATTTAAAGTGGTGGGTCCACTTATTTAGATTGATTTCTTCCACTAGTTAATGTTCATGTTATGAACGACACATCTATAGTTCGTGTTATGAACGACACATCATATATTACGGAGCACAATATTGGTGTTCATTTGTTTACAAATGCTTGTCTTAGACCTTATTGTGGTGATGTTTCAGAGTTTCTGAATTTTGACGATGATGACCTCAACGAAATGGCTGATGACTCTTTGCCGGATGCCGAAGACGCACATTATAATGGAATACAGGTGGTCTTCCCGTACAAGGTACTGCTCTAAATCAACGATTTTCAGTGTTAGTTTTGGTGTAACTAAGCGAGGTTTGATGTTAATTTGAAGCGAATTAGTTGAGTTTGCACCAGAAAATGGTTTAATTTGGAAAAATCCCATACAGATAAATACTCAATAATTTCCCTTCAATTGTAGATCACTTGTTTTATGATAGTATAATTTTTTAATTTTTTTTTAATAATTCCGTTTGAACTTGTAGAGCTGTTTCGAAGTATCTACAATCTGCATTCGTTAAAGAGGCTGATCGTGGAAGGAGTTGTCTTTCCTTGGAAAATCTCTTAATTGGCAAATCGCGGAAGGAGGCATCGAGGATGTTTTTCGAAACATTGGTATGTCTCCTACTTTAATCTTCTTGCAATCTTGCTAATTAATTCAAGTCGTGGAACATATATGTTTTCGGGTTCTTAAAACACGAGACTATATCCATGTGGAACGGCCGAATCCCTTTGGCGATACTAACATAAGGCCGCGAGCGAGGCTCATGAAATCCGACTTCTAAACCTTGTGTGCAGGAAATTTGAAAATCACATTTGAAGAAGCAGATGGGAATTCTTGCATGAGGGAAGTTAGGTTTATTCTCCTTTCTCTGTGTCTAGTGATGAGTCGATTTCGTACCTAATTATTTATGTTCGAAAAGTCTCTTAACTGTGCAGACGAGATGCTTTTATTGGCAGTTATGCAGGAAAATAGACTGATTTGGCGCGACACTTGGAAATGATGTGGCAACGAGTTTTTCAGCTGGAATGGCGAGATTTTGAGCGGATTTGGCCGAGAAAAGAAAGAAGGAAAGAAGAAGAGAAGAAAAGAAAGAAGGAAGGAAGGAAAAAAGATAAATAAGGAAGGATGAGATATTATTATATCTCAAAGATCATTTCCTTATCCAAAAAGGAACCTAGATGAGATCTAGGAGCATTATAAAAGGATGAGGCAGGCACGAAAATCAGGGCTCTTCTCGCGCCTCAAACTCCTCATAATCACGAGACAACAATCCTTTTCCGAAGCCACCGCCGCCGCCGATCGAAGCCACGCCGCCATCGCCGATTCACCACACCGAGGAGAAGAGCCAACAACCATTCCATCACTTCATGCAGTTCTTTAGTTCGAGTAGAAGAAAACAAACACTTTCGTAATTCAGTTTTAATGTTCGCACTTTTAGTTTAGTTCGTACTTTCAATTTCCGTTCGTTTTGAGAGATCGAAGACTATCGGTACTATTGATCCTATTTCAATTCTTGTTTTAATTCAGTTTGTGTTTAGCTTTAATTCAGTTTGTATTTCGTTCTTAGTTTTTAGTTCGTGTCTTTATTTTATTTTCAGTTTTCGTGCATGCTAGGGTTACGAATGATGTATGTTCTGTTTTGCAAAGTGTCTTATCTGTGCAGTCAGGACAGTTTCATGAGTAGCTAAATTTTTAGTGGTCCGCAGGATGTAACTCGCACACGTGAACAGTACATGAGGCTTAGGTTCTAATAATTAATTGAAGGGTTTCGGATTAATTCTGGTTTATTTAATCTGACTAGTAATTTAGGCCTGATCACTCTAAGTTGCGTAGTTTATAGCTAACTTAGTGCTTCCATCATTTCTCGTGGAACAAGGCTAGGTAAGTAGCAAAGTTATTCATTAGAATAATTGGATTAAACCGGTAGGAGACTATTAGATGCCCAACATACGAGTAGGTTCCTATACTAGGCTCCTTTAGTTCGATAAAGCTGTTTAGCTATTAAATCTATTGATTGCCCAACAACGTAAGCTAAATTAGGGAAGTAGCCGTTTCGATGCCCAACATGGCGGTTACCGACTAAGTAAGTGGAAGTGAAATACGCAGTTTAAGTTACTGTAATCTATAACTAGTTGATTCATGAGATTAATTAATTTTATGTGCCGATGATTGGAATTACGTGTGTGTGAATATTCTGCTGGACCCATCTCTCAACTGCCTAGTTAAAACAGTTTATTTCAGTTTTCAGTTTTTACATTTCTTTCAATTTTTACAAGTTCTTAGTTTAGAAAAAATCCCAAAACTTGCGTGGTTTCTAACCAAACTTAAGATAAGTAGAAAAATAATGTGTCTAGTCCTCCGTTCCCTGTGTTTGATACTCTGTGAACTATGCTGATATAATTCTCAAGTTTTGCAGAATTATTTGGTTCAATACAGTGATCACCATCTATCTTTCATTATTTCCTAGTAATGCTTTCGAAGATGGTAGGTAGCTGGTGTTGGGTGGTGGGGACAGCCCATTTGGGTTTGTCTCCCACTAACCACAACTTGATGGTTTCTTAAAGAAAAGGTGGTCTTTGTTTTGAAAGGTGGTGGAATAAAATCATTGTGAGAACCACGTCTTCTTCGTGGTGAGAACGAGAGGTGAGGAAAAGAGTGAGGCAGAGAGCGATAGGCTTCAAGAGATAAAAGAGCTTCTCTTCGTCTGAAATCAATTCTTCTGTCGCCGGCCTCCTCCTCCACAATTTGTTGTGGATTCGTCTTTGTGATCTCGATTCATCTACCGATCCAATTTGGAAGCTCAAATTGATAACGTATTTCCAATTCTATAGATTGTAGATTGGATATACTGGTGGTGTTTTTGTTGGTAGATTGATTGTTGTTGATATCGTCCGGAGTCACCGGATTTGATTTGTGTAACTCTTCATCATCATAGTGGAGTTATTTTGTCTGGACTAGGTCCCGTGGTTTTTCCCAATTGGGTTTTCCACGTAAAAATTCTTGGTGTTCTTGTGCATTTGATTTCCGCAAGTTATTATTATTGGTGAATTGGTTCATCATGTTTTAATCAGTGGATTGGGAAATTGGACTTTTCCTGTAACAGCAGGCTAATTAGGTTATGCTTACTTACATTTAACCCTTAAACTCGGTAGATTGTTTCATCCAATCATCCAATCTCTTGTATTATACATATTTATATGTATGTATATATCTTGTTATATTGCGGCAATTAATGTTGTCTCTTGATCCTTCTGTCTCTATGAATTCATTCTTGTAAAGTTGAATGGATAACAAAATTAAATAAAAACCTCCCTTTATTTGGTGCTGCGCTAAATTCTCATTCTGTCCTTTTATTTATGTCCCATTGGGATTGGGCACGGAAGTTACGATAGTGGATGTAAAGTTGTATTGTAAAAGTATTAAGGGGTGAGATTAGATTGATTGTGGTCTACTCTTTTATTTTCTTATTTGGTATCGAACATAAATAAAATGATAACCAAAAAAGGCAAATTGAATATTAATGATGGGAGGGATGGAGTTTAAAATATCAAGATTCTTTATACAAATATGAGATACATGAGAGAAAACACAATATGGAGACGCCATTCTCCGTAAGGGTGTATATTAACATTCAGTCTCTCAATAACATGCAAAGTAAGGATGGTAAAGTATACTTTAACAAATCAAAGCAAGCCTAAAAGTTCTTCTAAAGCTTCATCGCCGTGATCATCTTTGTCTTCACCATCCTCGCTTCCATAGGTACAATCAGTTGTAAACTGAAACAACACCACAGAGTCATACCTGATCTCGTTTGCTTCTATGTAAACTAGGTGTAAGCGATTTGGAGTTACCTCATTAGAATCACATGTTTCGTGTTTGGATAACTTAGTCTCGTTATCATCCTCGTCTTCACCACCCTCTCTGTCATAGTCATCATATGCAAACTAAAACAACACAGTCAGCCAACATAACAGACACATACCTTACCTCGTTTGCTCCTATGTAAACAACTTGCAAGAGATTTGGAAGTACCTCATCAGAATCAGATGTTTCGTGGTGGCAGATAACTTGAAGGGTATTGTTTCCGTAATCTTCTTGTTCATTTCGTATCACTTCAGCTGACTCCACTAGAGACTTCGTGGCATACTTAACCTCAATCACTTCAAGTGTTGGAATTTCTCCGATATC
Organism: Lavandula angustifolia; assembly: GCA_028984105.1. NCBI lineage: Eukaryota > Viridiplantae > Streptophyta > Magnoliopsida > Lamiales > Lamiaceae > Lavandula > Lavandula angustifolia. The sequence goes on along the minus strand of CM054815.1, from coordinate 19,625,468 downwards.
AGTTGGAATCTCAGATAGATTACGACAAGAGTGCAGCAGCAAACGTCTGAGCCTCGGGAAATGACTACTTTCAGTTATCCAATTTTTGAAGTCGCAATCTTCAATCAACAGAAATTCCACTTGTGGGAGTTCTCCTTCGGTCGTTTCCCATATGCCACCAACACAAGTACATCCTTTTAGTTTAAGCACTTGAAGATTTGGCAACGAACCAACAACTGCGATCTCATTCCAAGGAAGTACCAAATTCCTTAACACCAACTTCTTCAACACCTTTGGATAAGTGAGATTATAGTACTTTGGCCTAGATTCAAGGAAGCGACCTGCTAATAATTCCAAACTTTCAAGTCGATGTAGATGTACCAGATCGTTCAGGCAAGCTGCTTCTCCACGATGAGGACCTCCAGAACAATTAACCTTCAACTTTTTGAGGTTCGGGATCCTTTTCAGTATTCTTTCAGTACAACTATGATGTGATACATAGGAAACAGTTTGTAAACTTCCAAGAGAATAAGCTGTTTCTTCGGGATCACAAAAATGAATTGTACCATGGAAGTAAATATGTCTTAATTGTGGCATGCACCACGGAAACAAAAGATAACGAACTCCATCTATGAAATAGTTTTTTACAGAATGAATGACTAAGGTTTGCAAATTTTTAAGATTCGATAAACAACTAAGATAACAACTAGAATTTATCATAGCAAGGTATCTTAAATGAAACAACCTATCTACTTGTTCCATCAGGGGTGAGTCCTCCACTTTGGCCGGTTCTGCATCCAATACCCTCAACAACCTAACACTCCCAAGAAACTCTGTATATACTACAAAATACTGCCAGCATTTGATGGAACGGATGGCTGAGTTACAAGAACTTGAAAGGTCCCATAGATTAGAAGAGTTCACAATTAAACGACGATGATTTTTTATGCTTTCTATAAAAATCTTTTTTTCAAGGCACGGCCTATTTGTCAGATTCAGAAAGAACTTACTCTCCTGGGCTTTTCTTATGCACAAGTCCCGCATCAGATCATGGAGGCCACAACTTTTGATTCTCCCATTCCATTTCCTCTTTATGACCAAAATAAGATTTCTCCTCACGAGTTGCTCCAAACACTCTTCTGCCACCGTTTCAAAGGTGTCAAGCTCCGCAGGAGGTTTTAGAAAACCCTCTGCTACCCACAATCTGATGAGTTTGGTGACATTGATCTCCTCATCTTCTGGAAAAGAGCCCATGTACAAGAAACATGGCCTTATATATTGAGGTAATTGGAAATAACTCAAAGCAAGTATCTCTTCAATCTGGTTTTGATCTGCTGACTTCTTCACGTTTTTCGCAATCTCTTGCCATGAAGCAAGACTCTTGCTGACTGTGGATACAACCCCTGCAATCACAACAATTGCAAGAGGCAAACCTCCGCAGCTTCTTGCAATCTCCTTACCGGTATTTTGTAATCCAGAAGGACAATCTTCAACTCCAAACACCTTTTGCTTGAACAAGTTCCAACTCTGATCTTCACCCATCAATTGCATCTCACAGATCTTGCTTGAACTGTCTGGATAAGAAGCCACATCAGAAAGCCTTGTTGTTAGCAACACTCGACTTCCATTGCCATCATCCGGACATACCCTTCTCACAACGTCCCATGCCTCACTACTCCAAATATCATCCATCACGACTAAATATCTCCTGCATTTCAAAATTTTTTATACCTTTTCTTCATCCATTTTTCCCAATCTACCCGTGTCGAACTCTTTCAAGGAATGAAGGAGGCTTGAAAGAATCCTCTGGGCAGTGTAATCTTGGGATACGGTAATCCAAACACGAACATCATAAGTCTCGACGATTAGTGGATCATCATAAACGTTTTTGGCAAGAGTAGTTTTGCCTATCCCCCCCATACCACAGATTGGGATCACTTGGAGTTTGGGTTCTTCTGCACACAGTCGCTCCTTCACGTGTAGCACATATTCTTCAAAATCAACCATGACATCTTCGATTTTGGGTGGGGCACCTGCATTTGACGATGAGCTACCAATAGAAGAACCAACACCACCTTGAACACCGGGAGGGACACAATGCCTAAGGTTTTTACAGAAAGAATAAAATTTTGTATCAATAATTTTAGATTTTAATTGTTTAGCCCAAGATCTAGCCTCTACTTGAACGCTTTTGCTGCTGGAGCTACCCTTGAGTGTCTCAGCTATCAAATAAATCTCCCTCATCACTCTTTTCAACCGGAGCCCGTGTTGATCTTCAGAAGACGATGAAACTTTTTTCAACACAAAATATTCTAAAATATCTTCAGCTTCTTCTGCCACTTCCCTCATACGCCCTTCCAAACAGTTGAGTTTGTCAGGAAATGCTTCAAGAGTGCCTTGAAATGAACTCACATGCTCCAGGAGAGATAAAATTTGTTGCTTTTCTTGGAGAGAGACGGAAAACATGGGATGATTGAGGATGCGGTGTATGGTGTTTCAAGGGAGACAAGAGCAGCATAAGCCATCTTTCAACTCTCAAATTGCAGCAGTACTATTATCAAAGGAGAGGGATTGATGAACAATTATGGAGTAGAGAAGAAGAGCACTCCAACCAAATCTGATCCAATCAAGCTTTGTGAAAATGGACAACTTTGTATAAAGACAAAAGGTTGAATTATAATTCAGATAAATTGTGAAGAGCTAGAAACGACGAATTAATAATAATAAAATGGCCAGAAAAGCTTAAGACCAAAAAAAAAATCCCGACAACCACCCAATTTGCACTAAAAGATAGGGTTGATATGTCAGATTCTCCAAAGAAAGTCATAGGTAGGATAATTTTTTCTTTTAGACTAAAATACGTTTTTTTTATCATTTGTTGATCATCTACTTCCGGATACAAATAACTAATTATTTTATATACTGAATTCCACTTATTATTCTTTTGTGAAAATTGTAAAATTCAACTATGGTGTTTGCAATGACTTAAATTATTTAACTTATCACTTAATTTAAGAAAAAAAATATTTTTAAGTGTTTACAACTTATAAGTTGTAAAATTCTCTTAATTTAAGGTGAATAAGTAGAAGTTGTTGAAGTTGGTAAAATCAACTTAACCAACTTATAATTTGTCATTTTACAATTTTATCCTCATTTTTACTTTAAATTAATTGAAATAGGAGCAAAATGGTCTTTTTGATAATGCACCTCAAAATAAGCTATTAGATTGCAAACACTATCTTCTCAACTTTTTGTACTTTTAAACTGTTTTTGCAAACACCCCACAAATTCTCTAATAAACCACTTTTACTAACTTTTCATTAATTTAAGAACTTAAAAAAAATTAAGCTATTGCAAACACCCCCTAAGAAAACTTCATATGAGAATAACATTCATATTGTAATAAAGAAGAATATAAACTCTATATTCTAATATTTCATACTCCCTCCTTCCATAGATGTTGTCCCAAAACTTTTGAACACATAATTTAAGAAGAGGTGTTAATTGTAGTAGGTGTGTGGGTCCCATTAGAATTAGTAAGATAATTAAGTTTCTCTCTTTTCTACTATATTTATTTTCTCTTTTCTCTTTTTTGTCTCTATCTCTCCTCTTTATTTTCCGTGTGCCCTTTATTTATTATTATTATTTTTTTCTGTTCTTTAACATACGCAAATACTTTACTACAAACTGTTGAATTTCATAATTTTTTTCACTACAAATTTTTGCAAATAAAAACACTTTGTTATCACAATTCTGAAATGCATAGTTTGAAAAGACAAGAAATACAACTCTAAATTAAGGTAAATAAGGTCTCAAAATTTGCTTTTGGAACCAAAAACATTTCAACTTTCCCTCCAATAAGCACACTGTATAAATACACAAGAATCTTTCTAAAAACATTCAAACTTTCACTTTCTTGAATTCAAAATGAGAAGAAATGATCTCTCTTTAAGGCAATGAACAAGATCCCCCATACCTAAACAACATATCTCAAATTCAATTCAAGAATTGAACAATTTTAAGGATATGTTCAATGTAACCTAAAGTGAGCATGGTATTATCATTTCAGACTTTGAAACCCCATCTATCACAACATGCAACAATCAGAAGATGAAAATAACTTTTTTCAACATAGAAATATTCTAAAATATCTTCTTCTTCATGTGCCAGTTTCCTCATCATCCCTTCCAAACTGTTAAATTTGTCCGGAAATTCTTCAAGGGAACCTTAAAATGAATTCACATGCTCGAGGAGAGATAAGATTTGCTGTTTTTCTTGGAGAGAGGGAAAAGAGGTCGTCATGATTAAGGATGCGTTGTGTGGTGTCTTCAAGGGAGATGAGTGCAGCATAAGCCATCTTTCATGCAACTCTCAAATGAATCAAGAATAACAACAACAATATTATTATCCAAGGAGAGGGGAATTCTTGCATGAGGGAAGTTAGGTTTATTCTCATGTCTCTGTCCACCCTTGTGTGTAGCACACCACAAGGGTGGACATATTTAACACATGTCAATATAAAATGGTAAACACAAATCACAAATCTGTTTGGAGAACTGACACATCTGAATAACATGCAAAACAAGGATGGTGAAGTAGGTTTTAACAAATCAAAGCAAGCCTAAAAGTTACTCGGGATCATCGTCATTATCATCTTCCGTCTAAAAGTTCTTCTAAAGCTTCATCGTCGTGATCATCTTTGTCTTCACCATCCTCGCTTCCACAACTATAATCAGATGCAGACTGAAACAACACAGAGTCGGCCAATTAGAACAAACACATACCTTACCTCGTTTGCTCTTATGTAAACTACGTGTAAGTGATTTGGAGGTACCTCATCATAATCAGATGTTTCATGTTTGCAGATAACTTGAAGGGTGTTGTTTCCATAATCTTCTTGTTCATTCTGTATCATTTCAGCTGACTCCGCTAGAGACTTCATGAAAAGGCCTTTAACCTCGATCAGTTCAAGTGTTGGAATTTCCCCAATATCATTTGGAATCGCATCGAGACACCAACAAGAATGCAACTGCAAACGTCTGAGTCTCGGGAAATGGCTACTTTCGGTTATCCAGTTCTTCAACTTACAATCTTCAATCAGTAGAAACTCCAACCGCGGGAATTCTCCCTCAGTTGTTTCCCATGTGCCACCAACACAAATACATCCTTTTAATTTAAGCACTTGAAGATATGGCAACGAACCAACAAGAAAGATATCATTCCGAAGAAGTTCCAAAGACCTTAAAATCAACTTCTTCAACATCTTTGGAAAAGTGACATTATACTTTATTGGCCGGATTTCAACCGACCAACCTGCATATACTTCCAAACTTTCAAGTCGATGCAGATGTACCAGATCATTCAGGCAAGCTGCTTCTCCACCTCCAGAACAATCAACCTTCAACTTTTTGAGGTTTGGTATATTTTTCAGTATCCTTTCCGTACAACTCTGACTTGATATATGGGAAACTGTTTGTAAACTTCCAAAAGAATAAGATGCTTCTTTGGGATCCCGAAAATGAATTACACGACTGATGTAAACATGTCTTAATTGTGGCATGCACCACTCCAACCAAAGATCATAAGCTATTCCATCTACTCTACGTACGATTATGATTAAAGTTTGCAGATTTTGAAGATTTGATAAACCCCTAAGACTCTTACCAAAATATGTAAAAGAAAGGTATCTCAAATGAAACAACTCAACTACTTGTTTCATCAATGGTGAGTCCGCCACGTGGGCGGGTTGTGCATCCAATACCCTCAACAACCTGACACCCCCAAGAAAGTACTTCATTTTTTCTGGATAATGCAGCCAACATCTGATGGAATGGATGGTTGAGCTATGAGAACTTTTAAGCCGCCGTAAATTAGAAGAGTTAACACTTACACGACGGTGATTTTTTATGCGTTTTCTAAAATTCTTCTTTCTAAGTCGCCGCATATTTGACAGATTTAGAAATAACTTACTCTCATGCGCTTTTTTTATGCACAAGTCCCTCATCATATCATGAAGGCTGCAACTTTTGATTCTCCCGTTCCATTTCCTCTTTCTGACCAAAACAAGATTTCTCTTCACCAGTTCTCCCAAACACTCTTCTGCCACCTTTTCGAAGCTATCTGAGTCCGTAGGACATTTCAGAAATCCCTCAGCTATCCACAATCTGATGAGCTTTGTGACTTTAATTTCTTCATCTTCTGAAAAAGAACCCATGTACAAGAAACATGGTCTTAGATATTGAGGTAATTGGAAGTAACTTAAAGACAATATATCTTCAATCTGGTTTTGCTCGGCTGAGTTCTTCACATTTATTGCAATCCCATGCCAAGAAGAAAGGCTCCTGCTGACTGTGGATAAAACCCCTGCAATAACCACAACCGCAAGAGGCAAACCCTTGCAACTTCCTGCAATCTCCTTCCCTATATGTTCTAATTCAGAAGGGCAATCTTCATCAGCGAACACCTTCTGCTTCAACAAAGTCCAACTCTGATCTGCATCCATCAAATGCATCTCACAGAGCTTGCTCGAACTGTCCGGATAAGAAGCCACATCAGAAAGCCTTGTTGTTAGCAACACTCGGCTTCCATTGCCATCGTCCGGACATACCCTTCTCACTACGTCCCATGCCTTACTACTCCAAATATCATCCATCACAACTAAATATCTCCTGCATTTCAAAATTTTGTATACCTTTTCTTCATCCATTTTTCCCAATCTACCCGTGTCGAACTCTTTCAAGGAATGAAGGAGGCTTGAAAGAATCCTCTGGGCAGTGTAATCTTGGGATACGGTAATCCAAACACGAACATCAAAAGTCTCGACAATTAGCGGATCATCATAAACGTTTTTGGCAAGAGTAGTTTTGCCTATTCCCCCCATACCACATATTGGGATGACTTGGAGTTTGGATTCTTCTGCACAGAGTCGCTCTTTCACGCGTAGCACATAATCTTCAAAATCAACCATGGCTTCTTCTACTTTTGGTGGAGCATTTGCATTTGACGATGAGCTACCAAAAGAAGAATCAACACCACCTAGAAAGCCGAGGGGTTGATGCTTAAGGTTTTTACAAAGACAAAAAAAATTTGTATCAATAATTTGAGATTTTAATTTTTGAGCCCAAGATCTAGCCTCTAGTTGAACGGGTTTCCCACTCGAGCTACCCTTGATTTTCTCTACTATCAAATATATCTCCCTCATCACTCTTTTCAGCTTGATCCTGTGCCCAATAGTAGAAGACGATCTAACTTTTTCCAAAACAAGATATTCTAAAATATCTTCGGCTTCATGTGCCACTTCCCTCATTTGGCCTTCCAAACTGTTGAATTTATCGGGGAATTCTTCAAGAAAGCCTTGAAACGAATTCACATGCTCGAGGAGAGCTATAATTTGTTGTTTTTCTTGGAGACTGATGGAAAAGAGGTGATGATTGAGGAAGCGGTGTATGGTGTCTTCGAGGGAGATAAGAGCAGCATAAGCCATCTTATCTTTCAACTCTCAAATAACTCCGGTATTAGCCAAGGAGAGAGGATTGATAAACACAAGAAAAAACAAGCACTTTTCATGGGTCATCCTCCTTTGTTTTTACGCAGAAAGAAAAAATTTAATGGTGTATTTTGCTCCACCTTCAATATGAAAATGAAGAGATGGAATGTCAAACAAAGCTGCAGAGCAAGTGGCTTCAAATCTGTCAGTACAAGCAGAGCAGTCAACTTACAAGCCGCGTTCGCGGGCCATCCTCTATTTAGTACTTTCTCCGTCCCGCTTGACTTATCTTGTTTTTCTTTTTGGGTTGTTCCACTCGACTTGTCTTATTTTCAAAAAAAGAAAATAATCATTACATAACTTACCACTTTTTCTTTATGGGATCTACCTCTTTACACACAATTACCCACTCATTTACACACAACCACACACTCTTCTTAATCTTCGTGTCCAAAAGAAACCAGACAAGTGGAATGAGATGGAGGAGTATTTGTATGACTAACTAGAAAACGACTTCCAAGCTCATTGTTTTGACCAATTTATTTACTATTGTCATTTTTTTATAGTTGTATTTTTTTTTAAATAATGAGGAACGTGCAGCTGCTGTGCGCACATGTAAATTCCTCAAACATTGTGACTTCGGTGGATTTTAAACCCATTACTAAGGCTAAACACTTTAATTGCTATGTTATCTTACGGGATTTTTTGAACAATTTATTTGACTTGTTCAAGTGGCGGAACTAGAACTTTTAAGAGAGGGGTCGATCTTGAATACTACTTTTTCGTATCCAATATTAATGTCTCGTAACGTTTTGTGATAGACTTAGAAAATTAGTGAAAATATTTAAAGCGGTAGGTCCACTTATTTAGATTGATTTCTTCCACTAGTTAACGTTCATGTATGAACGAGACATCTATAGCGAGATGGTTGAAAAAAGGAAAACGGGATAGAAATATTGGGAGAAAAGGAGTAGTCAAATGTAGCAAAATAAAAATAATGAAAATACTGGTATCCGGCGTCCTACTCGTTAGGTTAATCTGTAATGAACTTCAGTTCCTTAGAAACTAAAAGTTCTATTTCCTTTGTACTGATATGAATCTCAAGATTCTTTATACATGAGGAGAACACAATACGTTGACTCCCTTCTATGGAAGGGTGTATATTAACATTAACAGTCTGAATATGTAAAGAAAAATGGTGAAACTTGAACAAATCAAGACAAGTATAAACGTTTTTCAGCACCATAGTCATCACTCATCATCTTCAAGCTGAAACAACACGGAGTCACTCAACTTAACAAAAGTACATACCCTTATCTCGTTTGCTTCTATGTTTTGTGATAGGATGAGTTAGTCTCAGAATCATAGTCGTTATCATCTTCATCTAAAACTTCTTCAACATCATCATCATTACCATTTTCGTATTCACCATCCTCGCTGTCATAGCTGTAATTAGATGCAAACTGAAACAATGCAGAGTCAACCAACAGAACAAACACATACCTTGTCTCATTTGCTGCTATGTAAACTAGGTACAAGAGATTTGGAGGTACCTCATCGGGATCAGATGGTTCGTGTTTGCAGATAACTTGAAGGGTGGTGTTTCCATACTCTTCTTGTTCATTTTGTATCTGTTCAGCTGACTCCACTAGAGAATCCTTGGCAGCACCCTTAAGCTCAATCAGTTCAAGTGTTGGAATCTCTCCTATGTCATTTGGAATCTCATTCAGATACCTACAAGAATACAGGAGTAGGCGTCTGAGTCTCGGGAAATGGCTACTTTCAGTTATCCAATTCTCGAACTTGCAATCTTCAATTAGTAGAAATTCCAACTGTGGGAATTCTCCTTCGGTTGTTTCCCACGTTCCACCAATGCAAGTACAGTGATTTAGTTTAAGCACTTGGAGATCTGGCAACGAACCAACAACTGCTATATCATTCCAAGGAAGTACCAATTCCCTTAACATCAACTTCTTCAACATCTTCGGAAAAGTGAAATAATACTTCTTTGGTCGTTCATAATACAGACGACCTGCATGTACTTCCAAACTTTCAAGTCGATGCAGATGTACCAGATCATTCAGGCAAGCTGCTTCTCCATAACGAGCACCTCGAGAACAATCAACCTTTAACTTTTTAAGGTTTGGGATCTTTTTCAATATTCTTTCAGTACAACTATGATGTGATACATAAGAAACTGTTTGTAGACTTCCAAGAGAAGGTGGTCTTCCTACTGGATCCTTAAAAAAGATTAAATCATGAAAGTAAACATGTCTTAATTGCGGCATGCACCACTCCAACCAAAGACCACAAGCTATTTTACCTTTGTAAACAGTGTCCTCTTCTATATGAATGATTAAGGTTTGCAGATTCTGAAGATTCCATAAACCACTAAGATCACTACCAGAATATCTAATAGCAAGGAATCTTAAATGATATAACTCAACTACTTGTTTCATCAGTGGTGAGTCCTGTACATTGACGGGTTCGGCATCCAATACCCTCAACAACCCGAAACTCCCAAGAGAGCACTCCGCATTTCCTATTGAATACATCCAGTATCTAATGGAATGGATTGTTGAGTTACAGGAACTTGAAAGGTGCCATAGATTAGAAGAATAAGTACTTACACGACGATGATTTTTTATGCTTTTGATAAAAGACTTTTTTCCAAGAAACGGCCTATTTGTTAGAATGAGAAAGAATTTACTCTCGTGGGCTTTTCGTATGCACAAGTCCCTCATCATATCATGGAGGCCACAACTTTTGATTCTCCCATCCCATTTATTCTTTGTCACCAAAACAAGATTTCTCCTCACCAGTTCCTCCAAACACTCTTCTGCCACTGTTTCAAAGCTGTCAGAGTCTGCGAGAGATTTCAGAAATCCCTCCGCCATCCACAATCTGATGAGTTTCGTGGCATGGATTTCTTGATCTTCAAGAAAAGAACCCATGTACAAGAAACATGGCCTTAGATATTGAGGTAATTGTAAGTAACTCAAAGAAAGTATCTCTTCAATTTGGTTTCGCTCTGCTGGCTTCTTCACATTTCCTGCAATCTCCTGCCATGAACCAAGATTCCTCCTTATCGTGGATACAACCCCTGCAATTACAACAATTGCAAGAGGCAAACCTCCGCAGCTTCTTGCAATCTCCTTCCCAGTACATTCTAATTCAGAAGGGCAATCTTCATTGCCAAACACCTTCTTCTTGAACAAAATCCAACTCTGATCTGCATCCATCAAACGAATCTCACAGAGCTTGCTCGAACTGTCTAGATAAGAAGCCACATCAGAAAGCCTTGTGGGTAGCAACACTCGGCTACCATTACAGTCGTCCGGATATACCCTTCTCATGATATCCCATGCCTCACTCCTCCAAATATCATCCATCACCACTAAATATCTCCTGCACGTCAAAATTTTGTGCACTTTTTCTTCAGCGGTTTGTTCCTTTCTTGCCGTATTGAATTCTTTCAATGAACTGAGAATGCTCGAAAGAATACCCTCCTTACTGTAATCTTGTGATACAGTAATCCAAACACGAATATCAAAAGTCTCCTTGATTAATTGATCTTCATAAACCTTTTTGGCAAGAGTGGTTTTGCCAATTCCCCCCATACCACATATTGGAATGACTTGGAGTTTGGATTCTTCTGCACAGAGTCGCTCCTTCACGTGCAGCTCATAATCTTCAAAATCAACCATGGCATCTTCGATTTTGGGTGGAGCACCTGCATTTGACGATGAGCTACCAATAGAAGAATCAACACCACCTTCATGATGACGCCTAAGGTTCTTACAAAAAGAATAAATTTTGTATCAATGATTTTAGATTTTAATTGTTCAGCCCAAGCTCGAACCTCTAGTTGAACACTTTTGCTGCTGTAGCTAGCCTTGATTTTCTCTGCTATCAAATCAATTTTCCCCATCACCCTTTCCAGCTGGAGTTGGTACTGTTGATCATCAGAAGACGAAGAAACTTTTTTTAACACCAGATATTCTAAAATATCTTCTGCTTCATCTGCGAGCTCCCTCATTCTCCCCTCCAAACTCTTGAATTTGTCCGGAAATTCTTCGAGAGAGCGTTGAAATGAATTGACATGGACCAGGAGGGATAGAATTTGTTGTTCTTCTTGGAGAGAGATGGAAAAGAGATGATGATTGAGGATGCGGTGTATGGTTTCTTCAAGAGAGATAAGAGCAGCATAAGCCATATCTGAACTTTCAAATTAAGGAAGAATAACAACGGAGAGGGGATTGATGGAATGAATAGCTATGAAGGAGAGAGAGCATATAGTTAATAGTGGAAATATCCTCTGTTAACCAAAACGAAAAAAAAAATACAAATATAGCCAACCACTAAAATAAAACACAAAAGTGGTCATTTTGTCATTATCCGGCGGGGCCGATGGGAGGGCCGATGGAGGGCCGATGAATCTATCGGCCCTTCATATTTTTTTATTATTTTTTTCGTCTACTGTTGATGATGGCTACTGTTGATGATGACTACTGTTCATATTTTGTCTTTATTATTTTTTTATCCGGCGGGGCCGATTGTGTATTTGGCTACCTTTGATGATGGCTACTTTTGTGTCATCGGCCTACTAGTGTTTTTTTTCCTTTCAGATGAGGGCCATCGGCCTCGGTGTTTTTTTTTCATTATAGGGTCATCGGCCTCAGTGTTTTTTTTCCTTTCTGATGAGGGCCATCGGCCCCTTCTTTCATAATAATTTTTTTTTTTCTTGATGAGGGCCATCGGCCCTTTTTTTATAATTTTTTTTTTCTGATGAGGGCCATCGGCCCTTCTTTCATAATATTATTTTTTTTTCCTGGTGAAGGCCATCGGCTCTTCTTTCATAATTTTTCTTTTTTTTTTTTTAAGGGCCATCGGCCCTGACAAAAGTTATTATATTTTTTGAGGGCCTTTTTTTTAATATACAGGAGGGCCGATGCTCTTTTTTTTATTTTTTTATTTTTATGGAGGGCCTATGGAATCCATGCTACCCATCGTACTATCTTAGTATAAGCGACAAAATGGCTATATTTGTATTTTATTTTAACATTTGGCTATAAATGTATATATATATCTACTGTTTAGCTACTGTTGCAAATGCCCCTAGTTAATAATGTCCAAGAAGATATTATAATCAAAGTCCTCGTGGGCGGCTGCGGAATATCAAACAAAACGGCAGAGCAAGTGGCTTCAAATCTGTCTATACAAGCAGAGCCATCTACTCAAAAAGCAGTAAGGGTTGTTATTACAACCCGTGCTCACGGGCCATCCTGTATTTTGTATTTGTATGACAGACTACATAACGATTCCCAATAAATAATATTTTAAAAAAAGTTGAGATTAGCTTCACCGTACCTACCAAACCCATTCGTTTGAACAATTTATTTACCACTACTACTACAATTTATTTATTTATTAATTATTATTATTATTATTATTACTCCCTCCGTCCTGATTGATTTAGCTCATATCTTTTCAACAGGAAGATCAAGAAAAATAGTTGGTTGTGTATAAGAAAATGAGGCAAGTCAAGCGGAACAGAGGAAGTATTATTTAATTATCTATTTTTTTGGTGAATTTTGAACGGGCTAAATACTTTAACTACTATTTTATCTCATGGGATGTTTTTGAACAATTTATTTGATTTGTTCAAATGGCAGAACTAGAACTTTATTGTGGGGTTGATCTTGAATACTACTTTTTTGAATCCAATATTTATATCTCGTAACATTTTGCGATAGATTAAGAAAATTGGTAAAAATATTTAAAATAGTGAATCCACTTATTTAAATTGATTTCATTCCAGTAGTTATTGTTCATCTTATGAACGAGATGGTCGAAAAAGGAATACGAGATAGAAATATTAGGATTAGCTTTTAAAAGAAACTTGAGATTAGCTTTTATTACCTACCAGTGACCCCATTCAAATTTGGGTGTTTGTTTTTCTTCACGATTTGGCCTAGAGAACAACAATCAAATAAGGATACCCCTTACACGTCAGAAGGAAAAAAAGTAGTGGAATATTTATAGTAGCTGCTTACATGCATATCTCAATTATTTGTAAATAATTATATTTTCTTCTTTTAGGATTACCTAGTGGATTGAATGATTAAAATGTATCATAAAATAAATTGATTCGTTTTGAACATTTTGACTTGATCAAATGGCGGAACCAGAACTTTTAAGTAAGGGGATCGAAATAGAATACATTCTCCTTTGTTCGAATATTTATACCTAGTTACTTTTTTGTGATAGATTAAGAAAGTTGGAGAAAATATTTAAAGTGGTAGCTAGGATCCACTTATTTAGATTTATTTTATCTACTAGTTAATGTTCAAATTAGGAATGAGACATCAATAGATGGAATGTTGGATCGTCGAAAAAGGAATACAAGATAGAAATATTGGGACGAAGGGAGTAGTTAAATGTAACAAAATAAAAATAATAGGATTAATACAAAATGTAAATTCTATAAACAAAGTTTTTCAAATAGATTTTTTTTCCTTCTTGGTGTTTGTTAGTGATGTAGCTCACGATTGTGGCATTCGGGTTCCTATATCTTGAAACCTTTGCAAAATTGTTTCGTTTCAACACTTGCCGAGATTCCCTTCTCAAATGTAGCATACCAATAAATCCGTACGAAATATCACCCTACTACTATGCAAAGCCCTTAACCTCAATCTACTGGAGTGTTAGAACTTCTCCGATATCATTTGGAATTTCATTTAGACGCTAACATGAATGAAGCACCGGGCGTCTCAGCTTGGTGAAATGACTACTTTCAGTTATCCAATTCGTGAAGTACTTGCATTCCTTTAGTATTAAAGTCACAGAAAAACTCAACATGAATCCCAACTTTGAAAGGGGAAAGAAAAAAAAGGAAGTTTGGAGAAGCTTTAACAAATCAAAACAAATTTCAAACTACATGGCTGGCATAAGAAAAAACTTCTTCAGTATGTATCTTTGACGAAGCATATAACTTGAAGGGTCTCGTTTCCATTCTCTTCTTGTTCATTTTGTATCTCTTCAACTGACTTCACTAGAGAATCCTTAACAACGCCCGTAACTTCAATCAATTCAAGTGTTGAAATATCTCCAATATCATTTGGAATCTCATTGAGATCCGTACAATAATGAAGCAGCAGGCGTCTGAGTCTTGGAAAATGGCTACTTTCAGTTATCCAATTCTCGAAGTTGTAACTCTCAATTAGCAGAAACTCCAGCTGTGGGAATTCTCCTCCTGTTGTTTCCCATGCTCCCCCAACGCAAGTACAACCTTTTAGCTTGAGCACTTGAAGATTTGACAATGAATCAACAACCACAATATCGTTCCAAGGAATTACCAAATACCTCAAACACAACTTCTTCAACATCTTGGGAAATCTGAGATTATACTTCTCTGGCCGAGATTGAACCCAGCAACCAGTATATACTTCCAAACTTTCAAGCTGATGCAGATGGATTAGATCATCCAAACAAGCTGCTTCGCCATCATTACGACCATCAGAACAATCAACCTTCAACTTTTTTATATTTGGGATCTTTTTCAATATACGTTCAGTACAACTCCCAGGTGATACATAAGAAACTGTTTGTAGACTTCCAAGAGAATAAGTTGCATCTTCGAGATCATTAAAGAAGATTATTCCATGGAAGTAAACATGTCTTAAATGTGGCATGCACCACTTCAACCAAAGTCGAGTAGCCTGTCCAACTCCGAACTTGGTTTGCTTTTCCCTCTGAATGCTTAGAGTTTGGAGATTCTGAAGATTATGTAAATCCATAGGAATATAAGGAGAGTATCTAATGGAAAGATATCTTAAATGAAGTAACTCATCCACTTGTTTCATTAATGGTGAGTACTCCACATCAGAGGCTTCTGCATCCAACACCCTCAGCAATCTAACACTCTCAACAAAGTCAAGCTTTACTAAACCATAACGCGAGCATTTGATGGAATGGATGGATGAGCCACGTGCGCTTGAGAGGTGCCTCATGTTAGAACAATCAACACTTAGACGACGCTGATTTTTTATGCTATCAACAAAACTCCCTTTCTCAATATGCTTGTCCATCAGATTCAGAAAGAAGTTACTCTCGAGGGCATTTTTTATGCACAAGTCCCTCATGAGATCATGAAGGCCACAAGTTTTGATTCTACCATCACATTTCTTCTTTGTGACCAAAATAAGATTTCTCTTCACGAGTTCCTCCAAGCACTCCTCTGCCACCTTTTCAAAGGTGTCCGAGTCTTCCGGAGATTTCAAAAAGCCCTCAGCTAGCCACAATTTGATGAGTTTGGTGACATTGATCTCAGCATCTTCCGGAAAAGAACCCATGTACACAAAACATGGCCTCAAGTATTGTGGTAATTGGAAGTAACTCAAAGACAGAATCTCTTCAATCTGGTTTCGCTCCCCCGCTAACCTGACATTTTCTGCAATCTCTTGCCATGAAGCAAGATTCCTGGTGGCTGTGGACACAACCCCTGCAATCACCACAACTGCAAGAGGCAAACCTTGGCAGCTTCTTGCGATCTCCTTTCCGATATTTTCTAATTCAGAAGGACATTCTTCATTCTCAAAAACCTTCTTCTTGAACAAAATCCAACACTGACGTGCATCCATCAATTCCATCTGAAAGATCTTGCTCGAAGTATCCAGATAAGAAGCCACATCAGACAACCTTGTTGTTAGCAATACTCGACTTCCTTTACCATTGTCGGGAAATACGTTCCGAACCACATCCCATGCCTCACGATTCCAAATATCATCCATTACAATAAGATACTTCCGGCATATCAAGATTTTGTACACTTTATCACTGGTTTCTCCCGATATACCCCTGTCGAAGTCTTTCAAGGACTCGAGGAGGTTTGAAAGAATTCTATCAGCACTATAATCTTGAGATACAGTCACCCAAACACGAATCGTAAAAGTCTCCACGATTAATGGATCATCATAAATAGTTTTGGCAAGAGTAGTTTTGCCGATTCCCCCCATGCCACAGATTGAGACGAATTGGAGGTTGGATTGTTCTGCACAGAGTCGCTCCTTCACGTCCATCACATATTCTTCAAAACCAACCATGGTATCTTTGCGGATGGATGGACCACTTGCACTTGATGATGAGCTACGAGTAGAAGGACTAGCGCCACATCGAACGTCTTTGCCGGTGGAGCCACCCTTGATTTTCTCCACTTCCCGGGCGATCAAATCAATCTCCCCCATCACTCTTTCCAGCTGGAGTCCATGTTGATCATCGGAAGAGGAAGATACTCTTTTCAACATGAGATATTCTAAAATGTCTTCTGCTTCATCTGCCAGCTCCCTCATTCTCCCCTCCAAGCTGTTGAATTTGTCCGGAAGTTTTTCAAGAGAGCCTTGAAATGAGCCGACATGCTCCAAGAGAGACATAATTTGTTGTTTTTCTTCAAGAGTGACGGAAAAACGATCATCATTGAGGATGCGGAGTATGGTGTTTTCAAGGGAGATAAGAGCAGCATAAGCCATCTCTCAACTCTCAAATGAAGGAAGAATAACAAGAGAGGTAGTATTATTATCTAAGGAGGGGGATTCATCAACAGCTATGGAGAAGAGAAGTGCAAATATTAACCAAAACAAAACGAGCGCAACACTCCAATCCAACCCAATCTAATCAAGCTTTGTGAAAGTGGTCTACTTTGTATCAAAAGCAAAAGATGATAAGGAAATTAATCCATTTTCGTGGGTCATCCCTCTTTTTTTTTTTTTTTTTTTTTTTTTTTTTTTTTCTCAAACTCCCATTTCAACTCTTAGAATCGCGCAATTATATGAGTCGTGAAGATAAAGTGCTTAGAGATGGAAAACGGATCGTGATTGAGGAAGTGGTGTATGGTGTTTTCAAGGAGATAAGAGCAGCATAAACCATCTCTCTACTCTCAAATGAAGGAAGAATAACAACACTATATATAGCCAACAAAACTAAACAAAAAATTAAAACAAAATTATAAGCAGAGTCCAATCTATTAAAGCTTTGTGAAAGTGGTCTACTTTATGTCAAAAGCAAAAAAGGATAAAGTTGTGCAACAATACAAATGAACTGGATGGGTTTTCTTAGGGTTTTTTTTTTTTTTTCAAATTTGGAATACTATAGAATGGTGTTTGATATGCTACATATAAAAATAAGGAAAATGAAAAAAAAATAAAAAAAAATAACAGAATCATTAAATGAGAGAATACCTTTTTAGTTATGTCGCATCATCCTATTTAGTAAATAACCTTATTATTGTATTTGTTTTTGTTTTAATCACAAGAGATTGGAGTGAAGGAAATCGCAACTTCTTCACTCTCCAAACCGGGTCTATGAAAGCGTAGTTTCACAATTTGAGCACTTTAAGATTCGGCAAGAAAGCAATTTTTTCGTTTATTTCCAAAGATAACACAACCCATAGGGTCAACCTGTCTGACTTGAGGGCAGAACTGTACGTGATCGGAGCAAGTGGAGCTACGAGTATACGACTAATATTTTTTGCAATTATTAATGAAGGTAATATAATATTTTTTCTAACAATAGATTGAGTTAGAAACATGCAGGATTGACTCGCGATTACTAAGGAACTGGAGTTACATCTCCTTTCCATTTAAGAGTTCTTATGTGTTTTCATGTACAAAACTACTTTTCAAAGAAAATCTTCTTCCATCTAGAGGAGATACTCGAATCTCTCTTTGATTGATCAATGTGTGATATTCCGAATCGTCTCACGATGGGAATTAATTCCACTTGCAATTTTCCATCCCAACTTTTTCAGACCTGATCAGAAACTCGAGAAAACGCGTGGAGGTGGAGGTACAATCTTAGGATTCACAACACATTTAAGAGACGTTAACATTACGAGATGAGATACATGGTCGAAGCATACCATCAATGACATTTTAAAAGTCAAGATCTTGAGATCATCAAGATCCAACATGTCGATAGCAACCAATAGTAAACACTCATATTAATCCTCCACCTTTCTCATACCATTCAAATCGGTCATCCACTTTTCAATTGACTCATATAAACCTAAACATCTTAATTTCGTCTGTCATATTGATGCGGTATGGTGACGTGGCATGAAATATTGTGGAGCGTGCGTGGGTTAGAGAAATAGTTACACACTTTATTCTATTAATCTTAGTTAATCTTTATTAATTGTTAGTTTTTATTTTTGCTTTTAGCCATACGTCGTTTAGTCTTCTATACAAGACTCTAGATTTTAGGGTTTTGTGTTGTATGGGTATTTAAACTACATTTGTAAACTTGTGCGGCAGTTTTGAAGAAATGAAAAATTAGACTCTTAGTCTTTTACCCCAATCTCGTGTTCAATCTCTTGGACCGAAATTGATGCCCAAATCTGGTATTCTTTTGAGAATCAACGGTTTTTGGAAGAGTTACGAGCGGATATTCGCAGCGACGAATCAACGATCGAGACTAGTAGGATTTTCGCTACATCAGTTGGTATCGGAGCCGACGTATCCGGCAGATATATGCCTCCGCGGCGGCAACAGGAGCAACTAGATGGAGACGACTGTGCTCAGTTCGAAGCGCGATTAGGAAGGATTTTGGACGAGTGAATAAAATATATGGTGGAAAATTTTACCCAACGTTTGACCGCTCTCTTAAATGGGTGCGAGAGGATACGTCAAACCCGCAGGGTAACAGCCTACGAAAGAGCCCCTACCGTGGAACGACAAACTCGCACTGAGCATGGAGTCGCGAAGGTGCAGTCCTATAAGAAGACACTCTCAATCTTTCCTCGAGTGGAAAGCGGCTGCCAAATGTTAGAGAGATGATAATACGGGACGGGGACACTTCTCGTGGAAGAAGATGGGGCTCGGAAAGAGTATTTCGATCCACCAATCTATGATGACGATTTGTTTAGCGAAGGAGTTTTAGAGGAGGATGACTTGGGGAGACGATGCACCATCGATTTCTTCAATTCATTCAAAACTCCCTATTACAATTCATATGACTCCATTATATAGAAAATTACTTCTAAAACAACACTAAAGGCCCAAAAGTAAAAATCCTCCTCCTCATTCTCCTCACCTTCTCTCTGCAGACAAGACTCGCTCGGAGCATTAATTTTGTTACAACATCGAAATACATCGTTTGCTTCTTTTTTTTTTTTTTTTTTTTTTTATTTGAGGAACCCGCAGCCGCTACCTTCGGACGGACCTCAACTCCTTGTGCAGTAGTCTGCAAACCACACAGGAGATTAAACCACCCTCAGGTGACAGGCTCACACAGAATGACTTCAGTGAGGATTGAACCCATGACCTGTCGGTCCCGGGAAACCTCACCTCAACCACTCTGCCATCCCCTCTACGTAGCGGGACATCGTTTGCTTCTTCCCTCAAGTAAAAAATGTGGATGATTTACGGTTTAAAATTTAAGGGAAAGTGACGAAGATGAGGAATATGTATATGTATAGGCTTATATGACTATTAAAAGATCGAGAATCAATTTGAATGTCATGGAAAATTTGGAGGGACGAATGTGGTGATGGAATTGAGATGTTTTGCTTATATCACTCTATTAAAAAGTGAATAAACTGATGTAAATATTATAGCAAAAGTGAGAGGATCAATTTGACTCAATACTTTTTTTTTTAATTTTTACGCATTTTCAGTTCTAAGTGTACAATAACATGATTTTCATTAACAGGAATATTTTTAACTCTGAATTTAAAATAGTTTCATAATAGTTTTTTGTTTCTTAATTAAAAATAAAGTTCTTATTTATATTTATTTTAAACATAATTTAGTTTAATTGTGATTAATAAATGCAAATGGAAAAGTTTAACGTGGAATTTTTTTTAAAAAAACAAGAAAATACTGTTAAATCTCTTTAAAATAATAACAATGGAACCCAAAATAGATATTTATTTAACTAGGTTAATATTTTATTGAATATTATTTCGGTTCATTAACCCAAGTTGGGATCAAAATAAATTATTATTTAAGCGAGGTTATTATTGTATCGGATATTATTTTATCGAGATTTAACAGTACAAATGTAGGAATTTCTCATATCGCTTTTCGTTCATTTCCGCCGTGCCGCCATAACATAATAAAAGCAGACGAAGCAGCTACAAGCACTCGCTTCACGCCCTTGAACTCTTATTCACGGATGAATTGGGAAAGGCCGAACCTAAACCTATGCTCGAGAGATAGCTATCCATACACTGATAAGGGATGTATGGATTCTTGAGAAGAGAGGAGCCGCCTAGGAGGGCAGCGCGCTTTGGGATGCGGAGGTTTAATGAACTCGTCCAGCTCCCTAACCTAATGCACCCAATGAATTGGGATTTCCCTATTGGTCCATGTCATTTCGGGGCAAGCGGATCATCGGATCATTTATGATGACGAGGATGAGCTTCAAGAGAATGGTTCGGAGTTCTTGCAGAGTGGAACCAACGCCCGGATCCCACGAGTGAATCGAAAGTTGGATCTACATTGGATCTCACCCGAATCGCCACATCTATCCTCCTAAGGATAGGTTTGGTTTCAAACCCCGATTCGAACAGGTAGAGTACGCCATGCTAATGTGTCTTGGATGATCCACATCTCAGCCAATGAGCACATTGAACTATCCATGTGGCTGGGAGAGTATGTATATAAGACAACACATCTCAGGCGTTGCCTGTTCTCTGTAGTACATAACAAATTGTATGATAACTGTTATTTTTTGTTGACGAGGCAGAAAATCATAAGAAAAAAAAACTTAAATTCGAGTGTATGATAACTGTTATTTCCGGATAAAAATAACTAAATATTTCATCAAATGAATTCCAGTTAATATTCCATCCATCCCACAATTTTTTCTCCAAAACTTTTGAGCACGATTTTTTTAAGTAGAGTTGTTGGTTGTGTGTAAAAATGTAGGGTTTTGTATAAAGATTTGTAATAATTTACTAGTTTTGGAAATGGAGCAACAATTCTGAGATAGTTCGAAAAAAAAGATGGAGCAATAATTGTGGGAATGAGGGAGTACTATTCTTTTGTGAAGTATGTAATATTCAACTCAACTACATTTAAGAGAACAGCCTTTGTTACACCAATTATAAATAAAATAAACTCTATATTCTAACATTATATTTCATACTTTTTACAACCATTCTTAAGAAATTTACCTTTTCATAATAATAAAATGACGTTAAATTTCAAGTATATTTATATAAAATATCTAGAATTATTTAATAGAGCCTAATTGATATAGACCTATATGCACATACAAGGTAAGTAGTACTCTGCAAAGCTATCCGTTTTCATATTGTATTAGTTAAACGAGATCATCTATCCCAGAAACACTATGTCAATGATGTCCCATAAGGTAGACATCTTGATGGTTATGACAATTTTCTGATCCCGTATTAGTTTCTCCTTTCCACAACGAAGGAGCTCTTTATTGTCATAAATTATGGATTAAGTTCAACAACATTTTTTTAAAAAAATTTTTAGTTTCGCTTGAGAACTAAAACCTGAGAATTGATGTAATTTGAAATGGTTTAGTTGAGTTTTCATGAGAAAAGGTTTACTTTGGATTTATGTTGATATTTGGCACAAATCCTGTACTGATAAATGCTCATTAATTTCCCTCCACATCACTTGCTTTATGATGGATAGGTTTTGTCAATATAATGGCACAAAAGATTAATTTTTCATCACATTTGAACTTATAGAGATGTTCCAAAGTATAATCATGCCTTAATATAAACTGCATTAGTTCAAGAAGCAGATTGTGGAAGAAGTTCCCGTTCTTTACACGATCCCGTAATTGGCAAATCGCGCAAGGAAGCACCGATGATCTTATGTTTTTCGAATCCCTTCGGCGATATTACCTTTTACTCCCTCCGTCCCATTAGTATTGTCATGTAGGGTTTCGACATTGAGTTTAAGAAGCTTGACTTTTATGTGTAAATGATGTGGATCCACATGATTTTTTTGTGATTTGTAGTGTTGTTTTATTTCCTTTTTTAGAAACAAGACAGTATTATTAGAACAGTCAATTAGGTATACATGATAGTATTAATGGGACAGAGGGAGTATGTTTCTAAATATGGTATATATGATACTTTATACAATTATCGGCTACATTAGAAAACGCAACAACATATTCAGTCTCAGATTAACATGCAAAACAAATACAGTGAAGATTTAACAATTCAGAACAAGTTCAAAACCACATTTCTTATTCAGTAAATCCTCGTAGTATCATCAGCTGCAAACTGTGGAAGCATATATAGAGTCAGCCAGCCAGTAGAACAAAAACAACACAAAGTGAAATAGATCAAAAACTGATAAGGTACATATAGCTCCTAAACTATTTATCAGGTATATAGAACCCAAGATTAGTTTCATGTAACTTATTCTCCTATGTAGAACTGGATTCATAAGCTATGACGAGTCTAAAATTAATAGAATCTATAGGTACAAGAGATTTGTAAGTACCTCGTCGGCATCAAATCTTTTTTGACTAGATTGGCTTAGCGACGCAGATAACTCGAAGGGTGTCGTTTCCCAAATCTGCTTGTTCATTTTTTATCTCTTCAACGGACTTCAGTAGAGAACTCCTGGCATTGCCGTATACCTCAATCAGTTCAAGTGTTGGAATTTCTCCAATATCACTCGGAATCTCATCAAGATGCCAACAATCCCTAAGCGACAAGTGTCTCAGCCTAGGAAAATGGCTACCTTCAGTTATCCAATTCGTGAAGTCGAATTTTTCGATTAGCAGAAATTCCAAATTTGGGAATTCTCCTTCTGTTGTTTCCCAAACTTTACCAAGGCAAGTACACTGAATTAGCTTAAGCACTTGAAGGTTTGTCAACCAACCAACAGCTATGAAATCTTTCAAAGGGAGTTCAGAATCCCTTAAAATCAACTTCTTCAACATCTTCGGGAAAATGAAACCGTTGTTCTTACGCTGAAAGTGTACCCTGCGTACTGAAAATACTTCCAAACTTTGAAGTCCATGCAAATGCACCAGATCCTTCAAAAAAGCTTCTTTCTCATCAAAAAAGTCCACCTTTAACTTTTTGAGGTTCGGGATCTTTTTCAGTATTCTTTCAGTACAAGTCTGATGTGATACATAGGAAACTGTTTGCAGGCTTCCAAGAGAACAAGTTGTCGCTTCGGGATTGTAAAAACAAATTGTACCATGGAAGTAAACATGTCTTAGATGTGGCATGCACCACGGCAACCAAAGTTCATCTAACTGTCCGTACCTTGTCCGAGCTGAAGTCATCTTCTTTCGTATATTAATGATTAAGGTTTGCAGATTTTGAAGATTCCATAAACCTGTAACAACATTAGGAGAATATCTAACAGAAAGGTATCTTAAATGAAACAACTCAGGTAGTGTTTCTGTTGATGGTGATTTCTCCAGAGCAGCCAGTTCTGCATCCAACACCCTTAGCAATCTCGCACTCTCATCAAAGTCCAGTAGTATAAAATACCCCGAGCATTTGATGGAACGAATGATTGAGTTATAAGAGCTTCGAAGGTACCATCCATTAGAAGAATTAACATGAAAAGTCTCAATGATTAATGGATCATCATAAATGTGTTTGGCAAGAGTAGTTTTGCCGATGCCCCCATGCCACAAATTGGGATGACTTGGAGTTGCGATTTTTTCTCACAGAGCCGCTCCATCACGTGTATCACATAATCTTCAAAACCAACCATGATATCTTTGCGGGTGGATGGAGCATTTGCACTTGATGAGATACGAGCTGAAGAATCAACCCCACCTTGAACACGGAGACGGATCCGCTCTAGGACTGGTGCGGGTGAAGCATAAGATCTTAACCCTGGTTGAAGGTCTTTGCTGCTTGAGCTACCCTTGATTTTCTCCACTTCACGGGCGATCACATCAATCTCCTCACGAACCGTTTCCAGTTCGAGTTTGTTTTTATCTTGAGAATACATAAAAACTTTTTCCAACACAAGATATTCTAAAATATCTTCGGTTTCATGTGCAAGTTCCTTCATTCGTCCTTCCAAACTGTTGAATGCGTTTGGAAATTCTTCAAGAAAGCCTTGAAAGGAATTAACATGGTCGAGGAGATATACAATTTGTTGTTCTTCCGGAAGAGATACGGAAAAGTGATGATGATTGAGGATCCGATGTATAGTGTTTTCAAGGGAGACAAGAGCAGCATAAGCAGCCATCTTTCAACTCTCAAATGAACCGAGAAGAAGAAGAATAGTATTATTATCTTAGGAGAGGGGATTGATGAACAACTATGGAGTAGAGAAGAGGAGCACTCCAACTCAATCTGATCCAATCAAGCTTTGTGAAAATGGTCAACTCTGTAAAAGGACAAAAAGTCGACTTGAAAACATCAGTTGTATGATTTCTGGCATATAGTGAATTTAGTGATAACCAGGCCGGCCCATAAGGAGGGCCAACCTGCCCAGGGATCCAAAATTTTGGGGCCCCGAAATTTCAAAAATTAAATATATAAAATATAATTACCAACTTTTTAAATATCTAAACAGGTGGTGAGGTGTTTAAGTTATTAAATTTTAACCTAAAGTTCTTTTTATCCACAATTAATACTTATCAAATTATATTTTTCTTTTATCCTCCAAATGGGCCACTAATTTTAACGTAAAAATATATTTTTTTATCCTCCAATTGGGCCCGTAATTTTAATATTTTTCTTTTATCCTCCAAATTGATCTCTAATTTTAACAAAAAATGTTGTTGTCCTTCAAATGGGCCCCTAATTTTAACGTTAGTGGAGGGTTAATATATTCTTGTCTTTATATAAGGGCCCACTTTTGATATTTCGCCTCGTGCCTTGGTTTTTTGTGGACCGACCCTGGTGATAACCATTTGTTTTCACGTAAATTGTAAAATTTGGTGGGTGCCCCCCAACCTACAATGACTCGGTCAAATTTGGGTTTTGGTATTAAAGATCACATGAGGTGGGATACCTTTACACGCCAAAAAAAAAAAAAAAAAAAAAAGTAGTGGAATACTCACTCCGTCCCACTATTATCGACTCACTTTCATAATTAGGACGTTCCACTAAAAGTGACTCATTCTAAATTTAGTAAATTTTAACACCCTATCTCTTACTTTATCATTTTCTCTCTCCTATTTTATCATTTACTTTATTATTATCTCACTTATCTTCTCTCTTCTACTTTATCATATTCTCCCTTATTATCTCACTTATCTTCTCTCTCCTACCTTATCAACTACTTCTCTTTTAGGATGCATTTCTCAATTACTGTAAATAATATAGTTGCTTACATGCATTTCTCAATTACTGTAAATAATATAGTTATATTTTCATCTTTTAGGATGACCTAGCGGATTGAATGGTTATAATGTATCATAAAATAAATTGATTCGTTTTGAACTGTTTAATTTGTAGTTTTTCTTCAAGTGATGGAACAGAGATGATGATTGAGGAAGCGGTATGGTGTTTCTCAATTTACAGCAGTATTATCTAAAGAAAGGGGGATTCATGAACAACAAATTCAACAAATGGAAAAGAGAAGATCTAGTACACATATTCAACAAAACAAAACAGAGCCTACACGTTCAAAATGTCTCATACGCTTATTAGCGCTGCATATCTTCTGTCCCAAAAATGGTGGACCACTCAGTGGTCCACCAATCACGCGGTGCCACACGTGCATTGGTGGACCATGTTTTTACCAGTAAAATGTTTATTTACTGGTAAAAACACACGTGACACCGTGTGATTAGTTGACCACTGAGTGGTCCACCAAAAATGGGCCAGAGGATCCGAATTGGCTTATTAGCAACAATATATGAAATAATAATCTATCTTTTATGTTACCTATTCTTATTCATTATTACTAAATTTTACATTGACAACGTGATGTCTGCTTAGGTAGTTTTTGGAACAGATTAAATAAACTGTTTTTGGCTGTAGAAATACTTTTTTTAATGTTTGAAAGTGAAGTTTCTATTTTTTTGGAGCTTAAAATAAGTCAGAATAAGCAGAAGTTTATAAGCTGTTCTGGGGGTGCTTTTTAAAAGCAGAAGCAAAAAAAAATTGAAAAACAGATTTTAAAACTGTTTGCAAATTTTTTTTTTCTAAAATTAAACTGCTTTTTTTTTCTAATATTGCAAACACTAACAACTTTTGTTTAACAACTTTAAGCAAATCTAAGAATAAACTACTAAAAACAACTTATAAAAGCTCTTGCAAACACTACCTTAGTATGTACCAATATAATATTAAAAAATTATGCAAATAGTATTCCTTATGTCCCATTATTCATGTTCACTATACTTAAAATGAATGTCCAATTATTTATCTGCACTAATCCAAAATTCAAATAAATTATACTTTTTAACGTTCTGAATCCACCACTTTTTAACTTTATAGTGCAAATTTTCTACCTTCTGAACCCACAATTTTTTACTTTACACTAAATACTTTAATCTATGTCCGTTTCAAAGTGGACATGAATTTTTATTACTCATAATCACACTATAGTTTCATTCCGACAAAATTGGGCCTTGGGTGTTAAGGATCACATGGGGTGGGTGCCCATGCGTCAGAAATGGACCTCAAACTGACGTTAACATCTTTGTTCCATCTATACATACAATACTTCCAATTTTGGATCTATTGTTTTTCTTCAAGAAGATGGAAAGAAGTTGCTCTTTAAAAAAAAATCCATTTTGCTAGAAAGATTTAGACAACTGACTGACTTGAAGCTAGATATCCACATGCCTTGTTTTATGGAAATTAGACCCCGAATGGAGATTTTTTTTTCCATGATGTATAATTAGTTGCTACAGCCATGCAACGTTGCTCGGTCAGGCTTTGGTCACTCTAGCCCATTCTATTCACTTAGATTTTGTGATCTATTCTTTGTTGGACCGTCCAACTTTTACACACTCATATTTTTATAAAAAATTTCCCGATTGTTTCCTCCATAAAAAACCTTGTTTCACCAAATATGTGGTGAATGAAAGAATGAGGCTTTGCAGTTGACACTTCATTTTCCAATTTTCTTCCTTTTTTTTTAGATATGAGAGCCAGTGGCGGAGCCAGGATCCAAAAGTGATGGTGGCGAAATGTTAGGTTCAAGTTCGGGTTGGTGTTCGGGTCGGGCGGATTGAGTCATGGGTCGTGAGTAAATATTCAACATACATTTACTATATCAAGTTATGAAAAAAAAAATCAATTTGAAATAAAAAAAAAATGAATACAAAAATTAATATATCATATCAAAAAAAATATTCATAATCACTA
This sequence comes from Lavandula angustifolia, assembly GCA_028984105.1. Lineage (NCBI taxonomy): Eukaryota > Viridiplantae > Streptophyta > Magnoliopsida > Lamiales > Lamiaceae > Lavandula > Lavandula angustifolia. Next base: position 19,597,710 of record CM054815.1, on the reverse strand, counting down.
AAGTTTTACGAATACATACTAAATACATAATTCACCTTTTATTTACCGACGAGCTGTACTTATCGTCGTTGACATCTTAATTTGGGGATAGAAAATGGTGAAGAAAATATTAAAAAGGAGAAACGTGATCACCGTGTTTTATGGAAGATTAGTCTTTTAATTTTTTTTTGTATTTATTTTCTTATTAGGATTATGAGCAACAAATTGGGCTGGAGCTGTTGGGCTTTTACTAAAATTTTCAAGAATTAAACTTTCTTTAGCAAAAAAAAATGAAATTGAATACTAATTAAAAATTGGAGCTCTTGGGCTGGAATATAATATATTATAGTATACATAGATTAGTAGATTTTTCGGGGGTGGCGGCCGAGCACCGGCACCACCCTCTCGCTCCGCCTCTGAATTGATAACGTTGGAAGTGATTATTATTTGTGCTCATTTTGTGAAGGTTGTCTCTTGATTCTTAGGCTCATAGTTTATAATTATATGTTTAATGTAGCTTTGAGAGAGAAAGTATGTGAACTTTGTTGGTACATATATATAATTACAAAAACTGGAATTAATAGCATTCATGTCTCGTAATATTCATATAATGTTTGAGTAATGAGTTCCACCACCCTAGGCTGGTGGGTTTTGAACCCATGATCTTCCGGCTACGTGTTACTCACATTAACCGCTATGTCATCCCAATAGGACAATAGTTGTACTTTTCTTATCCATAATCACTAGGTAATTTCGTGACGAGGGTATATGAACCTCCTCACCTCCTCAAATATTACAAATTAGATGATGAAGCATTAATCTTTACACATGTTGAAACCGGCAAACAAAACATCATATAACATGCCTGCGATCTGGCCCAATTTGGGCGGATCACTCAGTGGCCCACCAATCACGCAGTGCTACGTGTGTATTGTTGGGCCATGTAGTTAATATTATAGTATTTGTTTAACTTTAAAAACACACGTGGCACCGCGTGATTGGTCGACCACTGAGTGGTCCTCACAAAATGAGCCAAAAGATCCGGATTGCATATAACATACATTGCATGTACATTTGCTCCTATATATATAAAATAAACTAGGTCCCAAAACATATGATCAATCTACAATTAATATGATGTGTAGGTACAAGAGATTTGATAGTAACTTTAATTGAAGGCTATTGTTCCTCAAATCTTCTTGCTCATTAATCTCTTCAATTGAATTCACTAAAGACTTTTGGGCTTTCCCATCTCAACGAATTCAAGCGTCGGAATTTCTCCAATATTTCATCCCATTCCACAAATACCAAAAACAATTTCCGTCAAGAAATCTCAACTGGGGTATAATTCTCAAAACAATTTAAAAAAGTTAAATACGAAACACCATTCCTTAATTTATAAAATAAATATGAGATACATGAGAAAGCACAATATACTTATAACCTTCGCTCTATCGACAACATGCAAGACAAAGAAGGTGAAGCACTAACAAATCAAACAAGTTTCAAACTTACTCAGTAGATCCCTTTCGATGTGGTATACTAGATCAATCATCCCAACATGAATCACGACATAGATTCATCATCATCGTCGTCGTCACCTTATATCACTATTATTGTTACTATCATCCACGTCATCATCATCTTCATCCTCGTAGTCATCGGCTGCAAGCTGAAACTTAACTATGCATCAAAACTTACAACCAATCTAAAATCAATAGCATCTATATATTCAAGAGATTTGCAATTACCTTATACGCCCGTCAATTATCAATGTAGATAATAACTTGAAGGATGTCGTTTCCCAAATCTTCTTGTTCCTTCTGTATCTCTTCAACGGACTTCACTAGAGATTTTTTGAATCTGCCCTTAATCTCAATCACTTCGAGTGTTGAAATCTCACCAATATCGTTTGAAATCTCATTCAGATTGGAACATGAACGCAGCATCAAGCGTTTCAGCTTGGGGAAATGGCTACTTTCAGTTATCCAATTCTCCAACTGACAACCTTCAATTGACAGAAACTCCAACTGTGGGAATTCGTCCTCTGTGGTTTCCCACGTTCCACCAACGCAAGTACAATCTTTTAGTTTAAGCACTTTAAGATTAGGCAGTGAATCAACAACCACGATGTTGTTCCAAGGAAGTATCAGATCTTTTAAAACCAACTTCTTCAACATTTTCGGGAAACTGAAACTATAGTACTTAGGTCGAGATTGAATCCGAAAACCTGCATATACTTCCAAACTTTCAAGTCTATGCAGATGTACCAGGTCGTTCAAGCAAGCAGCTTCTCCGTGATGAAATCCAGCAGAGCAATCGACCTTTAACTTTTTCAGGTTTGGGATCTTTTTCAGTATCCTCTCCGTACAACACTCGTGTGATACGGAGGAAACTGTTTGTAGGCTTCCTAGGGAACAAGTTGTTTCATTGGGATCATCAAAAATAATTGTCCAGTAGAAGTAAACATGTCTTAATTGTGGCATGCACCACTCCAACACAAGATACATATCTATTCCAACAAAGAACTTGTCTCGCTTTTCCTTACCAATAACTAAGGTTTGCAGATTCTGAAGATTCGATAAAGATATATTACTAACATGACAATATCTAATAGCAAGGTACCTTAAATGGAACAACTCACCTAGTTTCATTAATGGTACTGAGAACTCCACATCGGCGGCTTCTGTATCTAATACCCTCAGCAATCTAACATTCTCAACTAAGTCAAGCTCTACTAAACCATACCGCGAGCATTTGATGGAATGGATGGATGAGCCACATGCGCTTGAGAGGTGCCTTATATTAGAAGAATCAACACTTAGACGACGCTGATTTTTTATGCTATCAACAAAACTCTCTTTCACAATATGCTTGTCCATCAGATTCAGAAAGAAGTTACTCTCGAGGGCTTTTCTTATGCACAAGTCCCTCACGAGATCATGAAGGCCACAAGTTTTGATTCTACCATCACATTTCTTCTTTGCGACCAAAACAAGATTTCTCTTCACGAGTTCCTCCAAGCACTCCTCTGCCACCTTTTCAAAGGTGTCCGAGTCTTTTGGAGATTTCAAAAAGCCCTCAGCTAGCCACAATCTGATGAGTTTGGTGACGTTGATCTCATCATCTTCCGGAAAAGAACCCATGTACACAAAACATGGCCTCAAGTATTGTGGTAATTGGAAGTAACTCAAAGACAGAATCTCTTCAATCTGGTTTCGCTCCCCCGCTAACTTGACATTTTCTGCAATCTCCAGCCATGAAGCAAGATTCCTGGTGACTGTGGATACAACCCCTGCAATCACCACAACTGCAAGAGCCAAACCTTGGCAGCTTCTTGCGATCTCCTTCCCTATATTTTCTAATTCAGAAGGACATTCTTCATTCTCAAAAACCTTCTTCTTGAACAAAATCCAACTCTGACGTGCATCCATCAATTCCATCTGAAAAATCTTGCTCGAAGTATCCGGATAAGAAGCCACATCAGAAAGCCTTGTGGTTAGCAACACTCGACTTCCATTGCCATTGTTGGGAAATACGTTCCTCACCACATCCCATGCCTCACGATTCCAAATATCATCCATCACAATTAGATACTTCCGGCATATCAAGATTTTGTACACTTTTTCACTGGTTTCTCCCGATATACCCGTGTTGAAGTCTTTCAAGGACTCGAGGAGGTTTGAAAGAATTCTCTCGGCACTATAATCTTGAGATACAGTCACCCAAACACGAACCGGAAAAGTCTCAATGATTAATGGATCATCATAAATGTGTTTGGCGAGAGTAGTTTTGCCGATTCCCCCCATACCACAGATTGGGACGAATTGGAGTTTGGATTGTTCTGCACAGAGTCGCTTCTTCACGTCCTTCACATAATCTTCAAAACCAACCATGGCATCTTTGCGGATGGATGGACCACTTGCACTTGATGATGAGCTACGAGTAGAAGGACTAGCGCCACATCGAACGTCTTTGCCGGTGGAGCCACCCTTGATTTTCTCCACTTCTCGGGCGATCAAATCAATCTCCCCCATCATTCTTTCCAGCTGGAGTCCGTGTTGATCATCGGAAGAGGAAGATACTCTTTTCAACATGAGATATTCTAAAATGTCTTCTGCTTCATCTGCCAGCTCCCTCATTCTCCCCTCCAAACTGTTGAATTTGTCCCGAAATTCTTCAAGAAAGACTTGAAATGAACTCACATGCTCTAGGAGAGAGAAAGTTTGTTGTTTTTCTTCAACGGAGATGGAAAAGAGGTGATGGCTGAGGAAGCGGTGTATGGTGTTTTCAAGGGAGATAAGAGCAGCATATGCCATCTTTCAACTCCTGAAATGAAGGAAGAATAACAATAGAGGTAGAGACGAGAAGAGGGGATTCATCAACTGCTATGGAGAAGAGAAGTGCAAATATTAACCAAAACAAGAAACAAAACGAGCGCAACACTCCACTCCAATCCAATCTCAATCAAGCTTTGTGAAAGTGGTCTACTTTGTCAAAAGCAAAACATGATAAAGAATATAATCCATTTTCGTGAAAAACGTTGCTCGGCTCGATTGTCAAAAGCAAAAGATGATAAAGAATAAAATTCTGCAACAATACAAATGAACTGGATGGGTTTTCTTAGGTTCTTTTTCAAATTTAGAATGGTGTTTATGATACGCTACATATAAAAATAAGGAAAATGAAAAAAAAATCAACAGAATCATTAAATGAGAGAATACTTCTTATTTTCGTATATTCAAAGTTATGTGATAGAGTCAATTGCCAAAATAACACTCACAAAAAAAATTATTCCCAAAATAATATTCTTTCAAAAATATTTTATTCTTTATTATTTATTGAATAATAGGCAAGATTTTTATTTATTTACAAAAAATAATTAATGTGCAAGATATGCTGGGAATTATTTTTTTATTTCTCCGTTTTTAATTATTTTCTTCGACGGCCACTAGTCAATCGTCACTCAATTCTTTGCAGGTGCTGGGAAATTAAATTTTTTAATTGCTTTGTAAATAAATAAAAAAGTCTTTTGTATTTGGAAATAAAAAATCAAATTATTTTTTTATTTCTCAAAATACTAACTTAATATAAATAAATATAAAAATAAAAATATTTCAATGGCACTTGTGCATAATTATTATTATTATTTATTGTTTAAATAATTAAATAAAAATATTCCATGATATTCGATGAAAAAAGAGTATTTTTTTCATTTTATTCATAATGCATATATAATAAAAATGAATAGAAAATTAAAAATATTTTCCATGTGGATGTTTATGTTTTGAGAAATATTTTTGAAAGAGTGTTATTTTGGGAATAATTCTTTTTTAGAATGTTATTTTGGCAATTGACTTTATGTCAGAGCATCCTATTTCTAGTGTGTTTTTAAATGTTTTTTTAAGCAAGTATCTGTTTTTTGACTGCATAGGCAGTTTTTACTATTTGCAAAACATTGTTTATGCATTAGCTTATCTAAAATTAAGGAGAAAATCTGCTTAAATTCATAAGTATCTATTGAGGTGTTTTTGGTACTTAAAGCATCATAATTTCTGTAACTACTATAAATATCAGCTTTTTAATATTAATATCGAGAACCCCTGCTTTTGATTAAAAACAGTTTATTTTAACTTTAAGCAAAAAATAAATAAAAAGTAATTATAGTAAACAGTTGCAAACACATCCTTAGTAAATAACCTTATTATTGTATTTGTTTTTGTTTTAATCACAAGAGATAAGAGCATAATTTGTTGTTTTTCTTCAAGAGTGATGGAAAAACGATCATGATTGAGGATGCGGAGTATGGAGTTTTAAGGGAGATAATAAGAGAAGCATATGCCATCTCACAACTCTGAAATGAAGGAAGAATAACAAGAGAGGTAGTATTATTATCTAAGGAGAAGGGATTCATCAACAGCTATGGAGAAGAGAAGTGCAAATATTAACCAAAGCAAGAAACAAAACGAGCGCAACACTCCAATCCAATCTTAATCAAGCTTTGTGAAAGTGGTCTTCTTTGTCAAAAGCAAAAGATGATAAGGAATTAATATAATCCATTTTCGTGGGTCATCCCCTTTGTTTTCACGCTAAAGGAGAAAAGCAAAAGATGAAAGTGGTCTACTTTATGTCAAAAGCAAAAAAGGATAAAGTTGTGCAACAATACAAAATGCATTGGATGGGTTTTTTCAGGAACGACTTGTATGTACCACTTTCGTATAATCTTGTGTGTAGTACAACACAAGGATATTGACATATGTCATTTTTTATTAAAATATGTGGGTCATATTTAATACATGTTAATACCCTTGTAGTGTGGTACACACAAGAGTATACAAAAGTGGTACACATAAAAACTTTGTGGGTTTTTTAGGGGTTTTTTTCAAATTTGGAATACTATAGAATGGTGTATGATATGCTATAATATTAAATGAGAGAATACCAATTTAGTTATGTCACATCATCATATTTAGTAAATAACCTTATTATTGTATTTATTTTTGTTTTAATCACAAGAGATTGGAGTGAAGGAAATCGCAACTTCTTCACTTTCCAATCCGGGCTTATAAAAACGTAGTTTCGCAATTTGAGCACTTTAAGATCCGGCAAGGAAGCAATCTTTTTTGTTTCTTTCCAACGATCTCGCGATAGGGAATTAATTCCACTTGCAATTTTCCAACCCCAACTTTTTCAGACTTGATCAGAAACTCGGGAAAGGTTTAGGTGTATCACAATTGTGTACCCTTGTGTGTACCACACTATAAATGTGTCGACATCCTTGTGGTGTGGTACACATAAGGGTATACAATTGTGGTACACACAAATCGCTCTGAAAACCACATGGAGGTGGAGGTACAATCTTAGGATTCACAACAAACACATTTAAGAGACGTTAACTATACGAGATGAGATACATGATCGAAGCATCGCAAAGGTATACCATCAATGACATTTTAAAAGTCAAGATCTTAAGATCATCAAGATCCAACATGTCGATGGCAACCAATAGTAAACACTCATATTAATCATCCACCTTTCTTGTACCATTTAAATCGGTCATCCACTTTTCGATTGACTCATATAAACCTAAACATCTTAATTTCGTCTGTCATATTCATCATTCTCCTTCTCCTCACCTTAATTCTCTCTGCTGACACGTCTCTTTCGGAGCATTAACTTTGTTGCAACATCGAAATACATCGTTTATTTAATTAGTTTATTCCCTCAAGTAAGAAAATGTGACGAAGATGAGGAAAAAAAATGTCGACCGAAAATGACGAAGATGAGGAAAAATATGTCGACCGAAATTTGGATATGTATAAAGCTTATATGACTCAATTGAAATATCGAGAATCAATTTGAATGTCATGAAAAATGTAGAGGGACGAATGTGGCGATGGAATTAAGATGTGTATTCTTATATCACTCTATTAAAAAGTGAATAAATTGATGTTAATGTTATAGAAAAAGTGAGAGGATCAATTTGACTCAATACTTTTTTTTAAAATGTCTACACATTTTCAATTCTAAGTGTAACATGATTTTCATTAATAGGGAATATTTTTTTTTACTGTGAATTTAAAATAGTTTCATAATAAGTTGTTGTTTCTTAATTAAAAATAAAATTCTTATTTATATTTATTTTAAACACACTTAAGTTTAATTGTGATTAATAAATGCAAATGGAAAAAGTTTTATTTGGAAAATTTTTAAAAAAACACAAGAAAATACAGTTAAAACTTCTTTAAAGTAATAACACCGGAACCGAAAAAAGATATTTGTTTAATAGGTTATTAATTTATTGAATATTATTTTAGTTCAATAACTAAAGTTGGGACCAAAATAAATTATTATTTAAGCGGAGTTATTATTATATCTAATCTTACTTTATTGAGGTTTAAATATATAAATATACGTATTCCTCTTGTAATTTGTTGATTATATTAAAAAAAAAAAAAAAACGAATGGAGACTATTTATTAAAAATAAAAATACTAATTAACATGAAAATATTTATAACATTCATAGTTCGATGCTCTACTCTTAAACCCTAACCCCTAAAACCGCTCCTCTGGTTCTCCTTGCGTCACCGCCATCGCCGACATGGCCTCAGCCGCTGACGCCGGAGAAAAGCCTTCCGGCTTGGAGGCTCTTCACCTGCTGAAATCCACAGAACCACCGCTATACCTAACACCGTCGCCGGAGCTGTCGAAGGCGGCTCGATTAGCCTCGGAGTACTTGTTCACCTCTATCAATCCGTATGCTCCTAAATCCCCATTCAATCATCTCTTGACAGAGGGCTTCGATGCGGAGCAGATATGGCAGCAAATTGACCTCCAAGCGCAACCCCTGCTCTCTTCCCTGCGCCGTCAAGTTAGGAATTTCGAGAAGAATCCTTCAGAAATCGAAAAGCAGTTCAATGTGGATAGAGATAGTGGAAAGGAAGTTAATTTGATTGAAGATGGAAAAACTAAAAGAGACGATGGTGTAGAAAGTGAAAGTGAGGATTTTGATGATGACGGTGATATGGATGAAGAAGATTTAGAAGAAGATGATGAAGAAGAAGAAGAGGAAGAAGGTGAAGAAAGTGGTGAGGATGATGAAGATATGGAGAACGTGGAGGGAGAAAATGTGAATGGAGTAGAGGATAAGTTTCTGAAGATAAAAGAATTGGAGGAGTATTTAGTAGAAGACGAGGCTAGGGAATATGGTATAAAGAAGGATAAGAAGAAAAAGAATAAGAGGAAGAGAGGTGAAATATCTGATGAGGAGGAGGAGGATGAAGAAGGTGATGAAGAGGACGAGGAGGATGAAGATGACGAGGTATGAGTTGCAAATAAAAATATTGGTGTTTTTCGTATCGCTAATAGGTTTTGCTCAATGAGCTGTTCTATTTTCAATTATATGTAATTGCATATGGAATGTATTTAATCCCATGTTCACTATCATTATGACCATGACAGCTTGGACTTATGGGGATTGGAGATGATGATGGGAGTGACATAGAGACTGCAAGGTCCGGTTGCTAATCTTGCTTAAACTCTCTTATGTTATGCTGATATAGCCTTCATTTCTAAGTATACTAATTCATGTTACTGAAAACAAAATGATTCTTGAACAAGCTGCATAAGTTTCCCAAACTAGGATATAACATGTTACTTTATCAATCTCCCTTTACTATGGAGGTTGTTAAAGGTATGGCTAGTAATGTGACCAATAGCTGGATCTTCACCAACCATGATGTATGCTTAAATGATGCTCAACTTATTGTTTTTTCCTGCAACACGGTGAAAATCTTTTTAAAATTTAAGCTATTTGATAAGCTGTTGATTAGATATGCTATAATGTAGTTTATAGTTTGTACGAGATAGACTGCTGATCTCTTGTTAAACTAATTGATATTCCTTGTTAATGCATTCAGTTATTTGTTTGTAGAATATAAATAAGTAAATGTTTAATCGAAATGTTTCCTTGACTGATGTATATACTTAAATGGTACTTAACCTATCTGTTTGTGGGTTTAGGTATGAAGACTTCTTCACTTCTAAAAAAAGAACCAGCCAGAAGAAAAACCCTAAGTATGATGATGATGATGATGATGATGATGATGAGTCAGATAATATGGATACGGATGAACCTGAGAATGGTTACGGCGATCAGGTTATCTATGTTTCTCTGCAGCTCCCCATCTGTGTGAAGGAGCGAGGAGAACAAATTTCCTTCTTATTTAACTGTAGCTATTTTCTGTGCTCATCCCCTTTTTATCCCTTCATATTCTTACCCTTTATTTTTTTGGTAATTATAGAACGAACGAAGCCTTCCTAGCAATGACAAAGATCTAGGGAAACTCCGTGCTAAGGCAGAAGAAATGGAAAAGGCAAATATGCAGGGCAAGGTGATAGTTACCAACTTCCAACTATTTCTTTTGTTCAATATATTTAGCCAGTACATGTTTTTCTTAGACTCTTAGTAATTTAGTTTGTCTCTTTCCCTTCAGGATTGCTTCTCATCTCTGTATTAGAAATAGATCCAGGATTTTCTGATGTTCCACCAGTTGTTTGCTACTCTCCTTCCTTTTTTCAAAATCAATTCATATTCTTATTCCTTTTTTTTCTTGTTCCTCTAATCTTACAGACAAAAGGTCTTTCCACCCATGAAAAAGAGCTAGAGAAACTTCATGCTGAGATAGAAGAAATGGAGAGAGCAAACATGGAACCAAAAACATGGACTATGCAGGGAGAGGTGATGTATTCCAAATTTCAAATATTTCTATCTTCAACATCATTTATCTGGTGCCCCTTTCCAGTTATCACTGTGAATAAGGAGGCTTAATTGTTGGAAAGGTATTATGCTTACGGGCTTGATGTTTTCCTATATGCTCATTGCTTTGTGTAATGCCAGGTTACTGCTACTAAAAGGCCAAAAAAATAGTGCATTGGAAGTTGATCTAGATTTTGAGCATAATGTGAGACCCGTTCCACAAACAACAGAAGAGGGCACTGCATCTCTTGAAGAACTAATTAAGAAACGTATTGTTGAGGTATGTCAACACCCATTCTGCATCTTGATTTTCAATGTATGCTAATTTTGTCTTATTTAGAATCTGAAATATTTATCTGCTAATTTTCATGATATGAGTTCATGTGTTTTGACATATACCTTTGTACGTGAGAGGAGCTGCTGATAGCATGTTTATTGGCCTGATTCGCACCCAGTGGATTTTTGCCTGCCGGGGATTTGTAGCTATGCACTTGGGGGATACATGCAATGATTCTTGAAAACCCACTGTCAAATGATAGTTGCTACATTTTTCCTCTTCTCTCAAATCCAATTTCATCATCTGTATAGTCTCCTTTTCCTGATATGAGAGGGTTTGGGGGAGATGTAGATTGTGTGCTTGTAGCTTATTTCTTGCGTTCGCATCTTCTCATTATGGTTTTCAAGATGTACCAATGTTGAATACTTATCATTTCTCTGAACTTCTATTTTTCTTGATATTAGTGCTCTAAGATGCATGATTTTGCTTCTATTGTCGTACTCATTAAATCTATGGGTGTAACTAAACTTATACTCGGTATCGTGTTCAGGGCCAATTTGATGATGTCCAGAAGCCACCTAATTTGTTAACCAAGGCACCAAGAGAGAAAAAAGGAGCTGGTAATATTCTCTAAATCCCCACTCTCTCTTCTCTTGTTATGTTATGTTTTGCCTGAACTAACCAATTAAAAAATTTGCAGGACGAAAATAAGAGCAAAAAAGGCCTTGCTGAACTCTATGAGGTGAGTCTTTGAAATGGAATATGATACGAATTACTTTTGTATTCAGTGATATACTAACCTCTTGAATTTGGAAGCTTTTTCTTCCCTTACTAAGCAACCTCCATCTTCCCTTTCAATGCAGGAAGACTATGCTCAAAAGACCGGCCTCGTGTCTGCTGCGTTGTCTTTCTCTGATGAACAAAAGAAAGAAGTGCGTAAATAACTAAAGTACTACAAAATTTAAAAAACTAGCTATCGATGTGATGAGTTTTACTTTCTTTACATTTCTCAGGCAAGTTTGCTATTCAAGAAAATCTGTGTGAAGTTGGATGCTCTCTCTCATTTCCATTTCGCTCCAAAACCGGTAATGCTTCTTGAATTCGCGTCAAAACTTTCTTGTAGCATCTTATCGAATGTTGATGGTATTTAACAATCTGAACAGGTTATCGAAGACATGTCCATCCAAGCAAACGTACCTGCTCTGGCAATGGAAGAGGTAAAGATTTGAGTCTTAGATCATAAACTCCATTCATTATCAATTCATCCAATGATCCAATCCGTTCTGATGTGCTTCTATCTCTAGGTCGCACCTCTTGTCGTGTCCGATGCAGCCATGCTCGCTCCTGAAGAAGTGTTTTCTGGTAAAGGGGACATTAAAGAAGAAAAGGAGCTAACAAAGACTGATAGAAAGAGGAGAAGGGCCAAGAAGAAAAGACAATTTAAAGGTGAATTATTGACTTGTATATTACTCCCTCTGTCCCAAAATTATTGTCCACTGTACCATTTTGGGTCGTCCGAAAATTCTTGTCTACTTTCCCTTTTTAGCAAATTATTACACAACTTTTTTGTGGACCCACAACTTTACATAACTTCACACACAACAAACAACTCTCCTTAAAAACCGCTCCGGAAAGAAAGTGGACAAGAATTTTGGGACGGAGGGAGTTTATAGTATTTGATAATCTATGGTGTCTCTCATCTGATTTTCCCTCTATCGGATCAATTTACAGCCGAGTCCGTCAAACGGATGGCAGTAAAGGCGCAGCTTAACACATTAAAGAAACCCGAAGAAGGTAATTTTGCCAAACCCATTTTATTCCACCTTGAAGTCTCGATTTCTATACCACTACACGTTTTTTTCTCCTTTATAAATCTTAGATTTTGTTTCGGTAGAACAAACTTGAAAACTCGAGGGCCAGAAGCTGGTCTTGCCTTGGTTATAAGTTGCAATTTTGGATATGGTAAGAAACAAATGTAATTGATGCTGCTTGTAGTTGCAGGGAATGGGGAGAGTCATGAATGAAACTGTGAAGGAAAGGATGTCTCGCCTTCTACCAAATGTAGCCATTTTTCGACTTCCCGGCCTTGGCGCCTCAAGCATGGAAGGGGAAGAAGACAGAACTGGCTGATAGGGAAGCCAAGGATGAGTGAAGTGTGACTGAGCCACAGTGACAAGCATGATTTTTCCTTAAATTCCACCATTTTTGTGTATTTATACAAAGATAAAATATACTGTTTTCTACTAACATGTTCTGATGGAGTTGCGAATGATTTAATGAAAAATCCAACAGATTTTTTACTACAGAATTGGCATTTGTCTACTGGGTTTCTTGTGTTGCATTCTTTGGTATAGTTTATTACAACAGATGTTATTGAATTGTTAGATTTGCTTTGGTTTATTTCTTGTCTTGATTTACAGTTCTGATGGCATTTCTATTTTTCCTTTTTTTCTGTTATTATCGTCGTCTTGTTGTTTTCGACACATAATTTAAGAAAGTTGGTGAAAATGTTATAATTCATTTGTGCAAATTGATTTTGCTCCACTACACTTATTTTATGAATGAGACAACAATAATGAGATAATCGAAAAAGGAGAATAAGATTAGCTGAACGAAGTAATAAATATAATGTAAAAAGATATGCAAACACAAAAGTAATACTTCCTCCGTCCCGTTATAAGCAGCTTAAAACTTTTCGACAAAAGAATTAAAAAAATAGATAATAAAGTATGAGAGGAGTAGATAATAAAATTGGAGATAGAAAATGAGAGAAATAGTGAGAATGGATGAAGAACGGAATGAATTTAATAACAAGTACTCTATTTGTCCCGCTATTAGCGGCTCATTTATTTTCGGTACAGTTATTAAGAAAGTAGATAATAAAGTAGAAGAGAAGTAGTTGATAAATTAGCAAAAGAATGAGTGAGATAAAATGAGAGAGAAGATGATAAAATAGGAAAGAGAAGATAACTAAGATAATAATAAAGTAAATGATAAAATATGAGATAAAAGATAAAGTAAGAGAGAGGGTATAAAAATTTACTAAATTTGAAATGATCCATTTTTAACGGGACGTCTCAATTAGAAAAGTGAACAAGTAATAGCAAGACGGAGGAAGTAAATAATAAAATTGAAGAGAAAATGTACTAGGACGTCCCAATCGAAAAAGTGAACCACAAATAGCAGAACGGAGGAAGTAATACGCAATTTAATTCATGAAATATAAGACACAAAAACCAGAGCCAAAACAGCATCTAAATTGAATCTCATAAGTTACCAAGATAAATCTCTCCAAAGTTCGGAGCATCCTAAACAACTTAAGGCTGTTACCTTAACCAGAACAAAATATCAAGAAAACACCAAAACTTTTTCAAGTTATGAAGCTGCAAGAAGGCCGGTTACTTTAAGCTTAACCAATTTGCTCCTAAGCTCTAACCCCCCTATTCAAACTAACCATTCTTGACCCATCATTCTGACCACCCCTCGCACCAGCATAGTACCCGTCTCGCGAGCCTTGATACCCGCCCGTTCGACCTTTTCGATCCCTCGTTATAAGCCCCGGAGCCGACGCTCTACCACTAATAGTATACCCTGTTCTTCCACCGCTGCTCCCTTGCCTTCCTTGTGAGAAAGAGAAGTCTTGCCACCTGTTACCACCGCCGGAAGCTGCTGTTCCGGCATAATCTTGACCGTCCTTCCTCCGAAGAGGGAGACCATCTAATCCACCACCACCAATCCGAGCCTCAATGGCCCGCTCGTTAGACTCCGCAATGACCGAAAGCTTCTCCGTCAAGTGGAAGGCAAGAGCCTGCAATCGAGTGTGGTCGACGTCATGGAAGACAATGCACCCCGTCGGCTGGTCCCAGCTCGCGTGGAGCTCCTCGTTGATCATCATCTTGCTAACAACGCTGCGTGCCTGGCCATCCGAGAGATCAAACATCTTGGATAAATGGTCGAGGCTTAGGGAATCGTAACCCGACGAGTATGTGAAGAGGTAGGTCCGCAAAGCCTCTTCCTTGATCTTCGCCTTGAGCATGTCGAGAACGGAGTCTTTGTTCCGAAGCAACCTCCACACGTCGAGGGAGTTGATTACGGCGAAGGCCTTGTCGAAATCTCCCTGCCTAAGGGCCCTAGTAGCAGCCATGACATGGTCTCTCACGTTTTCGGGTGGGCCGGTGAAGGTTTGTCGCTCGCTAACTTCAAGCAACCGACGGAAGTTCTTGCTTATCACCTTACGCTTGGCATCGTGCACGTTGGCTGCCATGTTGGGGACCTCTAGTAGCATGGCACATATGAGGTGTACGGCTTCAAGAAGCTCGAGGTTTATATGCGTATGGTAAGGCATCTGTCGCCTCCTTTCGAGTCGCTCCTGCAAATTTTTGCAATCTCAGAAACTAAAGCAAATAGCTTATAGAACTATCCAAAGTACGATAGGCACGAGCATCGTACGGAAAATCATAATATATCAGCAAAAAAAGTTATATCTAATAACAAAAATATGTGTTGACAGCATAACTGAAAAGAAAAAGTGGACTAATGGAGTGGGACGGAGGGAGTAACATATTAACGTATCAAGGAGTTGTGAAAAGAAAAATACCTGCTCCGGAGTCTTCTCATGGTATCTGTTCTGAGAGACACCTTGTGCCAGCAATTCCTTAACCCTGCCAGCAGAATATAGTTCAGAGAGGCAGCTATGGCCCTCAACAACAAGACCCGCCCTGAATGCGCACAAGCCAAGCTGAGCCATGGCTCGGTTGAAAAGTATTTGAGTCGAAATATCCATGTGCTGAACATTATCCTGAAGGTGGCTCATAAGCAACAAGTCCCGCGATGTTGAAAACTCTTCGGAGATGGCATGGTGGTATATATCACAGAGCATAGCGCGGGCCTTAGTCCTTTCGTCGCCATACTTGTAGATGAGAGTAACAAGTATGTCCATCATAGTACGGCTGTTCTCCGGGGAAAGTAGGCTTACGAGGCACCAGCTCGGGAGTTGGAGCGAAAGCGGTTGGTCCCCTACTTTCCTCCACAACTTTTCCCTCTTCGGACTCTGCTTCTACATTGTCCTGCTCGGCCAATTTCCTCATCGCATCATATACCTCTTGAGGCTTATAGTAAACGAGCTCAACCCGTTTAAGAGCGACCTTTGAAGCCCCCTTGAAATCCCCAACCTTCTCCAAATACTCCTGCACATCCTGAGCCAGAACTAGAAACAACGGCTCATCCTTGAGCCTCTCAACGTACTCACGGGTGTGTGGATCGATAACTTGGAGGCTCTTGAAATATTCCACATCCACTCTTTCGAGGAAGGCTACCAAATTCCCCCAAATCCTAATTGTACCGTCGAAATCAGCTCCTTTCTGGGTTTCGTTTTCATCGGGTTCAACCATATCGTCCACCACAATATTAGGGTACTGTGTCAAAACATCCAGTATTTCGAGCATTTTCTGCACGCACTGTTTCCATACATTAATCGGCATGTGACCGCTTAGACCTGGATTAACATCAAACTGTGCAGAGACTACACTGAAGAGGATCTCAAGCTTCTGAGCAGGCGTCTTTGCAACCCTTGTTAAGAATGTGAGCTGCTCCACCAACTCCATTTTTCCAGTCCCTTTTTTACCCCTGGCGGCAACAATCTCCTTAAACTTCTTATTCACGGTGTCCCACGTGATTTGACTGGGGTCTTTGAACTGCTTATCCATCATTTTATCTTTCTTGCTTAGCATTTTCTCCCATCCGGTTCCGGAGTCCTCAGTATCCTTTCCAGTTTCTTCTTCATTGTCAGAGTCATCGGAGCCTGGATTTTCGGGATCATCATCGAAGTCCTCATCTTCCTCATCATCATCATCAGACTCGGGATCTTGCTCCTCCTCAGCTTTCTCCTCAAAAAGTTCAGGCTTCTCCCTGCACTGATTGATCATATCCTCATAGATCTTGTTGTTCTTCTTCAGCTTCTGCTTCACCGCTACCAAGGCCTTCGCATTACTATTACTCATTTTCTTCTTCGCCTCCTTGTTGGCAAAGGCCTGGTTCGAGAAATCCTCCAACATCACGAGAGCCTTAATGTATAGATTCGGTGGCTTATTGGACTCCATCGCCTGCATGACCTTCCCCAATTGCTTATTGATCTTCTCAAAGCTCTCTTGGAGACTCACCCAGTCGTTGATTTTCATGGCGTTTTTCATCTGATCAACGGTAGCAGACAATTCATCAAACCTCTTATCTTTGGTTTTGCGAACAACACGCTTCTGCTCATCAGAATCATCACTATCACTAGCGTTTCCAGTAATGTATCTGCTTGCATTTGGTGGGGTTGGCTCCACGTTGTCCTCTTGTTCATCATAGTCACTCTCCTCTTCCTCGCTATCACTACCGCTACCACTACCCTGGAAATCCCGAAAAGGTCAACAAAATCGAACACAAAAAATAAGCTTTTCAAATATTCAAGACAAACTGATTTTACATAATCTAAACTCATTGTTCCATAAGCATGTCTCTCGGCTTAACAATCATTCAATGTGACATTCAAGTACAATAAATCATATAAGAAAAAGCGCAAAATTAGGTTTCAATCAAAAAGAGCAACTTTGATTCAACATAATCCTAAACCAAATTCGAAACCAAAAAATATACAAAATCATTCTTGAAATAAATTAAAAGGTTTCAATCAGAAAGAGTAAAGTTGATTCAACATAATCCCAGTTCCCAAACCAAAATTCAAACAAAAAAAAAATCATCCTTGACAGAGATAAAGAGAGAACGATACTTCGAAGAAACAAAAGAAATTCAATAGCATTAATTCCCAACCTGATTCCAAAATTTCGACATGGTCTCAGAATCCGGCAAACTACTCAGAAACTTCTATAAGCGAAACAACCTCTACAAGCGAAACCTGCAGTCAAATTATAAACATCAGAGACAATAAAATTGGTTCTTGCGTCAAATAAATCGAAAATATTACACAAAATCTACCAAATGATGCAGTAAAACCGATTAATTCAGATCCAAAAACTGCACACAAAACATCCAGGAGTATGTATAGAAATACATATATCTCTCTCATACAAATTATACACACAATCGTACTCACCTGAGTAGACCGGATTGGCTGCAACAGAGAAAATTCGTAGAGATGATGGATTGGGAGAAACAAACCCTAATTTAAATCTGCGATATGGGCTCGGATTCCAACTTGGGCTCTAATACAAGTTTGTGTTGGGCTTATATTTTATTGCAAGTTAATTACAATTAATACAAATATACAAATTAATCATGATCTGTTAACTGCAATTAATAAAAATATACAAATTAATTATGAAATATTTAGATGGATTTCATCGTTGTCATATTATTAATTTGTTACAAAATAATTGGCTATATTGTTATATGAAATTAAATTGTTTATGCCTATCCGAAATATGTAAAAAAGTGCTCGATTCGCAGATTGAAATCAAGTTCGGTTCAAAATCATTCGCGGGATTCGAAATGGATATGTGGATTTGGAGAAATTCACTACTTTTTCGATTTGATTACGAAATATGATGTCAATAGATATATCATATAGTTCAAACACTTTATATGAAATCTATATTAATTCTTGATTTCGAAACCCTCTTTCTAAACTTCCCCTAATATGATTAGGTTTTCAAATGCAAAATACATTACGATATATTGCGATTAATAATAAGTAATAAATAATATATATATATAATTTAAGTATATTTTGACTCAATCATGGGCAGATCTAATAATTGGTAACTATATGAAATTCACTTTGATTTTCTTAATATATTTTGAAAACATATTATAGATTACACCTCAAGTAATTATTGCAAGTTTTCATCGTCAAACAAAAAAAAAGTCACTTTGGATTTGCTAGTTTTGAATTTGATGTTAATACTCCCCGTTCTATTATAAGCAATTCGTAATTTTTCGGCATAGAAATTAAAGAAATGATGTTTTTGTTGAGTATGTTTGATTTTTTAACAATTAAATTTGGTTTGCACCTTTTTTTTTTTAAATGAATCATTAGTAAGACATCTCCATCGGAAAAACAATCCACTTATATGCAGTGTTTGAAATAGTTTTTATTGTTAGTGTTTGTAATACTAGAAAAATAACATAATTTAAGAAAAATAACAATATATCAACTTATGAACTTCTGCTTATTTTGGCTTATTTTAAGCTCTAAAAATACAAAAACCTACATTCTAGCTATTAAAAAAAGTACTTTTACGATAAAAATAAAATAAAAAATAACTTATTTAAACTGTTCAAAACACTATCATAGCGGGACGAACAGAGTATTTCATAATCAAGAACCTAAGAGAAAGCCAAGGGCTAGAGGTAAGATGATTTGTTTATACACCAAATAATTGTTGAAAGAGAAGTAGACACTTAAAGGAAAACACTATTTGAAACAGTTCCAAACAAACACCAACAGTTTCAACACTTAAAATGCCTCAACAACAAGAAATCCCAAAACACTAACAAAGATAGACTAAGATTCTTGTTGCTGCAACTTAACCAGAAGAGATTCTAGACCTGGGCAGTGCCTTCAGTAAACTTAGGATCCTCACATCTGTACTTACCGTCGGGCCCGATTCCGAATCCCCTCGGATCAGCAAACACGTTCTCCAGCAGCTGGCTACGAGCTGGGACCGGGCTTTTATCAGCAAAATCAACACAATCTTCAACCACCTCCTCGATCTTCTTGTCGATGGCCTTCAGCTCTGCTTCGCTCGCCAAGTTGTGCTCGAATAAGTACTTCTTCAAAGCGGTGATTGGATCCCGTGTGGCGTAGTGCGCCTTCTCAGCTGCCAAGATTGTAAAGACAGTGGTTGAAGAATAGATGGGATAGAGTTATAAGGAGATTCTTGATTATAATGAATGAACAGGAAATCAAAAGAAGAAACAGAGCATGCCTATTTTTGTATCAAATTCACATAATTCATAGAGTAATTATTATGATTTTTGAATTTAATGGATTTGACAAACCTAAGAAATAGTGGGCAATAGCAAGAAAGCATCAAATTCTTTATCATATTGATATACAGAGCAAATCTCACAGTTAAATGTGTGTCAAAATAAGTAAATTTCATTATATTTTTCATCTTAATGAACTGTTTATTAACTATTAACAGTTCTTTAATCATACCAACATATATGCAATGTAAACCACATATGAAACAATGGAGATGAGTTAAATGTGTTTCAAAATGATGGGATATATTTACTAAACCACATATGAAGCAATGAGGATGAGTTAAATGAGTTTCAAGGTTCTAACCGGGGTCACGGAGCTCATCGGGATCAGCCAAAGAGTGTCCTCTGAACCGATACGTCTCGCACTCAACCAAAGTGGGCCCTTCACCTCTTCTCGCCCTACCGACCGCCTCCAATGCAACCTCCCTCACCTTCAAAACATCCATACCATCAACATGAACGCCGGGCATCCCGAAAGCCGGACCCTTCTTCCAAATCTCGGGATCCGAGGTGGACCTCAAATGCGACATCCCGATAGCCCACAAGTTGTTCTCGACAACAAACACAATAGGGAGCTTCCACAACGAAGCCATGTTCAAGCACTCGAAGAATTGGCCGTTGTTGCAAGTCCCGTCTCCGAAAAACGCCAAAGTCACCTCGTCACAATCCTCCTTCAACACTTCCCTCTTGTACTTGCTGGTAAAGGCAGCGCCCGTGGCAACGGGGATTCCTTCACCGATGAAGGCAAATCCACCGAGAAGGTTGTGCTCCTTCGAGAACATGTGCATCGAGCCACCCTGGCCTCGGCAGCAGCCGGTGGTCTTGCCGAAGAGCTCGCTCATGACTTGGCGGGCGGGGACTCCTTTGCTCAACGCGTGGACGTGGTCACGGTAAGTACTGACCACGCAATCTTCCTTCTTTAGGAGCTTGATGAAGCCGGTGGAGACGGCCTCTTGGCCGTTGTACAAATGAACGAAGCCAAACATTTTGCCTCTGTAATACATTTGGGCACACATATCCTCAAAAGATCTTCCTAATACCATGTCTTCATACAATACTAAGCCCTCTTCTTTAGTTATCAGCTGCATGGACACAGACTTAAATCATCAATTTAAATTCCAAAAAGAAGCCCCTAAAACTAATACTCCCTCCGTCCCAAAATTCTTGTCCATTATTCCATTTTGAGTTGTCCGAAAATTCTTGTCCACTTTTCTTTTTTAGTAAATTATTACACACAACTTTTTATGGGACCCACGACTGTACAACACTCTACACACAACTAACAACTCTCTTTAAAAACTGTGCAAAAAGCAAAGTGGACAAGAATTTTCGGACGGAGGGAGTATGATTCTTCTTAGTTCTTATCAAATCATAAACAGCAGAAAATAAGCATGCAATTTCAGATACAATAAAATCTCAAGAAAACAAAAATCCCTTCATTTCCATATTCTACTTGGAATATCACACCAATCAAACAATAAAATAGCTAAATAATTACTCCAATATAAAACTATCACAAGAACTTGGCACCCATTTTAGATAAAACTACTCTTATAATTACTTAATTTCAAAATTCGGAGAAGTGAAGAACTTCTTTAGAAAATAAGCATGCAATTTCAGACACAATAAATTCATAAAAAACCAAAAATTCCTCCATTCCCAGATTCTACTTAGAAGAGCACCAATCAAAGAATTAAAAAAAGCTAAATAATTACTCAAATCTAACAATGATCTACTCTTGTAACTACTTGCTTTAAAAATTCCGACGAGTATTATCCAACAACAAACCAAATTATCACATGCTACATTGCTGAAATGCACAAAGTAAATTTATATTGCAGATACACTGATTAAGTCTGATACACACACAATTACACACATTTACTATGTGAAAATTCATGTAGTGGAAAAAGATACCAAATTGGCGGCGGGGGAGCTGGACTTGAGCTTCTTCTCCTTAACAACATCCGACGATACGGCTACAACGGCGCCAGATCGGCGGCTGACGAGCGATTTCGCTGAGGTAGCAGCGACTAGCTTATTCCCGAGAAATTTGGAGCCAAGAAACGACGTCGGTCCAGCAATTTTACGGCAAGATTCGTACTTCTCGGCAGATCTGGAGGAGTTCAACCCCAGAGGATTGTGAATGATTTTGGCTGTAGCTGAACAAGCCATCGCCGCAAAAACACAATGCCACGGAAGCAACCCAAGAAGCTAGTTTAGAGAGAGAAAGCGGTGACGGAGATTGAGGAGAATGGAGGAATGAATCGAGGGAGGAAGAGAGAAATTATTATAGGAGGAGACGAGAGAGAGGGGCGGAGAGAACGAGGGAGTGTGTGGAAATTATCGTCACGATGAGTGTGTGTTTCTTGTGCCTTGTCAATTTTAACATTCAATTATTTATTTACCATTTTTTATTTTTCGAAATTATTCTAAAATTTAATATATAATCTATATTTCAATTTCAAGATTCAAAAAAGGAAATAACTCCAATTCATGGTAGTTTAACTTATTTAGTTAATTTTTTTATTTTTTCCAAATTATATTCGAGATAGAAAATTCGATTGAGTACTTAAATAAATACGGCAAAATCAATAACCTACATGTTTTTATAGCTTGGATTTCATCGAAAATTAAATTAGATAAAATATACCTACACTATAGGTTTTCAAATTAAAAAATATATGATTCCACGAGTATTGGAAAACCTATTTTCTATTGAGAAAATAAAAAATAAGGATTTATTTAAAAGTAAAAGAAGTCTAATTTGCAGCCACATTTGCCTCCCCACAAATCGAAAGGGAATAATAGTCTCATTGGATGGCATAACGGTGAAGGTGGATGGTGTGGAATCGAAAGGTCATGGATTCAAATTTCACTAGACACGCTATATGTGGACCTGCTCTATTGCACAAGAGCGAAGTTAATCAAAGTAGCGGTTGCAGGTTCCTCGTCATAAAATAAAAAATAAAAAATAAAAAAATAAAAAAAGGGAAATAATAAATAGTTGGGAGTAGAGGAAAAATTGGTCATTTATCTCAACCACTATAGAATCCAAATTGTCAACCATAATAGCAACATTGATGATCATTTAATCCAAGTTCTATAGCAAGTACACATGCATCCATCCTCTATTCGATCAGTCACGAAATTATCCAACGAGTCAAAGATCCGTCCGACGGTCACTACAAGAACTAAAGTAACTCGTTGCAACCTTCTACTTGCACCAAAAATGAGCGTTCATCTCCGGTAGAAGTGATGCTGGCCTCTTTCGCGGTACCTTCGGTTCGTACCATCACCGCCTTCATCCGTTTGCTCCTCGGGTTTCGCGGGTTTCTGACTCTTGAAAGGACCGACCGGCTGGTACTCCAAATGCACATTCTGCCTCTGCCTTCCGGGCCGGTTATCATGCCCGGAAGACCATTCTCCACGGTTGAGGGGACGATTGTTCTGCCTTCCGGGTCTCCTAAACCCGGATGTAACGTTCTGTTCAAGCTGATCGTTAACGAATGATTCGGTAGAGCCGACTGGATCTTGGTTCGGCGAGTAGGGACGCCCGGGCCTTTTTGCTTTTTCGAAGTCTTGATGACGACGTGCAACTGAATCATCATCGACGTTACTCTTGGCGTTCGGTTGGCCTATCTGAGGTTGATTCTGAGTAGAGTTGCTAATCTCCTTATGATGAGGATTGTCCTTCCTCGGTATCCTATTAGTTTCCGGCGCAGCAGATTCACTTTCGACGTTTCTGTTTCCTTGCTGGTTATTTGCAGGATTCGGGCTGGATTTCCGTTGCCATTGAGAGGACGTACGCTCCCCTAAACTTGGATTCTCTTTTGAAACAATAGGTTTATCCACCTGATTAGACTGAACTGAACTTACTTCAGCTTCACCATGTGGAGTATTTTCAAGATGAGGATTGTTTCCGCTGCTTCTTGGACCCCTCGGCTGATGCCTCTTCCCTCTGCCCGTTCCACCCTGATCCTTTGCCGGAGGATGCATATTCGCAGCAGCAGCGGTCGTCGTATCAGTAGACGAATGGTTGGGACCGGGGGCTTTGGTTTGCACAAGCTCCTTTGGTTGCTGAATGTCATTCATAGGCTCGGAGACTGAAGGCGGCCCAGTATTCACGCCCTTCTCCGTTGGACCATCGTTCGATCTAGAACTACCAACCGAAGATAATAAAGAAGTGGCACTTCCTTGCTGAGCCAGTTGTGGCTTTGGAACATATCTCTCCATCTCAGCTCTCTTTCCCTTCAAACTACTCTGTGATGCATTATTACCCTTCGCTGAATTAGCAGACTCCGGTACGGAAGTTTGACTCGCATCATCCGTACCCTTAGCCACCTTCGGAGCCCATACAAAAGTATCACTGCCATGATGTTTGTCTGCAAATCTATGCGCCTGTTGATTCTTCGGCATTCTGCGCGACGGCTGAGCTTTCCACTGATTGGGCAAGGAAGAAGATACCTCCGTAGTCTGAGCTGATTTATCCGGCTCGTTCACAGTTGAGACCGTGTCAACCAAACTCGGCTCCGAATTGTTCGATCCACCTTTGTAGTGAGCAGCGTCGGATGTAACCGGTGGCGAAGCAGGAGCGGTAGGCGTTTCGTCCGGTTTGGGCTTAGGTTTATTACTCCTATTGAATCTCTTTCTTTGCTGTGAAGGCGGCTCAACCACCGTGTTGGACGCGTTCGTATCGTTTGGTGGAGGCTCGTGCACATCAGAAACCGCTGCATGAGTATGATCTTTCTGCACCTCAAATGCGGTGCTAGAGACGGTCTTTTCGTTCAAGCTCTTCTGCGACGGGTTACTCTGCTTCTGCTTATATCCTGCTCGCTTGTTTCTGGAGATTCCTCCCTCGTCGGGTTGAGATACAAAGTTTTTAGCACTTCCATCTCCAGATTCTCCATTTTTAGGCATAGGAGGTGCATTAGATTCGGACGAGCCCTTTTGTTGTATCGTCGGATGCAAGATTCTCGACACTTCAACAGATTTTCCAGAGTGATTTATGCTGCTATCTGTTTCCACAGAAGTAACAGCAGGACTCAAGACCAAGTTAAAGCCAGATTCGTTAGTCTTGAGTTCAGCAATCACCGTGCCAATAGGCGTATGTGATTCTTGTTTATCGATCCGGATGTCGCCAATCATCAGAGTTCTCTCCCCCTTCTGGTTTGCAGCTTCACCTGCTATTCTCCGGCGGTCTAATTCTTCCAGTTTCGCGAGAGCCTTGGCCTTCTGCTCCCTTACGCGCTCTTCCTCTTCCTTCTGCAGTTGCAGGGCTCGTTGCTTGGCTATTTCTTTCATCTTTGCACGCTGATTTAATGTATAATAAAGAGGACGTCACAACGGTACAAAAAAAACTGCAAACAAGTATACATAGAACAAAAGTAAAAGACTCCAAAGTATCCACCTGGGCCTGAATATCAGCCGAATCACATACTTCAACTGAATCCTTCTCGGTCTTCCCTGCTGGATCGACAATAGAATTCTCGGAAGCCTCCCCAATATAATTAGGGTCATGATCAGGGATATTTGGTGTGGGTTCATTAATTGAAGCTACAACAATAGTAGAGGAATCAGTATTCGGAGGCTTCCTCTGCCATCCATCAGCGTTCTGCGCGTTGAACTTTCCTTTACCACGATTATCGACTCTTGGATGCCCACCGTGATATGATTTCCTTTAGAATCAAAAGTTATCAAGCAAAGATCCAGGAAAACTAAATTAAATAAATATTAGCAAAACGTCGGTATTATGCTTTCATACCTAGAGACAGCAATCGGCTGCAACTGATTATCACCAACAACAGCAGTATTACCTTCCCCTGTAGAACTATTAACCTTACTATCAACAATATGAGACCGAGCCCGTTGATTTCCCCTATCATAAGCAGCGGTGGAATCATTCAGTCCATCAGAAACACGAAATTTTGAATTTAAGCCATCAATTTTATGCATGAGTGATGAATTATTGGTCGTCGGAGGTAACAAGGCATCCCTCTCACTATCAGCAGGCACTGCAGGAGGAAATGAAGGCGGGCCTTCGGATTTATTTGTCCAATTATCATTAACTCCTTTCGAACTGCATGTGCCCTCAAATGACTTAACTTTTGAGCTGTCTGCTGAATGAATTCTATTTCCGTAACTCTTGGGAGGGTTTTCGCTTGGCACCATCCTCTTGGCGGGTACAGCTTCTTCTGCATCCTCTTCAGCGCCCCACTCGTTCCTACGGGTAGATACGGGATATCGGTTTTTCCCATGATGCAAGATATTAGGTGGCGCGTTTTGCTCCCAACGACCTCCTTCCTCTTGCTCGTACTCATGATGGCTGTTTAGAGGAACTCTTTTCGGTCCATATTTATCCTCCGAATTACCGACCTCCACTTGTTCCGACATTGTTTTTCCAGCAGGCCCGCGAACAGGAGACCGACCGTGAGAATTGCTTAGATCGGGAGAAGGCGACGGATAACCATTATAAACAGGGGGCCCTGTTGCCATACCCATATAGGGAACATCATGTTCACTGTTGCGGTAGCCCATGGGCGGACCGTAATAACCCTCAAAAGGTATTGGACCCAGGGGGCCCGGGTAGAAATTAGGCCTGAACGGCATACCTGGTCGCGGATAGGACTCATGCATCTGTGGCCTGTATAAATCCCCATTTTTGGGATGGGGGCCACGGGGACCCGGCGGCGGACCGGCCAAAGGTGGAGGCGGAACCTGAGGGCGATAATACGGAAATGGTTCCATGGGAAAGCCACCGGGATGAACGCGAGGCCCGAAAGAAGGTCCTCGAGGACGTCCCCCGTACCAACCGCCAGCTGGACCGTTCATAGGAGGGCCACGCCACCCCTCGTAACGCTGAGGGGCGGCGTTGGGATTAAAGTATCGTTGGGGATCGCCCTGCCATTTCTCCATGTTAGGATGGAGATCATCCTCCGCATGTGGGGAACTTTCTGCCCTCCATGTATTGACTGTTCCATGCTTTATATCTGCATTCAATGAGAATTACTACCGAGCACATTCCAATACAACCTAAAATAGTATGAAAAAAACAGAAGAAATAGAAAGATGCTTGCGTACACACCAGCATCGGGTATATCGTCCTCTTTTTCCTGAACTACACCAGAAGCTGAGCTCGAACGACAGTCTGTCAAATGGCATTGACATGTCAGTGAAAATATAGCATACGTGGTACATCCATCCATCAAGTATCTATCTTCCAAGAATGCATGTACAAGCAAGGCAATGAAAACCAAAAACACCGAAAGAGAAGAGTAGTCACAAACTTTCTCTATATATAGCTCGTAGATATATAACCAGAGCACTGAAGAATTCCTAATATACCTTAGGATTTGGATTTTCAGGCAGGAAATTATCTAGCCTGTATAGGTAAGACGCGAGTATAATACAGAGCTGACAACAGATACTGTATAATAAGCATTTTCTTTTAAAAGCAAATGACTCACTCCGATCACTACGGCCTGAAGATCAAAGGTTTGACACTATAAAGATTTCAGAAAGGAAATAATCTAGTCTGTATTGTATGATAAAGTGCATGATACAGGTTATACCAAGAAATATATTGTCTAACATAGCATTCTGCTAGAATGCATACCAAGGGATAGATTGTCTAACATAGCATTCTGCTAGAACGAAAAACTCACTCAGATCATTACGGGCGAAATATATCATCTCGGCACTACAATTGCAGACAAAAGAGAGTGTGGCAACAGCCAGAATTTGAAGACAATACTGAATATGGAGTAGTAAGCCAGTAACAATGAAAATAGATAATCATTTGATGTAGCACCTTCTGATTCGATACTTTTCACTGGATTATCCTTCTCAGAACCAAGAGTTGGAAAGTCTCCAGAAATAAGAGAGAAATTATCTTCCTTCAAGGATTTCACCCCCTGCAAATACACCCAATTTTAGCCCACAAAGATGACACGTGGAACCAAAAACTAGGGCTCAAACATACCAATCTTTCAGCGGTAGCACTTGAGCCCCATGTTGCAGAAGTTTTCGACACAGGTTCAGCAAATCGTGAAAGCTGTGAGCTATTAGGTCGGTTTTCCACACTTCTAGGACGCAATGACGGTGATGTCTGGTTTGTTGACAAGGTTCCTGAAGCAGACGAAGGTCTAGAGTTTGAACCCCAAGCACTTGGAGCAGGGTCTTGAGTTTTATCACTGCCCGAGGTTGATGGTCGAGTACCACTTCCACCTGATGAAGGGCGGCCACTTAGATGACTAGGTGAAACAGTGCCACCATCAGCTTTTGGTGATACTGATGAAGAAGTCCATGGATTCGACCCAGAAGAAGACGAACGGCTTCGCCAACTAACAGTACCCCTATTCAGCACGAGATCTCAATCAGTTCAACAAGGAAATTAGGGCTGAAATATTTGCACAAAGACACACTTCTTGCGAACGAGGAGCTTTGTAGAAATTACTTCAGATGAATAACTATATAATAGTGTTTCTGCATCAAAGCACTAGGCACTCACTTGGGTACAATTTCAACATTAGGATCCAGACCGTGATTCTCCAACCTTCAATTAAAACCAAAGACATCATCAAAAAGCAATAACAGAAAAAAAGAAAGGCCAGAAAATTGAAAATATGATTGCAAAGAAAGAGAGAAAATGTGAGTACCGTTGGCTCGGCAAGTTTATGGGTTTTGGAGCAGTAACTTTCCCCAACACAGTCATTCCACCTCTTCTCTGAGAAGCCCATCTACAACAAATAAGACAAAACTAAGACATCAGCAAAACTCAATTCCTTGATATATAGAAGAAAGCGAATGCGCAACAATTTTCTCCGAGACATCATAAACCCGAAGGGTAAGAAAAACTACTGAAATTTCCACAAGTACAACACAGCAAAGTGATTGAAATAGTTCTTCAGGGAAGATAAGCCAAACTTCAATGATATACAACGGTAGCAAAAGTACTATATGATAACCCCAAAACATAAACATTAAGATCATGCATGCTCAGCTCAATATAAGGATACCATAGACATAAAGCACTACATCCATCCTCAACCTTTAACAGCATAGCATAGGGAACTTCTAGAGCAAAGCTCGTTAAGTACCTTCGCTCTCCAGCCACTATACTTGAATTCATTGTTCAAATGGAAGTGTCAATGTCATCCAAACAACTTGAGGTGGCCTATACATTAAGATGAGACAAAAAAAACAAATCAGAAAGTTCAAAGTAAAAAATGGAGAATTTTGGGGCTACTTTGTTGAAATGTCTTATGACTTGTACAAATTCAATTGGTTCAATGGAGAAGGTAAGGCCATAAAGGGCATATATATGGATGAACAGCTAATTCAATGTGAAATAAATAATTAAGGATAACAGAGGTTCCCGAACAATGACTAGTTAGGACTTAGGAGTACACTAGAATATTGATATGAGTTGGTACACAGCATAGCAGTATCTGACAGAAAACAACAGACTGCCACTAGTAACACTTAAAAAGTGGTGTATTCAGCAACAAAATTCAACATCATTATACAATCAATGTTGTATATATACCTTGATTCAAACATTATATGAATCAATGTATCATAAACATACTTTAATCATGTAGTCCTTAAGATTTACTAAATATTTTCTAGATGCTAAAATAATCGACTTTGGCCTTAATTATTCATGAAGATAAGACATTACATTAAATAAATCATATTACTAAATTTTTAAGACTTGCAAGAAAGAAACACAACTCTGTCTCGAGTGTCTAAACTAATCAATCAATAAAAAAAAGTTTCGAATTCAAGCATCTAAATAAAGCCTATTCAAGAAACAAGGTCAACAAGTCTTGGCACTCCCATGGAGTGGGTGCTCGGTAGGTTTGTCTGAGGATAGGAACTCCCACACAAAGTGAACCATATGGTAGAGAAAATGGGGGATATATAACTCATTCGATGAAAATAATTTTCAAGTATGCTACTTCAACCAAAGTTACTTCACTGATACCATCCAATTCCTCAAAGGATTCAAGGTCCAATAAAAATGCCAAATCGATATAATTTGGCTACTGAGCCAACTACATAAATACTACATTAGACTCAAAACCTACCATCCTGAACGCATCTCGCTTAACACTCAAGAACCAGACTTCCACGTGCCAGTGATGAGTTATATGTGCAATCTCATAACACGAATGCAGTGAGCAATGTATCAGAAACTTCATAAGTTTCTCACAAGTACCAAAAAGAGCATGAAAATTAATCCAAGCGCAAACATAATGCAAACATAATACATATGCCCATGCACTATCCATCGCAATACTCAAAAACCTCGGCTACCAAATACTGAAACCCTAAATCCGGAATTTTTTTTCCAATTATCGATCAAAACACGATCTTTACACTAAATTTTACAAATTATGATTACAGAATTCTAAATTCATAGAAATTAAAGGCACGAACCAAGGGAGAAATCTCCGCAAGCTGGATCTGCGCAATGTATCGATCGTTGAGAGTCGCAAATTCGAAAGTATGCAAGTACTTTAATATTCACGTACAGATAGGTGACAGCGGTGACGGCAGATAACAAGACTGCCGACGTCTTCCGATTAACCGCAGGGATGGGAAAGAGAGGAGGCGGTGGCGAGAAGGGATCGGTGGAGAAAGGGGGAGAGGAGAGAGAAAAATCCGAGTGAAATATAAACCTATATATTAGTGGGTGCCACTTCTCTTCTCTCATATTCACTTTATTTTTTATTATTAAAAATATATATATTTAAAAAAATTAAAATTATCCTCCCAAATAAAAATTATTTGAATTTTATAGTATTAATCTTGTTTTCTAGATTACGGTCTAATTTAGAAAATGAAAAAAAATATTCATTGAGTCAAATATTATTTTAGTATTGACCCAAGCTTAGATAAAAAAAATTATTATTTAAACGAATTTATTATTTTATCAAACATTACTTTATCGAGATTTAATTATATACTATTTAATTAAGACCAAAATCGAGCTCAAAACATACAAAAGGAAGGTGAAGTTGCATGCTCTCCACTAACACATAACACGAGCAAATACATCGATTCGTATACACTAAAGATCGATAATCAAGTACAACAAGCTCGATATCACTACAATTAAACCTCAATACTCCACCAAATAGGCCATCCGAGTTCGATTTCAAGGCAAGCAAACACCAAATTTGGCAACTTTCTTCCTCATGATGTTGAAGCCATTTTTCATTCTTCTCCTACGATTCGAATACTCATTTACGAGCAACGAAATCGTACTGATTAACTACGAGAAGGATAGCATACTGCAGGGAGTAAGAGATGCTCCTAAAAGTCATTGAATTTGATCAAGATCTGATCCATATGCGGTTGATGTCTCCTTACCTTGTAAACAAGAAAACTCGATGTTAAAAAACCCGAAAAAAGAAGAAAACTCGATGGTTCGTATAAGTAGCCTGAAGCGCGATTTTAGTGGCACATGCAATGGCTTCATAGGTTAACAATCACATAAGTAGGTCTAAAGTTACTTCAATAAACATGTTTCTTGCATCTTCAAATCTTGAGGGAGATGAGAGAGAAGGGTGCATGTGAGAGAAAACTTTATATCCATAGTTCTTGATGAAGCTTTAGAGGAAATTAGTGTTAGCTTACTTTTACGCCTGCCATGGATAGAAGCTTGTGAGAAGCTACGTAAGCAGAATCCGGGTTATCCAGTCGCTTCTCCACGTAGTAGATAACTTCCGAAACTCCTGACTGAAACAAAATATCAATTTCCACCAAAAGAAAACAAGAAATATACAGTTAAACCTCTTTAAAGTAATAATATTGGGACCAGAGAAAAATATTCGTTTAATGAGGATATTACTTTATCGAACATTATTTTAGTTCATTAACCCGAGTCGGGACCAGAAGAAATTATTATCTCAGCGAGGTTATTACTCTATCAAATATTACTTTATCGAGATTTAACTGTTTCAAGCACCTGAATAATAATCTTTGCGCACTCGTTGCAAGGAAACATGGTCACGTAAAGCCTCTGCAGTGATAAATCATGTAAAACATACAAGAGATTATGGTAAAACCGAACCCAGAAAGAGATGAGTAAAAGACTAACCTGCCCTGCAGCAGATGCATGGTTCGTGTTTAAGATAGCATTGACTTCAGCATGGCATACGTAGCTGCACGAAAGCATGACTAATTATTCGCATGAAACTTCACTACTAGTTTAGGAGAACGCAGATAATACGAAAGGCTACGAATTTGAGAGCAAAATAAAAACAAAGAAAATGGGCTCAAATAGCCCAAACCACTATAAAAAAGCACAAATGTAGCCAAGCCTTAAGTTTTTATACACAAAAAAGCCACTTTCTCCCCTTTTCGTCATATATCACGTCGTTCTCTGGGCCGATGGCTATCGGCCCTGCAATAATGGAGAGAATCAAGATTTTAGTCAGAGATTGGACGATTTTTGTCTCACCATCGGCCTTTGATTCATACCGACAGCTCCCCTCAGCTCTCATCACTTTTAACTGTTTCTTGTCTGACCAGCAAGAAAAGTACGAAATGATTGAGGACTGATTATTTCTGCCCCAAAAGTAAACCTATTTGGCTATTATGTGTATATAGTTATAACAAATGGCTACATTTGTGATTTTTTTAATAGTGAGCTTGGCTATATTCGTATATTACCACAAATGTAATGGTAATATACATTCTCTGGGCCGATGGCTATCGGCCCTGCAATAATGGAGAGAATCAAGATTTCAATCTTGGACGATTTTGTCTCACCATCGACCTTTAATTCATACCCTCAACCCCCAGAACCCATAATTGTTTCTTGTCTAACCAGACAAGAAAAGTACGAAATGATTGAGGACTGATTATTTCTGCCCAAAAAGTAAACCTATTTGGCTATTACGTGTATATAATTATAACAAATGACTACATTTGTGTTTTTTATAGTGAGTTTGGCTATATTTTTATATTACCACAAATGTAATGGTGGAGTTATCTATTTGCTTAGAATTACGATTTTGTAGTACTCACGGATACTTCGTCTCGAGGGGATCCCCATTCTTGGATTTCTGAAATATCAAGGTAGGAGTAAGAAACTCTATTCGAGATTTGATTCTCCGTTAACGTAAGACATTTAGAACTGCAAAGTGTTGAGTGCTAACCTTAGACCATGGTAGCTTGTCATCCGAGCAACCGCGTGGGAAGCCATTGTAGCCGATACCTTAAGAAAGGAAAGCATCATGAACTTGCTTCGGATTCTTTTATGAATATCATGAATGGAAGAAATTGCTTTAGTTAAACATCTTTACAACAAACCGGGCAAAGAGGATTAAGCCCAACAAAATCAAGAAATTCTTACCAAGTATGATTCCCTTCTCACTCACCAAACAAGCACCAACCTAAAAGAAACAAGAGCTTATCTTATCTACTTGCAAAAATGCATATGGTAAGAAAAACTAGCATTCTATAGAAAAGATAAGAAAGAAAATTAAACACTTGCATTTGTTAAATATTTAGTACTTCCTCCGTCTCATTACACTTATCCAGTATTCTTTTTCGGGTTGTCTTATCTCACTTGTCCAATTTCTGAATAAGGAAATGAGCCTCACACTTTTACTAACTTAAATCAACTATAAACAATTAAATAATTCTACGGGTCACACATCATTACCACACGAACCAATTATGAACAATTAATTAAGCATACGAGTCTCACGCTTTTATTATGTAAAACCAACCCGCCTAAATAACCACGCAGAAAAGAAAGTAGACAAGTGAAATGGAACGGAGGGAGTATTAAACCTGTCTATTTGGATCCTTGGATCTTTCAGCTGAGAGAAGTGCAATTGCCATGAAATAGTCATCCCATGACAGATACCTGCATTTGCAAATGCATCAAACAAAGAAATAAGAAAAAGATTGAACATTTTCAAAATTCTCGAATAAATACTCCCTCCATTCCGTTATAAGTGTCCTCCTCTTCTAATTTGGTTCAATAAATCAATTACCCAAAAATCAAAATAATAACAAACCACACAACACCATTTTCTTGATCTCCATGCCGAAAAGCCTTTTCTAATTGGTTTCAGTAAATCAATTACCCAAAAGTCAAATAATATACACCACACAATACCATTTTCTTAATCTCCGTACCGTAAAAAAAAGAGAACGCTTTTAATGAGCAGTTCTTAGTAGTCAAAACTTCGAACAAATCCCTCAAATGAAAATCATAAAACTCCAAATCATTTCTTTACCAAAATATGGGAATCCAAAGTGATTGATCTAACGAGAAAAGAAAGATGACGCTTTTAATGGGACGGAGGGGTAGTTTAGTACTTTAATAGATGTTTATAGTCAAAACTCCAACAAATCCCTCAAATGAAAATCATGAAACCCCCCAACAAAATCATTTCTTTTACCAAAATAGGGAAATCCAAAGTGATAGAAACTAATATTATTCCAAACAATTCATGAAAATTT
The DNA here is from genome assembly GCA_028984105.1 of Lavandula angustifolia. Classification (NCBI taxonomy): domain Eukaryota; kingdom Viridiplantae; phylum Streptophyta; class Magnoliopsida; order Lamiales; family Lamiaceae; genus Lavandula; species Lavandula angustifolia. The sequence goes on along the minus strand of CM054815.1, from coordinate 19,563,717 downwards.
GATTCTAATTTCTACCTGTCGCTACACATTCCCAATTCACCTCAAGAATTAATTAATCATATTTTGCAACCTTTACATAGAACTGAAAGCAAGAAACTTCATTAATCACAAAGAACCCACTGACCCATTTCGTTTCGCGGTATCAAACGGGTTCTGGCGAGAGGGTTTCCTCTGTGCGACGCCGTTTTGAGAGCAGCGCCTTCTGGGCTGTCTGAAGCTGAAGAACAAGCTGAAGGCGAAAGCAGAGGATACCGCACCGAACACTGTTGCGGCGGAAAACAGAGCTATCTCCCTCGAGTTCATCACCTCCCTCTCTCTCTCTCTCTCACACACACACACACACTATGAGTGAGAGAGATAATCTTGCCGCGAAAATGAGTTGAAAGAAGGAAAATAGAACAGAAATGCAGCGGGAAAAAGATGAGCAGAGAAGAAACTATCCGGCCCTCTGCTTTGTTATTGAATAAATAAAATTATCAAGTTGAAAATGCATTTTCTTGAATAAATAAAATTATTCTGTAAATTACTGTAAATTACTCTGTAAATTACTCCCCTTTCCCATCCAATTATTCTGTAAATTACTCCCCTCCCATTTTCTTGAATAAATAAAATTATCAAGTTGAAAATGCATTTTCCTCTGCAGTATTTTTTTTATTTTATTTTAGTCATTAACCATTTTTTTCTAATATAGTGTTTGAAATAACTTAAACAAATTGTTTCTCAACTTTTTCACTATAGAAGCCTAGTTAAGCTTTTTTTTAACTTAGAATAAATCAGAATAAACAAAAACTCATAAACTGATCCGGATATCTTTTAAAAGCAAAAGAAGAAGAAATTAAAAAACAGTTTATGAGAATATTTAAATTAAAAGCTGCTTATAAAATTTTTTCTATTATAAAATTAATCATTTTTACTTAAAAACAACTTTAAACATAAATAATTAATAAAATTTTCCTTTTCTTGTTGGGTTTACTTTACAATGAATTTGTAACTAAAATTAAAAAAAAAAAATCAAAACTATTCAAAGCAATTTCTAACTCCTCAGCTTTTACAAACTTAAAGATGAAAAAATACAGAGCTACAACAAAGCTTGGCCAATTAAAACTTGCTCTAAAAGATTGAAAAATGGAAATTTACATTGATTTCTAAGTAAACAAGAGCCCAGAAATGCAGCAAAATGACGCCATTTAACACCTGAATACTGTTGAAGGAAAATCATACCATGCAAACATCTCCAACTCAGATTCCTCAAATTCTTGCACAGCAGCTTACATGGCTTTCTTTCCTTATCAAGTTCTTTGTATCAACATTCTTTCCCAAAAAAATATGGTGGTAATTTCATCATTCTGATTCATCAATCAATCATTCTCTCCTTCTGTATCGTTCGATTTCTGGGGAACGCTTTCGGGCTGAACTTCTTCCTCCTCCTCATCGTCGTTCTTCATGTACAGCCCGAGCTGCTCTAACGGGTTACTATTCGCAGGGAATTTGAAGCTGCCGAGACAGTTTTGAGAGGTGTCCGGGCTTGCTTCGTCTATGAAGCTCTGTAAGTGCTCGTCTGGACCGGCTCTAAACATCTCTAGATCTTCCATGAAGTGGCTGTTTTCGTTTATATCGACTGTCTTTTCCATCTATCAAGAACTCGGAGGGTTAAAGAAAGAGGAATGGTAGAAAAAGGGAGCGCGGAGTTTTACCTGATGCAGAGCTTGACGCGCAGCTTCTCTGGCTTGTTCTCTCTTCTTTTTGTATTCTGCAGCAGCCTCTGCTTCGGCCTTCTTCCTAGCCTCTTCGGCAGCTTTCGCCTCTGCTTGTAATCGCGCTTTTTCTGAAAAAAAATACAAGTTCATATAGCTTATCTAGAAAAAAATACGGAACTACACTTCAAATTGGACCGAATAAACAATACTCCCTCCGTCCCATTATTTCTAACTCGCTTTCCTAATTGAAATAGCCCCATTATTTCAGACTCGGTCTTAATTTGACAAAAAATTAATACTCTCTTCTACTTTTTAATCTTCTCTCTCATACTTTATCTATTAAATCATTTTCTCTTTCATATTTTATCATCTACTCTTTCATTATCTTACTCATATTCTCTCTCCTACTTTATCATTTACAATCTCTCTCATACTTTATCTACTTTCTTAATTCTTGTGCCCAAAAGAAATAAGTCAGAAATAATGGGACAGAGGGAGTAAAAATAGTGTTGACTGATATCTCAATTCATCAAATAATTCAAGGTATGAATGTTCATAAGAATAGGATAACTGAGAGAAAGATATTGTGATGGAAAAAAGGAATAATCCGTAAAATAAGAAAGAAATGGGTGTTAAGAAAACTCATTATTGGGTAATAAAGAACAGATAAACCGGTCTATGGACAAAGAAAATAATTTACGAAGAAATATCACCCAGTTAAAGAGAAAACAGGATTCTTGGGCTTCTTCCCTCCGGCCTAGGAAGTATGTATAATAATTATAAGCAAAACAGTTTCATAGGACTGACCTTCTCTTCTTCTTCTTTCAATCTCCTCCCTCTCTAGCTTCAGTTTTTCAGGATCCGGTCTTTCGCCCTGTGAGTTTCGACGATTGGAGTAAAATACAAATAAGAGGATTATAAGTTTCAGTGGCGAATTTAAAGTAGCGTACTTTCTCGGTTGTATTCTCTTGAGCTTTAATGATAATATCCGCAAACCGGCTCCTCAATAAAGCTGCACGGTATAGCTTTTCAGGGGAGACTTGCCTATCTGGTGGATCACTCTCCCCTAAAATGTTACAGCTTGTTGGTGAGATTACGCTGCACATTTAATAGCTCGCACTCTTCATTAGTTATCCCGGCTTACCCTCTTGACGACAATTAGGCTCACTGGACGACACTGGATACTGCTCGGAGTTCCCATCCAAGATATCTGTTGTACATACCTCAAAAATATGTTAACACCTCAGAGAATACGAAGAACATGAATAGAAAAATCATCTTGTGTGACCACTTAAAATCGGACCTCCATTGTTTTGATTATGTTGGTCTTTTCGCCTGGGATCTCCTCGAGTATGGACAGTATCCTGGAAGCATATAGAGAAGGTAAGATGCACTTACAATAACAAAGTACTGCTAAAGAACCCAAAAGGTGCGGAAATGAAGTTGCGCGAAAAAATTATTCAAAATTTGAGGGGATTTACAGAAGAAATACCGAAAATGGCATACACTCACTTTTTCGGAAGCTGAGATGTTGGTAATATCAGCTTCATTGGCGGAAGAATTTTCTGAATCTGTAAGACGGACAAGATTAGTTCACTTTACGGTTGCAACAATTCAACATACTAGTCATGATAACTAGAATTTACACAGATAGAGGAGCTAAGACACCCGTATGTGCATTTAATAAAACAAGACAAGCAAAAGCACGAGTACAGTACAAATGATTAACATTTTCGTTAAAGGCGTGTTGTTTGCTGGAGAAGGAAGCTATAGATTAACTTCCTCCGACTTTATTTATTCTTTAGTGCAAGTTTGCAGAAAGGTTATAGCAAGTGGGGATGGTACTCATTATTCAATACCACAATTTCTTGTCAAAAGATGCAGATAATTTTCACATCATTTCCTTCAGCAAGTTTAAAAGTTATAGCAACCATTACTAGCCTACTAGGTGTAGTTGCTTGGGCCCCAAGTGACCAAACCTTTGCTTCCTAAAAGCGAGAAGAAAACAATGCAAAGGATAGGCCATATTGGGGGGGGGGTGAAAAGCAAAACCAACATAACCTATCACGTCTAATGAAAGAGCTCTAAACCAGGGGCAAAGTATTCTGTTACGAGCAACTAGTGGCAGCAATAACCAAACAACAGAATAAATTTGAGAAACTAACAATGAGATTTAAGGGCAAGTCAAAGGGGCATTGTGATGAACGCATGTGTTTGTGTGTTTCCTTTTGGGGGTTGAAGGTTTGTGGCGGAGCATATGGTATTACCGTTTAATCGGTCTATGAGACAAATAAGGATAATCAACACAAACAACTAAAGAGTACTCAAACCTTCTCAACACAAGGAAATTCTGAATTTCTGAGGTTATTGTCCAATAAAGCTACTAAAGATCAAGAAAATGCTGCAGATCATTACAAGCGGTCATGCAACCACATAACACTTGTTGAATGTAAAAGGGAATGGCTGATTATATTAGCATCCTTTCTGTATCTTGAAGATTCAATGTCTTATTAAATTCTTCAAGGCTCCATTTCAGTGTGTGGATTTCAAATCCATAATAACAAATACAACAAACTAGTTTGAGAAACTCCAGCACAAAAGTTCAATTTTCAATTTTAGACATTTCCCGTGGTTATAATTATACATAGAAAAAACCTTCGAAACTTATACCTCAAGCCCAAGGTGAGACTGTAGAATGATCTGTTGTTTGAGGCTTAAGCCTCAACAAAACCACGGAAGTGTAATCATTAGCACGCCTCAGATCACACATCATTTTGGGATCTTTTAAAATCAATGTAGTTTTTCATTTTAAATTGTTTCTACGAGCGAATTTATGAAAATCCTAAAATCCCTTGCAAGTCGCAACAATTGTACTCTCAGAAAACAAAATCATGATTCCAACAAGCACACACCTTCAGCAAAGATTGAACACCCAACCTCTCACCTATCGTATCCCTCACATCACGACAGCCAACCTCTCTCTCCCTCCATATTGTTTATGAATTAGGAACTAGGCTATTCTCATTGCTAAGGTGTGCCTCGAGTTCTATCTTGACTTTAAAACCTTGGTTCTAATCGAAACCTGCTTATATGTGGTAAATTTAAAACAGTTTCCTCAGATCTAAAAATTCCAATTTCCACCCAAATGCACCCAAAAAGTTTGACTGACTTATATGATTCAAGTAGGAAATGTTTTTCAAAGTCGTATAATAAGAAATTTTTAAACTTGCCTAAGAAAACTTAAAATTAGTTTTTACCTAAGTAATTGATGCAGACCTGAACCAAAAGCACCAGTTATGGAAAATACCAGTATTGGATTGTCAGCGAATTTTGCATACATGTGTCCAGTAGAATATAGAGCATACATTGAATTTCCACATTGTTTAAGAGCAAGAAAAACAAAAGACAAAAGACAAAAGGAAATAGGATAAGTATGCATCAGCTTGAAATCTTGAATAACAACACATACCAGAGGATGAAACGCCTGATTCACTACTGGAGCTTCTTGGGCCACTGCAGTTACTATTCCTTTGAGCAGCATCCTTATCGATCTGTATTGGAGAACTAGACATAGGAGGTGGATCGTTCCCACCAATATCCACATCCTCATCAACTCGCTCATTGTCTGATTAATTTCGAGGAAGTCAGGTTAGATAACATAAAATATGACAAAAATCATAACAAAGGTGCAACTTCATCTGTAGAAAAGAATACCTTCACAAGGCTGGTAAGATAAATCTTTAAGCCCAGGTTCCGTTTGCATCTATAAAATTGTGCACACACAAGTACCACATTTAGATACAAGTATCACAGTAGATCATAAGGCAGGTACACGAAAGCACCTGCAGTTTACCTTAGTTTCACGGTCTGATGTTGATTGTTTGTTCTTCTCCAATAGAAAATCATCTAAAAGTTTCCTCAAAGTAAACAGTGTATCATCACCAAGTGCGTCGATGTCAATTTCAATCTCATCCTCAGTTACTTCACCACTACTCAAAGTGCTCTCTTTCAAAAAAGTAATTATGGTATCTGGCAGGTCTGCAATTAATTCCTCTAACTCCGTACCAAGTTTCTGTCTATCAACATCACTCATTACCGGCTTATCTCTTTCATGCTTGACCCTTATGTCCTTAGAAGCAGTTTTCTGCTTCTTAGCAGGAGGCTCGTAAACACTTTCAGATTCTATAATGGCACTCGACTTTGAAGCTGTGGAATCATCAGCTGTTGGTGGAAGCTTCTTTTCAATTGATCTCCATCTCACTTCAAAGTATTTACTCATCACTTCAGCCATTACATGAACATCATGTTTGGGTGGGTTAAATGTCATTGCATTTTTGAAGGTGAGTCTCACATCTGCAGCAAACTCCATCGGAGTGGAATACTGATTCGACATGAACTTACTCTTTACTGTCCCTAAATCCATTGGATGCTTAATAATATCATAATAATCAGGGACATTATGAGCGACTACATCAACCGGCTTGTTGAAAATCCAAGCATGTGGATGCACCATCAAGCGACTCAAGAGTGTCTCACATTGTTTCATCAATATAACAAAGCTAGTACTTTGTGGCATACCCTGCTTCACCGGCTCCGTCTTCTTAGCTGCCAAAGAGCCACCTTTAGTGCGCGGCCCATTCCTTGCCGAAGACCATTTTTTCTTTCCCGGTGTCACGGGTTCATCATTAGTGGACACAGGAAAACTTTCTGCCACAGCAAGTCTCTTGACTCCGGTTTGATGGTTGTGTATCTCCGTTGTGAGTGGGTGCACCAATTCATCCAAGCTTGAAAAAGTTATCTTCCTACGAAGATTACTTACTTGTTCAAGCTCGCTCTTCAACCTAACTTCTAAATCCCTCCTCTCCAAAGATGACATCTTCGAAAGTGAGAGAGATTGAACTGGGACAACAGACCTACCAAAACTATCCAAATTCAAGCTATTGCACTTCCCATCTTGAGTTTCCTTCAGAGAATTCATCCCTGCATCGCTACGGCCTAAGCTCCCAAACCCTTCTGATTCAGCCACTGTCTCAACTACATGCCTATAATCTGGCACAAAACCACTGCTGTAACCCTTAGAAACTTTTCGAGTTTTCCCCATCATACCCCCTAGCCCTGCGTTTTTCGATAACCTTTTCGACTCCTTCTGCCCTGTGTAGTCTATGGGGATAGTTGGTGCCATAAATTTAAAGCTGAACGAGTATACATATCAAAAAACTTCCTCATTCAACGCGTTCTCTTGCAATTAGAAGCCCCATTTCAGAAGAGATTCCAACTGTAAGACCTGAATCCCTACCACGTATAACAATACGTTGTTCAAAATGCATTCTCCCAAAATCTTTCCATCTCTCTGCACAATTTCAATTCACAATTCTAATATACTCCCTAATCGATTGAAATTGAAAATGCAGATGCGACAAACAAAAGCTGAAATCCAATAAATCCCCAATCTGGAACAACTATTCAACCCAAACCTAGATCCCACAGATAGAAATTTCACATTCTTTCCATTAATTCAAGAAAACTACAGTAAGGAAAAATCGAAAAGCTAATCTACGAACCACGAAAACACTACGATTGCAATCGTATGGATCCAGAATTAGGGATAAGAAATTTTGAAAAACCAAAGTGATGATAGAACCGGGTGACCCGACCCGCTCCGCAAGAACCCTAGAGGGGGTAAAAATTGAGTAATTTTCTTTAAGAAATTGCATAATTCTATAGATACAACAAAAAGAGAGAAATGCACATGTATAAGAGAGAGAAAAGGGAGAGAGAGACTTACTAGTTTTGGAATCGGTGAGGCGCTCCGGCTGCGAAAAATCACGGCATTTTAAAGGCGATAGATGCCTCGAACTCCGGCCGTCGATTTCGTGCCGTTAAATCTAACCGCCAGGATTTTAATCTGCAGTACTGTACGCCATCGTGTCAGAATTGGACACGTGTCAATGCGAAGAGGCGCGTAGTGTTTATTTTAAAAGGTTTCTTTTATGCTGGTGAGATTACTGCAATCCCTTTCTCATTTTTTTGACATCTGTCATTTTTTTTGTTTTTTTTTTTTCTTTTCTTCCTTTCTTCATATCATTTTTTTGCTAAATTGTAATCTTTCATTTGCTTACTTGAATTTGAGCACAGTCGAAAATTTTACCGGCATTGGCGATCCTTATGACGTCATGGTACACTTACCTTTTGATCCGAGAGAAATTAACGCAAACAAAAAAATCAAAACAAGCTTCAGAATGTAGAAATTGAATTTGTGGAGAGAGAGAGAAGTGGAGACCTGTAGAGAGAGAGAGTGAGAGAACGGCCTGCAGAACTGATTACTGGAGGCTACTGTAACCAATGAAGTGGAGAGGGGTGCACTAGTTTCACCCCAGCAACCCCAGCATAAAAGAAACTATTTTAAAAAACGCACTGTCAGACTTGAGAAGCGGCACGTGGTGGGCCCGTGAAGTTGACTTTTATAGCACGTTGCTTCACGTGCATTTCGGGCTCGGGCTTTTTCAGAAAAGATTTTGGGCTTCCAAATGAAATCATAATCGCCCATTAGTATTAGGGGAAGTAGGGATTTGGATCCATAACTTCCATTTACTACTAATACTCTCTCCGTCCCGTCATTACTGTCTCATTTGATTTCGATACGGAGATTAAAAAACTTTTTTTTAGTGTATATTTTATGAGTTGTAATTGTATTAAAAAATTAGCACAATTTTCGAGGAGTGGTTGGTGGAAGAAATGATAATTTATCCAAATTTTTGCAGGACAAAGTTGTGGCAATCGATTTTTTCTGTTTTTTTTTCATATTGTATTTTAAAAAATAATCTTAAGTTTTCAAAAAGTTAAAAACAATAAATTTACGAGTACGGGGTGAAACGAAAATCGTGTGAGATATAGATTTTTGGAGATAGAGAGTATGATAATGGGGGAATAATTATTAAGTAGGAGGGGTCTACTTCATTTTTTGTTTAAGAGTAGTTTTTGCTATTTTAAAAAATATGACAGTAATTGCGGGATAATCCAATTAAGAAAGTATGACAGTTATAACGGGACAGAGATAGTATAAGTTTTGTAGTTTATAATTTGCAATTTAATCTAATGGTTTAGGTTTATTTGCGATTTCGGCCTCAATTTTTGATATTGTGATTTCAGTTCCATAACTTTTAGTTAGTCGAGGTATTAAACCGTAAATGAAAAATATGAGACATTAAAATTGTTGTTTTGTCATTATGAATTGATAGCTTACGTACGTCCATGTAATATCAAATTTCATTGAGAGTTTATTGACCGACATTAATCTTATATAAACGGTGTATGATTGAGGATATATGATTGCATTATTGATGATTTGTACTCCCTTTGTATTTTTTTGGCTGTCGCATGTCTTATTTTCTCAAAAAGGAATTGTGAACATAATCATTTTAAATAAATGGATCACATTATTTTAACACATCTTCACCCATAGTCTTAATCTTGGTTCTGAAAATAGCCGACAATCATTGGATAGAGGGAGAGTATTACTTAGGCATGTGTAAGATAACTTACATATTTTCATTCACACCTCCTTTACACAAATAAATACTCCATCCGTCCCACTCATCTTGCAACATTTGGGATTAAGCGTGGAGTTTAAGATAGTAAGATAAAGGTGTAAAATAATAGTGTAAAGTAAAAGATAATAGGGTCCATTTTTTAGAATGATTGTGGTCCACTCATTTTTTTCTATTTTAGGAAACATTGCAAGATGAGTGAGACGACCCGAAAAGAAAAATGTTGCAAGATGAGTGAGACGGAGGGAATTTCACTCTCTTCATCCCATTATTGTTGGCCTACTTTTTTTCCGACTATCTCATTATCATTGGTCTATTTCTATAAATGAAAATATTCAAAGAAACAAAATGAATCCCACCATTTAATACATGCACATTCATCCACTTTCTAATTATTCGTGCAGAAAAGAACGAGGTCAACTATAATTACATAACCAAACAAATTAATAATCTCCTTGAGGATATAGAGAGACCGTGATATCTATCCTATCACTTGAAGAATAATGTTGTATCAATCGAAAGTTTGAGATGCGTGGAGGCAACAAATTGGAATTTGAAGCATCACATGAACAACACGATCCAATTCCGATCTATCCTATCACTTGAAGAATAATGTTGTATCAATTGAAGTTTGAGATGCGTGGAGGAAACAAATTGGAATTTGAAGCATCACATGAACAACTCGATCCATTGTCAAGATTTATCTTTCGGGGTCTCCTTGGGCAAGCCAGATCTTCTGGCCCATTTTGATGGGCCTCTGGTTGGCCCCCCCTCGCCGTTGCGTGCATTGGGCGGCGTTGCCACGTTACCAATAAATAAATATTTTATTTGTGAAAACATGGTCCACCAATGCACGCGTGGCACCGCGTGATTAGTGGGCCACCGAATGGTCCACCGAGAATGGGACAGATGATCCCACGCGCTCCTTGGGATGGCGTAGCGATGAAGATGGGTGGCCCGGAACCGATAGGTAATGGGTTCAAATTCCACTGAAACCGCTATGTGTTGTCTGTCATTTATAATTAGTCTAGGATGGTTGAACTCTCCTGTGTTGTTTGCAGGCTATTACATAAGAGCAGAGCTTACTCAGTGCGTAGTTCAATAGCGACTGCGGATTATCCTCGTCATCCGAAAAAAAATATTTTTCTTTCGGAGAGAGAGAGGGGGTTGAACCCCAACCCATTAAAGAAAGAGGAAAGAAAAGAAAGCATGCATGTGATGTGATGAACCACCACCTGTCCCAAGTACACGTACCTCACATTATCCATTAAGTAATAGAATTCGTAGCTTTTCCTCCAATAAATATTACCTCCATATTATTATGCTTCGATAAATTAATTTTACCACCTTATTACAAAACTACAATAATTTTGTTACTATTCTTACACACACCGCCGACAGACAAATACACACAAAATTCCTAATAGTGTGAGAAAGAAAAAGAAATGTAACGTTGGAATAACATATTCTTTATAGTATATCGAACAATATCGATCCGATATGAAATTTTGAGATTTTATATTATATGGTCGATAATATTCGAATCTTTATTTTAGAATAAAATTAAGTTAACATTAATCACGTAGTTTATCAGATGATTAAACTCCAAATCAAGATCCAATAGTGCATATGGTCGGTATTTTGATAGATTCGCCGAAGATATATGTTTAGCGATAAAATAAAAAAATTAAAAAAAACATTTCCGAGAAAAAAGTGAAAAAAAAAGAAATATTCAATATTTACAAGAACCATAGTGTTCATGGCTGAAAGGTTAAGACTATAATTAGAGATGATAGTTAGAGATTAAGGACGGCTTAATCCTCTTGATTAACCTAATTACCGAATCACAGCGAGAGCGCCGCCGCAGTATCCAGCCGCCATGCAAACCCTCCGCAGTCCATTCTCAACACGTCGCACGGCACCGTTTTGGACGCCTTCTCGTTCCCGCACGTGACCGCTCTCACCCTGCACGTGAACGCGGCGCATCCCACCGGCACCGCCACCCCTTCACCAACCACCAACCCCACCGCCACCTCATCCGCCTCCCCCGCCACCATCCTCCTGTACGCCGTGTTCGTCCACCTCACCCGGTTCAAACCGTCCGTTACGAACCCCGGACACGTGTCGACGTATAAGCTCCTCACCTTCTCCTCGTCCGTACGCCCTATCCCACCGTGCGGATAACAACCACCCGTCCACGTGTCCGTCACGTGCTCCACCTTCACAAACGACGACGCCACCACTCGTTTCAACACCGCCGCCGTGGAGTCGAGAAAACCTCCACCACCACCAGCAGCAGCCGTCTCACCGCCGTTCTCGAAGCTCAGCCACAAAGGATACCTCTGCTTCGCCGCCGTCCTCTCCACGGACGGAGCCTCCGGAAGGAGCGGGAGCGTCTTCATCACATCCGCCTCTCCGCCGCTCACCGATCCGGCGGAGTCGGTTTTCTCCGGCGAAGATCTATTTCTCCTCCGATTACACTTCTTACCAACTCCACCATCCTTAGTACACCGCCTCCTCTTGCCGCGGCCGGATTTAACCGAAGGACTGTTCTCCGCCGAGACGGAGCTGCTACTTCCGCCGCCGGAAACAGATCCATTTCCGGAAGCCGGCTTCGGCGCAATCGGACGAAACCTCAGCATTATTCTATCCATCTTCGAGATATCGTACGCACCTCCGGCATACCTCGCTATACAGCACCCTCCCCGTTGATCCATTTTCATTTTTCTCCCAAATCAAATCAAACTAAACACACCCTAGAAATGGCGAGAGAATGATCTCAGTTCTCATATCCGGCGACACGTATTTATAGACGAGTTCGCACGTACGAGGGGTAGTAATCCGGTGCGGTACGTGCGAGGTGTGTGATTGGCGGAGGGGGGTACGTGGCGGTAGCGGCGAGGGGGATCCTCGTGACAGTAGGCGGGAGCAGCCAATGGGAGGGGAAAGAGGGTGGGGTCCATGGGAGAGCCAATGAGGAGTGGGTGTGTGGCGATTGCTTGCGCCAAAAGAGGTGGCACCTAGGGTTTCTAAGCATGGGGAATCGTGTACAGTGGTGGAACATCCAGAAGGAAACACGTGTGTAGACACCTCGGTGGTCTTTGCTGTGAGAGATCGCGCCACGTGGAGGGAGTTTTCAGTTATGATATTTTTAAACAAGGTAAGCGGTGTTGAAGGGGTGACTTGGTAAAATAGGATAGCATTGGATTGGCTCCCACATAATCTTCGGACCCACTTTCTCATATGTTACTATCATTTTTAACTGTAATCATTTAGATATTTACGATCTGAACTTTAGGATTATCCTAAGTATATAGGTATCTACTATTATAATACGAGTGAAACACAAGAAAGTAAGATAGAGGATTGAGATTGGGATTGGCTCGATCCAAATTCAAGAATTTGAGTGCAAAATTTACAGGATCAAATCACCTATTTCAAAAACTCTGTCTCATTGTTGTCCTATAGACTATGTACCTAAATGGCTACTGTCCATTTCGTTAATTTGTATCATAGTTATTTCGATGCCTACTCTTATAAGAAAGATAGTTTTTGGGACAGATAATTTGGTAGCAAAATTTACAATTTCGTTATAATATGGGTTCTCAAAGCATACCTAATATGAGAAAAAATTGAGATTTTGTACAATTTTGGGGTACTCTTGAATTTGCCCCTTTAACCTTGTGCACATTTTCACCAAACGATGCTAATTGAATTCCATAAATTCTAATTTTGTGTAAAATCATGATGGTTATTTTATCGTTACGTTCAAACTATGAAGCAAGTCACAATTAGCTAAGTTATTTCAATTATTTTTGTGTACCATAATTGTGTACCTCTTGTGTGTACCATACCACAAGCATGTCGACATGTGACGCTTTTCATTTAAAATAGTGGGCCACATATGCCACATGTCGACACCCTTATGGTGTGGTATATACACAAGGGTACATAATTGTGGTACACCTAAACCTTTGTGTTGTCTAAACGAGCACAAAATCTATGTATTATTTCCATTGGTATACCATTTTGTTTTAGTCCGTTTCTTGTTATGTATATTATCTATAGATAGATAGAGAATTAATAAGCTAATATTGTTAATGCATGCTACAATGAAAATGATGGTGATTTCTCTCCCTCTCTCTCTCCCTCTCCCTCTCTCTCTCTTAATGGTGATTAGTCATTGTCTTATCTTTATGTTTGACTGTATGAGTAGATGTTCCAATAATTCACATGCTGCTACTAAAGGAATGCAATGTTGTTCTGTTGGTATTATAAACTGCTATTACAAGTAAACTATTAAATAACAAAATGAAATAAAACAACAAAAGGAGAAAACCGTCGAGTCGAGGAAGGCCTCTCTCCGCAAGACGAAAAACGCCCCGGTAGTGCTCTCGGTTGTGGCGTTTCGTCCCCAAAGATGGAACGACGACGTCTCAAGGATTGCAGCACCGCAGATCTTTGAGCTCCGTGAGCTTGGACTTTTCCGGGCGAGCATGTTGGAGACTTGAGCTAAGAAGCGACTAGGATGAGATGCAGAGCTAACTATGGAATGTTGTTGTTTTGCGGGTGTTGGAATGACATGCGGACTGGTCCTATTTATAGGCAGTCCCAGCTCAGGTGTTGATTGCAGGAGCCATTAATGCTGGAGATCGTGGATGGTAAGTGGAGTGGTGGAGAGATGGAAGGTCGGCGAAAAGGCTCGCGCGCATGAGCATGTGTGGCCCAAGCCCACCACATGTCACTTAGTTGTCTTCTACAATATTGTAGAGACTTAAATACCACACAAAACATTATTCATTAATCGATGTGGGACATGATTAATGTAATAACTCTCCAAAACCCGAATAAGGTAAGTTTCTCCACTTTAGGTAACATATTAGTTTTGTCCCCCCAAACTTCGAGCCACTATTTCTCACTCACCGAAAATCGGAATCGAGAAATTAAGCACACTATAATTATCTACTCGAAACGTAGATCGACGTCATATATCTCAAAATATTAATCGGTTAAATATCGAGGCTCGAAAATACGATCGAAAAAGGGCTGAATTTTGCCCAAGCCAAATTAGCATTTAATGCTAATTGAATTTCCATAATAACTAAATAATTTATTTTTATATATATATATATATATCGATTCCAACATGTTCCAATGGTTCTATAGATGCTTATCTACCCATGCAATTGGAATACGAAAAAACAATGAGAACTATGGAAAAATGCCACCAAATAATTTAAATGCAGAATAAGAATTTCCCCTTTTTCACATTTTTCACTTTAATAATATTGGTTGGGAATTTAAATTAAGGATCAAATTAAGGACCAGTATATAAAAAAAAAAAACTTACGAAAAATTAATTACATTAAATTTAAGTATAATCATAAATAATTTTTAATAATTGAACTCAATTCTCACTCATATCCACCATCCACATGTCATTCTCAAAATGAGATCACAAGATCTGGGTAATTGAATCTTCTATTTAATATTATTATAATTATTAGTTTAATTAAACTACAATTTAAATCGCTATAATTAATATGTATAATATCTTGCCTCCTTTATACCATACTTACTAATACTATACGGCCCATTGTATTGTAATATTTTATTTATTTAATACCATCATAATATCAGTAACAACTCTACCAATATCTCAAATCTCACCACCTTTAAATCCGACAAAGATTTACGTAAACACTATGTCACTTCGATTGTGAATAATTTAATAGAATAAATCTCGGATTTAGGCTTTGTGGACTTAAACTCTGGCCCTTGTCGTTTTCAATTATTTAAACTAATTAATTAATTACGTTTTTATATTCAACTATTAACCACGCTTACCTGTCTGGCACACAGATTTACGCCCTTAAAACCATGATTGTAATACATAAACAATATTAAATTATTATAATATAAATTACTCTCTCAACTCTATTCATATGGTCTTGTATATTATATCGTATTATTTTATTAATCATGTCTTTCTTTCTATAAAAGGAAAAAAAATAAACACTACAAATCGCAAAATTTCATGTGGATACACATTATTTACACATAAATGTCAAATTTCTTAAACTTCGTGACGAAAGGCCCCGAAACCCTACTTGACAGTATGTATGGGACGGAGTAAGTACTATTCTATCATTCTTTGTTTTGTATCTTGAAGAAATTCGCAACCGCTATTTGAAATACGTTGAAAATAATCTAGTCAAATTTCTTAAACTTCGTGCCGAAAGGCCTGAAACCTACATGACATTGTGTATGGGACGGAGGAAGTACTATTCTATCATTCTTTGTTTTGTATCTTGAAGAAACTCGCAACCGTTAATTGAGGTACGTTGAAAATAATCTTCTGCTAATTATAAATGATAGATTCACATATAGCAGTTCTAATGTAATTTACGATTTCGGTATAAGACAAATATCTCAACTGCTATGTTATCCGGATAATGTGCAATTCTATCTTGATTAGTGTGAATTTTGCTTTTTCCAAATATAGGTAGCAAAATCTAACTCTATATACAAAGATCCACTAAAAAATGGGACACATAAAACAATCAAATTGATAAAGTTTGAAATGGAAAAAGAAAGGCAATTTAATAATGTCCTTGTGTTTGTCCCAATGCATGTAATAATGTGTGTTAGCTTAAGATAGAAACAGGCATCTGGGCTCGTGCCACGTGTTGGTGATGCAGTTGAAATGTTGGACTGTGTTTGGGTTCGCTGGTCCAATGAATTAAAAAAAATGTGAAGTCCATGAAAACGGGTCACAATAATTGCTGCTTTTTAGGACAGCAAATAGAGGGTAATTTGAACTACCAATTACTTTGAATTATTTAATTGGCTGTCAACGTACCTAAAATGGGATTTTAATTTCATTTCTTTAATCCTAACATAGTAACCTTAAGTTAGTTGAGAAATGGTTTTGCAGAAAGGGTGACATAAAATGGAAAGAATCTCAATTACTCTAGCTTATCTTAATTTGCTTCACTTTAAGTGTACAATATTATTTTTTAAGTGTACAATATTATTTTTTTTGGATGACGAGGGTAATCCACAACTGCTACCGAAGTGTATACTGAGTAAATCTCGTTCTTGTGCTCTAACTTGCAAAAAACACATGAGGATTCAACCACCCTAGACTAACCATAGGTGAGTCAGGTGACAGACTTATAAATTGCGGTTTTGATGGCTTTTGAACCATGACAATATTGTTAGTTTGGGATACCTAAGAGTGGATTTAAAATTTATATTAACCGAAAAAGAGAATGCGGAATATGTAACTTTGACAGAGTATGAAATGATAATTTTTTTTAAAATATTAAAGAAATCTTGTGTGAGAATAATTTGGAGAAGGTGTATACACGCTCTCTAAATTCGCTAGTGGCGCCAAGCCATAGTATAGTACTCCTTTCGTCTCATTCGACTTATATAGTTTCTTTTCAATTTTTTCAGCATGAAGATTAAGATAAGTGGGTGATTATATGTAAAACGATAGGTCTTACAAAGAAAATGTGAAATTTGTGTAGTAATTATTTTCTTTTTTAGGAAACAAGATAAATTGAGCGTGATGGCCCGAAAAAAAATACAAAACAAATCAAGTGGGACAGATGGAATAATTGATTATTTATTTTTCAATATAATAAAAATGAATTTACAATTAGGACGAGGGGGATCTGATTACAAATTCAAGGGGGGAAATTTGTCGAAAGGAGGAATACACCCACCCCTTCAATCCGGAGTGATGGGACGGATGTAAAATACATAAAATAATACTCCGTCCGTCTCATTCATCTTATCTAATTTTTTTTTTCGGATTGTTACATTTATCTTGTCTCATTAAAAAAATGATAATTTATTTGTAAACAATTAACTCTTCTTTTGTGAGACCAATTCATTTACACTTAATTTTCAACTCTCTTTAATAATAATGCTGAAAATAAATGAGACAATTTCAATAGGATGGAGGGAGTAACTTTAATAATAATTGTAAAATTATTTGCAATATGACAAGAAAATAATAATTATATAGGATACATTATATATTACTCCATCTCTCTCATTCGATTTGTCTTGTTTCTTTTCGATATAGAAATTAAGATGAGTGGTTGGTTGTGGGATAGAAAGGTAGGTCCCACAAAGAAAAAGTGAAAGTATATATAGTAATTATTTTCCATTTTAAGAAATAAGACAAGTCAAGTGAGACAATCCAAAAAATAAAACAAGACAAGTCAAGCCGGACAGATGGAGTATGTATTTTTAATTCAATGAGAATGGTAGAACTCATGGGCTGGTAGACGGCTTTGAATCGGGCTTGGCTGGTCCACTTGTGGGCCATAATCAGCTGCATCTGGATCCCCGGCTACAAATATAGTCCAGCCCAATTTCGCTATTCATTTTGATACTAGACTTGTAGTCTTTATTTACGGATTTATAATTTGATAAACAAAATTTAATATTTTTTCGAGGCTTTAAATATATAATTTCAAGAATTAAAATAGTGAATTTTGAAAGTACATATGTAAACTTTAAACAATAAAATTAGAAACTTGTAGCTCCACACGCACCTCCTGAATCCGCCGATAGATTTTTCTCTCAATTGTAAAAATCGCAAATGAAAATATTTGCAAAACTTAACCTACACCCAAATTCTTTTTATCTAACCATACCGACTATTACACAAGAATATAGTTAACCGAATAACGAAGTTTTCTTAAATTACGACTACGGAATACCCTTACCAAACAAACACAAATCCTCATGCCTCACAATTTAGACGAAATGCCGGAAACGGCACGGACAACAAGCTCTCTCCGGAGGATCTTCCCGGCCGCAGATTTTGGGATCGAATCGATAAATGCAACACGCCTTATTTTCTTATAAGGAGCAACCTGCTTCGCAATGTAATCCATTATTTGAGTTGCAGTGATACTACTTCCCGGTTTCGTTACCACGTACGCCATCGGAATCTCACCGGCTTCTTCGTCTGGATACCTGCTCGTTCGCATCTATAGTGAGGTCTCAACAAACTACGTACAATCTAGATCGAGAAAAGATGAAGAATATTGCTTACGGAACCACCGCTGCATCGGCGATTTGAGGAACCGATTGAAGCAAATGCTCCAACTCGGCCGGAGGGACCTGCAATAAGTTAGAAATCAGTAATTTTTCCAAACACTACAAAAATCATGCAAATAGCGACGAAAACCAAAACCGTCGGTTTTTTAGTGACAAAACCAAATTGATGAACATTTGTAAGGCAAGATGATTACTTGATAGGCTTTGTATTTGATCAATTCTTTCAACCGATCAACAATGAAAAGAAAACCCTCTTCATCGAAGTAACAAAGATCTCCGGTCTTTAACCACCCTTCTTCAGAATCTAAGGTTGCAGCTGTTGCTGCTTCATCCCCAGCATAACCTAATCACAATCGTGATCGATAAATTAAAAGATAAGATACGGGTTTTACTCGTTATAAAAAATACTCCCTCCGTCCCATTCATACTGTCATGTATACCATTTCGGGTTGTCCCACTCATACTGTCTCATACCCTAAATGGTAAGAAATGAGTGGATCACAATCATCTAAATAAGTGGACTCCACTATTTTATACTTTTACACCACTACTTTAACCTTTATACCCACTATCTTAAACTCCGTGCCGAAACCCAACAAGACATTATGAATGGGCCGGAGGGAGTAGTTATTAATTGACAACCTTTCATAATTGAAGGGCCTCGTAGCCATAGCTCTCCGCGTTGTCCGGGAGGCAAGGCCTCTCCGCTCTTAGGATCGACTATCTTAGCTTCGAAGTTCTCCGATAATCGACCCGCAGATCCGTATCGTACCTCCTCCGGCCCTATAGTTCGTGTTGCCCCTCCGGTGCTCTCGGTAAGACCATAACCCTATACAACAGACTCGATCAATTAATAATTGATAATTCCTTGCTACATCATAATCACATGTTCTTTTAATGGTCAATATTAGTCATTTTAGAAATTTCAAACAAAATTATCAATTAAACTCACCTTGAAAAAAGATAATATTCCTTAGTCATACAAACTTTTCAACAAATACAAGTAAGAGAAAGTTTTTTATTTCTATACTTCAACCTTTTGCAGTAAGTCCAAAATGGCTTTCATGTGGTAAACAAAAATATGATTAGGGTTTCATTAAATACTCACAACACACTATGACAATAAGAAAAAAAACATGGCCTATAAATAATTAAATAAATAAATATAACACATGTGGGCTTGTAACCAACACTTTTGAGTTCAGATCTCTGTTATACTTTTTGCTGCAATAATTAAAATGTTATGATAATTATTGAAATGATAATATATAAAAACATTGAATTAGGATCAGTTTGGTAAGAGAGTTTCGAATTATTAATTAATATATAAACCTTGAGCTAAGTCTATTGTTATTTAAAAAACTATATATAATTTTTATTTAAATAATTGCGAAACAAAATTTGATTCCGAGCTACGAAATAAACATCTGTCTTAATATTTAAGTTTATTGTATTTATTTTGATAAGAAGAAATGAAATCATTTATTATTCTATCAATTTTTAACACCTACATATAGTATAGCTTGGTTGACATGGGAATTTCCGTATAGAGCATTATATCATTAATGCATGTATAAGAGATTAAAGTTAAATCTCGACAAAGAAATATTTGATAATAATTTCGATTAGATAATAATTTCTTTCAATCTCAACTTAAGTTGTTAGACTAAAATAATGTTCGATAAAATAATAACTTCATAAAACAATATTTTTCTCCAATTCCAATATTATTATTTAAAGTTGTTTTAACTATATTATGCTAAAACTAAAAGTATATGTAATATTTTTAAGAAAATAATAGTCAAACAAAATTAATTATGCAATTAATACCTGTAAAATCTCCACGTGCGGAAAGTTCTCGCGAAACCGCTCGGAAATTTCCTTCCCGAGCGGCGCTCCGCCGCAGCCGAGCAGCTGCAGGGAGGACAAGTCGTACTTGTGCACCAAATCGGACTTCGCCATCGCCAACACCAGCGGCGGCGTCACCGGCATGTAGGTAACCCTATACCTCTCCACCGCCTCCAGCATTTTCACGAAATCGAATTTCTCCATGAGCACCATGCTCTCCCCCAGCGCCGCCGCTCTGATCAGCATGAAGAAGCCGTAGACGTGGAACAGTGGCAGAGTGAAGATCGAGACCGGATGGATCGGATCGCCGTTTATATCTTTCGGCGTCTCGTCTGCATCCATTTTGTTGCGGTACAGCCCCGCCGTTAGCGCGATTAGGTTGCGGTGAGTCAGCTCGACGCCTTTCACGTTCCCGGTGGTGCCGGAGGAGTAGAGGATCCCGGCGGCGTCGGACTGGTCAATTAAGGCGGCGGCGGCGGATCTCGGATCCTCAATTTCGAGCATCGCGAGAAATTGGGGCGAATCGAGGTTGATAATGCGGAGGTTCCCCGGGAGCTTTCCGGAAGTTTCCGAGATGGCGAAGGCGATGGCGGGTTGACTCAGCCGGAGTTGGTGAGCCACCTCGGAGCGAGTCGACAGCGGGTTGGACGGCGAAACGGTTACACCTAGAGAGAGGAGAGCGAAGTATAAGACCGGGATGTGGAGTGACGGCGGGGCGAGGATGAAAGCGACGTCGTTTTTTGAAATTATAGGCTTGAGAGAGGCGGAGAGGGAGGCGACTCTGCGGAGGAAGGCGGAGTAGGTGAGGTGGCAGTCGGTGGCGGCGTCGATGAGGAAGGGGGTGGTGGAGAGGGCGGAGGAGGTGGAGGTGGTGGAAGAATGGAGGAGAGATACGGCGTATTGGAAAATGGAGAGTGGCTGAGACGGCGGAGGGAGAGGGACAGCGGGGCGGAGGCTGTGGTATATCTTGGTTTTCCGGCAGAAGCCGTTTTGGGGATCGATGGATTCCGCCATGGGAGTGAAGCTTTGAGATGATGACATCGATCGAGGTAGTTGGCTGCGGTATATATACAAAAATGTCAACTCAGTATTTAATTATTACCAGAAAATTATACGTTATACACCCATACCCTTATGTTTTTAAAATTACCATAATATCTTATTATAATAATATAGTATAATATAATATCATGAAAATTTTATATGCATAAAAATGAATATTTCAATTCCAAATCAATCTTAATTTTAATTCAATTGAACTCAATTAGAATTTCATTAAATTGAGGGGCAAATGCTTTATTCTTTTATTTTCAATAGATACACATTTACATTAAAAATTCAATTTCAAATCTAATTGTATTTCAATCTAATTAATTTTTCGAAAAAATATTTACGTTAAATTTCTTTTAAACTGTTTAATAAATGATTTCTTTTCAAATTATTCAAAATAATATATTATTATCTATATAAAAATCAAATATTCTAATTTTAAATCAATTTAACTTTCATTAAATTTAGCGGTAAATAAATTATTCTCTTTATTAACTTATAGATGTACAACTACGTCTATAAAAAATACAATTCAATTAGATTCAATCTCAATCCAAATTCATATCTTATATATTTAAAAATCGAATGTTTAAATTGCAAATCAATTAGAAATCAATTGTAAATCAATTTCAAATATCTATTCAATTGGATCCAATTGAGAATTTCATTAAATGATGGGTAGATTTATTATTTATCAAATTTATGTATTAATTTAATTTATGTGTAACAATCTAATCTAATGGATTGATTTATTTCTCAAAGTGCTTTACAATTTAATTATATCCAATTGAGATTTTCTATAAATTTAGGGGTAAATTAGTGATTCTTATTATATATATATATATATATATATATATATATAGGGTGTGGATCCAATAAAAATGAAGTTTAAGATATTAAATAAGAAGGATTTATAATCATAGATTCTTATCTAATGAATAGTTAAGATTAATAATAGTTTTTTATTTTTGTAAAAAGTAATATTAAGAAAATGACAATTTGGGCATGAAAAATATGCATATTTAAAACTCTTCATAACTCCTCTCCCAAAATAAGGAAACTCTTGGAGAGAAATAATTACTAATTTAATGTTTTTCCAAAAAAAACCATTTATGGAAGATTTTGGACCACATTTTCCAATTCCAAATACAATTAATTTTCTTAAGTCAACGATATTATGTTTCCATATGAATGACATTATGCATAATAATTACATTGAACATATTAAAACATATATATTTAAATATGCATATCAAATGAAATAATTGTGGATATGATCTAATTACCATAATTCACGAATAATATCTTATTATATAATATAATAATAATATAATATAATATAATATAATATAATATAATATAATATCATGATCCAGACAATTTTCACTGGGCTTGGACTGGGCTTATCGAAATCTTAGATTGATTTTAAAAAATTGAAATTACTAGTACTTTTTTTAACCTCGGACCGGAAGTTAATCCGATCCTCTGTCCGATTTTCTGGCGTCTCACATACATTTTAACTGCGATAATCCTAAAGTTCAAATCATAAATGTCAAAATGCTTACAGTGGGATAAAAGTGAAACTCAAGAAAGTGGGACATAAGATTCTGAGTGGTGGAACCACACCACCTCTATGCAATGCGCGATTTATAATCGGATTTAGGTTCCAAGTTTAAAATGAGAATCATTGTAGTTTTTTCTATGAATTTGAAATTTTAATTATATATATAAATGACTATAAAATCTTAATTCAAATTAACCTTATCTAAACATTGGGACGATTACAAAATAATTAGGTTATATATAAAAGCTCGGATGAAATCGATCTCACGTAAAATTGGATTTTTTTAGCTATGTAATTAGGTATGAGTTGGATCAATAAGTAAATATATATAAATCAATAAGTTTGACCAAAATGTTAAAATAGAATCTTACTAAACATCCCTCACAATGCTATAGATTATATTTTTTCAATCTAAAATAGTCATTTACAATTGAGGGAAATTTTAGTTGTTTACTGAATTTGTGTACAACTAAATCCTCATTGGAGCCACAATCTAAGGACAAGCTCAAGGTATAGATTAGGTGTATTTTTAATATTTTAATATTATACAATTTATATTGCATGAGTAAAAAAACAAATGGTAAAATTTGCAGTTACTCTTTTATATATATATATATATATAAAAAGTTACTTGAGTAAAATCTTATAATCACTAGAGTAAAGTATGAGTTTTATAGCTTCTTTTATATTGGCGATTTTTTTTATCCTATTATATGTATTCATTTCATGTTCCACTAATAGAATTATAATAAGTGTATTTTTTAAATTATTATATACCGGGATTAGTTAAATTTAAAAAAATAATTATCTTAGATAAAAAGAAATTTGTATCACGATTCTATCGATGGAGTATTTTTAATTTATTATATACCGTAATTTGGATTATTTAAATTTAATAAAATAATTATCTTAAATAAAAAGAAATACTATGTATCACGATCACATCGATGGAGCATGGAATCAAAAGGAAAAATAAAACAAAATAAAATTGAGATAAAGAATCTCGACTGCTTTTATATCATATTATCGAATATTATTATCAAATATAGTACTACCTCCGTCCCGCTATTACTGTCTCAATTTTAATTTGGAAATAAAAAGTCATCATCATCTCTCCTATTTTATTATCTTCCATCTCTTACTTTATCATATATTATCAGTCATCTTCTATCTCCTACTTTATCATCTACAATCTCTCATATTTTATTATATAATTTTTTAATTTCTGTATCGAAAATAAGTGAGACAGAAATAGCGGGACCGAAATAGTATATTACTCCCTCCGTCCCATTATTAGTGGCCACCTTTCCTAATTCGGATGTCCCGCTATTAGTGGCGACGTCCCAAATTGGTAAAAAATTACCACTCTCTTTCCTACTTTATCATCTTATCTCTCCTACTTTATCATCTATTTTCATTATTATACTCATTTTTCTCTCATACTTTATCATCTTCTCTCTCCTACACTCTCATTATCACACTCATCTTTCTCTCCTACTTTATTATCTACTCATCTCTCATACTTTATTACATATTCCCTTAATTCTCGTGCCGAAAAGAAAGGCGCCACTAATAATGGGACGGAGGGAGTATTTTAGAAAACTTTTCATTTACAAAAGTGACTATAGAATATATACTAATAATTTACAAAAGTGACTATAGAATATATGCTAATAATAATATTCATTATTTGTCTTGATAAGATTTGGTAATGGTTAAAAGGGTGCCCTAGAAAGAGAATAGATTTGCTTACTTGTTGCGGTTAGAAGAAAATCTTGAGATTAATCTTTAATGGGAAACCCCGTTGCAATCGATTTCGTAGATTTCTTGAATGCTTCACCAACGGCTTTTCACGCAGTAGGTAATAATTTCTTCAATTTATGCTAATCGCTACTCCAGTCTTTTAATTTCGTGGGAATTTTTGATTTGCAGTAGTTTTCCACTTATCGAGACTTTGTTAATCGTCTGATTTCGAAGCAAAAAAGCAATTTTACTTGCGATTTTCAAATCTAATGTTGAAATCAGTCGTGTTTCTGTTCTCATCGAGGCGAGCAAAACGAGGAGTCGCATTGAGTGTTGGTTGATTTTTGTTTCCTAATTATGTGATGTGTTTGAGGATTTATGGATTCAGAAGTAGGGTTTTCAAGCTAAATATAAGGCTGGATTTTTTTTATTTTTTATTTTTTTTCATTTTTGCTAATTATTTTGCGTTGATCTGTTGATGATTTAAGAAATTGTTGCTTAATGACATGGTTTCTGTGATTAGATGAAGCGAAGAGGATATTGAAAAGCGCGGGATACGCGCATCTCTCGGAGAGGGATGATTGGAAACTAGAAGCTGGCAAGAAATATTACTTCACCAGGAATCACTCCACAATTGTTGCTTTTGCTGTTGGTAAAAAGTATGTTAGTTTTAGTTCCATATTATTTTCCTGTACGATTTTACCTCAACATCCGCCGTGTTCATGACTCTTTGTTCTGCTAATACATAAATGACTATAGAAGGACTTCAAAGACGAATAAAACATGAGTGCTGTTATGAATTTGTATGGATACGCTAGTAAATGTGATGCAAGTGTTGTTGCGTATAACGCGGAGTGACAGTTTGGTACTTTTTGTAGGTACGTAGCTGGAAACGGTGTTTATATAGTTGGTGCTCATACAGACAGTCCGTGCCTAAAACTTAAACCAGTTACAAAGGTGATAACTTATGCACCCTCCGTCCCATTAAAATCGTCCCCTTTCTCTTTTCGTCACGGAGATTAAGAAATTTTATTTAGATATATATTAAGAAATTAACACAGTTTTCGAGGAATGGTTGGTGCGAAGGTATGAGAATTCATCCAAAATTTATTAAGGCATAGTTGAGGCAATTGATTTTTTTTTTGGTTATTTTTTATGTTGTAATTAAATAAATAATCTAAAGTTTCCAAAAAGTTAAAAATCATAATTTTCTGTGTTCGGAGCGAAGCGGAATCGTGTGAGGGATAAACTTTTGGAGAAAGAGTGTGTATAAGAATGTGGGGTGGGTAGTGAGTAATGAGGGGCCCACCTGATTTTTGAATGTAGAGTTAATATTGTCATTTTATGAAAGGGGACACTTATATTGGGACAGTCTAATCGGGAAAGGTGGACACTATGGGACGGAGAGAGTATGTTTGTATTTTCATTTGATTTGTACTGTGAAGGAAATGAAAATACGAGTTCAGCAGAAAAGGTCTAATTACGCACATTTCAGGTTACGAAAGGTGGGTTTTTGGAAGTTGGTGTGCAACCTTATGGAGGTGGGTTGTGGCACACGTGGTTCGATCGTGACTTGACTCTAGCCGGAAGAGTGATAGTCCGAGAGCAGAAAGATGGCTCTGAATCCTACTCGCATCAGCTGGTCAGGCTTGAGGAGCCTATTATGCGTATTCCAACTCTGGCAATACACTTGGACAGGTGCTTGTATTTGTGATCCTATATCCGTTATTTAGTTCTTATATATTTTGCTAATTTGTGATTCTATCGCCTTGATAGGGATGTGAATGATGGCTTCAAGGTTAACAAGCAGACTCACCTTGCTCCCATATTGGCTACATCCGTTAAGGTAATCTAGAAATGATATGCATTATGTGTACAGTTATCATTTCACTTGGATCAGTGAAACTGTGTGAAGTAGAAAACATGCTTTACCCTTTTCACACTCGAGTTCAAATGTTTGCTCTAGCTTGTACGGTAAAACAAGATATTGAAGTGCAATAACACGATATACCTAATATGGCTAATAGAACCTAACTGCCTTATCTAGAAATACGTAATATGGATGAACATCAAGGTTTCTTTTTTTTTTTTTAATCATTTCTAGTTTGGTATTATGGGAGAGAATCTTAATAGTCCTTCCGTCCCGCCCGACTTGTCTTGTATTCCTTTTCGGGCCGTCCCACTCGACTTGTCTTGTTTCATAAAAAGGAAAATAATTACTACACAAACTCCCACCTTTTCTTTGTGGGACCTACCTTTTTACACACAACCACCCACTCCTCTTAATCTCCGTGCCGAAAAGAAACAAGACAAGTCGGGCGGGACGGAGGGAGTAGAAGGTAGTCCTTTTGCTCAGATCTGGCATTATATTTTGTTGTCCACCTTTGCAAATATCTTCTTGCTATCCATGGGAAGCATCTTTCTGGTGTTCTCTAAACTGTAAATCTCAGAAAGAATATAATAGGAATTTCTGGCAGTTATAAGAGCTGAATTTCGAGCATTAGAGGGACGCCCGTGGTTAAAATTTATACAATGAATTTTGTCCTGCATATTTGCCCTTTCTTGTTTAAGTTCTTCTGCATCTCTTCATTTATGCCGAGGCTTGAGAAGTTACTCCTCTCCAAGAACTGATAGATTCTTTATAATCTGCAATTGTTAATCTATTCTCTTGTTTAGTATTCCCATAATTATCTCATATGTGATTTGTGGACGGCTAAAGCATACTCAGTTCACATGAATATATCATGATGCAGGCTGAGCTATTTAAGTTGACTGGAGAGAACGGTTCCCTTGAAACTGGATCAGGTGATGCGAAGAAGTTAGATGGAAAGACGAACACAAAAGAAAAGCACCATCCCCTTCTATTGCAGGTAAGCAGATGTTCTTTCCTCTCTTTCTTTCTTTCTCTCCCCGTTTTGAACTTCCATCTATAAAATTTTAGCTTCAAATTTGAATTTAGGTTATTAGATAACTTGAGAAAGGAATTGATTTCACGACGATGTTTTAATCATTTTTTTTATCTTACCCTTCCTCTGTTATTGCAGATGATTGGTGCCCAGCTTGGATGCGACCCGGAAAACATATGCGATTTCGAACTGCAAGCATGCGATACTCAAAAAAGTATTGTTGCTGGTGCATTGAAGGAATTCATTTTCTCCGGAAGACTCGATAACCTCTGCATGTCATATTGCTCTCTAAAGGTTTGTGCCGACTACAAAAGTTGAAAAACTCCATTTAATCGAAGAACAGTCGAAGGTCTTGTTATAAGCGTCAAGATTATAGTTCAAAAAAACTCGGGCTTATAACAATTTACGTACCCTTTAAATATGAGATATCCCATTTACGCGAATGCGGTCTTTATTTGTAAATATCAATTCTAACGAGTAATAGCTGTTAATACGTCTTCATTTCAGGCACTGGTGGACTCTACTTCCTCCGCAAGCAGTCTTGAGGAGGAGACTGGCGTAAGAATGGTCGCGTTGTTCGATCATGAGGAGGTCGGCTCTAATTCTGCACAAGGAGCGGGATCACCCGTAATGTTGGATGCATTATCACGAATCACCAATTCCTTCAGCTCAGATACGAAGGTAGAAACATCATTTTTAAAATCTTTAATCAAGTAGATTACACGAAATAGCCCTGAAATCGTACGCTTTTAACGTTTCTATCGCAGTTGCTGCCAATAGCGATTCAGAAGAGCTATCTCGTCTCAGCTGATATGGCTCACTCCTTGCACCCTAATTATATGGTAGAACTACACCCTTTCTTCTTCGCTATATGTACCAAAGATGTAAATGATTCTTACCGATTTGTTACGTATATTTCGTTATCAGGATAGACATGAAGAGAACCACCAGCCGAAGATGCACGGTGGGCTCGTCATAAAAAGCAACGCGAACCAGAGATACGCGACAAATGCAGTGACTTCCTTCTTGTTCAGAGAAATAGCAACCAAGCACAACCTTCCTGTACAGGTTGGATACTCAGTCTCTCTTGATAGTTCTTAAATCTAGGTGTGAGTATATAGAGGGGGTTTTTCGTCCGATCATAGTACCGTACAGAAATTTTTAATATGAAAAATACCATACCGTATAGAACCGTTCGGCATTACCAACATTTTAGTATGAAATACTTCCTTTGTCCCGCTATAAGCATATCAAAACTTTTCGGCATGAGAATTAAGAAAAGTAGATCATAAAGTACGAGAGAGTAGTAGATGAGTGAGATAGTGAGAGAAGATGAGTGAGAGAGTAGATAATAAAATAGGAGAAAGAAAATAAGTGACGATGAGAGTGGATGACAAAGTAGGAGATAAACGATAAAATAGGAGTGAAGGTAGTAATTTTTTGGCAAATTGAATCCGAGCTACTTTTAACGGGACATCCCAATCGGAAAGGTGAGTCACAAATAGTGGGACAGAGGGAGTATATCTTATACTGATATCATACCGTCCTTTTCAGTTTACTAGACTTATATTAAATCGGTACGGTAAGTGCATTATACCAAATTCTCCGTGTTTTTTTCTCCGTCTCTAGTCAGCATGTCCGAGTTCGCACGATCTTCTCTCGGAGCCCCTAAATGATTCTTTGCCGAATATTCGTTTGCAGGATTTTGTGATACGCAGTGACATGATGTGTGGTTCGACTATCGGACCCATTTTGGCGAGCGGAGTAGGGATCCGGACGATCGATGTGGGAGCGCCGCAACTGTCGATGCATAGCATTAGAGAGATGTGTGCAGTTGATGATGTGCAGCATTCTTATGAGCATTTCAAGGCCTTCTACGAGGAGTTCTCACACCTTGATGCTAAACTGGCCGTTGATTTCTAGGGTTCTTAGACTTTGCTGGTCGATGTGGGACTTGTTTCAGTCATTATTATCGATACAATGTGGTGATTCCCAAGTTCGTAACTATTGTTTTAACTTTTAACGCTTCGTACTTTCTTTTATGTTGTTTTCTGCTAACGTATTCATCACACAGAAGCATCACTTTTTGGATTGTCCAACCGAACTTGTCTTGTTTCTAAATAAATTGCCACACATTTACTAACTCAAAAACATTAATGGATCCACACCTCAACCTCATAAATTAATTTTAAATAATTAATTAATTGTATGAGTTATATATCAATCATCACCAATTTATATCAATTTTTCTAAATAATTATGTCGAAATAAAATAAGACAAACTTGATGGAACGTGGGGAGTATAAATATTGAAAAATAATAAAACAAACTTGTTATTCGAAGTTAGTTGATATCGGTCCCACATCGGGGAGGAAAGGTGTATGCCTAACTAGGTTCCTATAAATAACGAGGCGAAATGTAAAGGAAAACAATGCAGCCGCGCGTTAAGCACATAGCGAACTATTCTTTCGCCTTTTACTAAAGAATACCGTGTGCTTGTCGCAATTCAAGCGGCATACGCCTCTTTTTGGAGGGTGTCTTCCTTCTTGGATTGACGCCCCATCAACTCAAGTTGAAATATTTGCTTAGAATGCTTAACAATTATTTGTCTTTGGTCGAAAGTTTTAAATTATTTGTTGTAGATATGTTAGTACACGTAAAATAATAATTTTTCCTTTCATTGAATTTGTTTAATTTTTTCTGTGGGTCTCAAGAGAGAAGGATGGTTAATTGTGTCTTTTTTTTCGTTTAATTTGTCTTATTTTTTTTAAAAGAAAAATAATTATTACATAATTTGAATTTTTTTGTGGGATCTACCTTTTACACAAAATTGCTCGCTCATTCGCAATCATCTATTCTTTTTAATTTTCATGCCGAAAAGAAACTAAGACAACTCGGAAGGGATGGAGGGCATATTTCCTTTATGGCATTTCATTATTATTGTTATTGTTTTCTAAAGTACTCCTCCGTCCTGCTCTAAGTGATCCGTTTCTTTTCGCCGCGAGAATTAAAAAAGTTGATAAAGTATAAAAAATGGGTAAATGTTAAAGTAAGAGAGAAAAGATTAGTGAGATAGTGAGAGAGCAAATGATAAATTAGGAAAAATAAATGATAAAGTAAAGAAGAGAAATAATTAAATAAATGATAAAATATAAGAAAAATTGTGATTTTTTTAAAAAGTTTTTTCCATTTTAAGAAACAGATCACTTGAAATGGGAAGTCCGAAATAAAAACAGATCATTTAAAAGCGGGACAGAGGGAGAAAAATAATGTGGGTCATAACCATTTTAAATAAGTGAGAATCCCACCATTCTAACACATTTTGTCCCACTTTCTTAATTTTCATCCGAAAAGAAACAAGCCATCAATAATGGGACGGAAGAATAATTTTATTCAAAATGCATGGCGATATAAATGGTCAGGTTCAAAAGACTCAACATTGTTATTCTGCAGAACAAGTAAACTGTTTTTCATCTCAACAACAAAACGGAATCTAGTGAGAGAGAGCCTCCAAGTAAGATGTCAAAAAAAAGTATCAGAATACAATATGTGTTTATTAATTAGTGGATCCAAACATACTTGCTTTGAATCAGGAGAGTGCCTTCTTAACCTCTGCTGTCACCTCTTGTGGAGCCTTCTCGGCCGGGAGGTTTGCAACGATACCTTTCTTGTTGTAGTAGTCGATAACCTGAAAACGCACAAACCAACAGCAAGCGTAGCTTAGCAAGCAGCCCAGCATAGTTTAAAGTACATGGCACAGTACAGTCATATATTAGACTCTTGCTACCATAAAAGCACCAGACGAAAGACGATACGCTTGAATTCAAATCCTTTCTTTTTAGCAAAATATTGCCCCAGTTCTTTCTAGATGCCGAAACTAAAGGGTAATACTCCCTCCGTCCCACAATTCTTGTTCCATATCTTTTGAGCGTGGTATTTTAGGAGAGTTCTTGGTTGTAAGTAGAGATGTGGGGCTCTCAAATAAAGTGTTTGTAATAATTTTCTATTTTAGGAAATAAAACAAGAATTGTGGGACGATCCGAAAAGGAAAGTAGAACAAGAACTATGGGACGGAGGGAGTAGATGATTTGTTCCATCTACGGTGACTAGGGAAATATAGCAGGGTAGGTGTATCGGAATATATTTGAATGTTTAATAGGAAAAGAAAAACGACACCAAGCTTCTAAACTCACCGTCATAAATCATCGACTCAAAGTTTATAGAGTTCAAAAGGGCATGCGCATTAATTCACATAAAACCATCATTTGCTAAGTGACTAATTGAACGGGAAATATTGCAGGAGAGAGAAAAACATACTGGTTCTGTCTGCTTGTGGAAAGCTTCAAGCCTTGACTTCAGGACAGCTGCAGTATCATCCTTACGTTGAATCAAAGGCTCTCCAGTTACCTTCACAATGATAAAACTAAATCAGCTTTTTAGCCCTAATCAGTTTAACGCATCAAGCAGCCATATTTATCAAAAAGAAAAATAAGAAACCTAAGATCGCTGACATTAGAATATATATAATTATGGCAACCCGAATGACAAACAAAACTTAAATATCAAATCTGAGATCAAGAACGTAATAAAAAGTAGATAAAAGGATAAAAAAGGAAAATCTCATTCGCAATTGTAGAAAAGGAAAACATTGTATTACATCATCGACCCCAGGAACTTTCGGAGGGGCAAATTTTGTGTGGTAGCTACGGCCACTAGAAGGATGGATCCAACGGCCAGTAATCCTCTCCTCCAAGATAGCATCATCAATTGCAAAGTTCAAAACTTTGTCCACCTTAACTCCTCGTTTGGCGAGCATATCATCAAGCTGAATACGAGAAAAAACCAGTTCAGATGACAAACGTTATAACTTTTACCCAAATGGTAAAAACTTAAATAAACAAATGTGAACCTTTTCTGCTTGGCTAACCGTCCTTGGGAATCCATCAAGAATAAAACCTTTCTGACAGGAAGGCTTCTTTAATGCATCATCAATTATTCCGACAACCAAATCATCGGAAACAAGTTCGCCCTGACAAAATCATAAGAGAAATTATGGTGAGTAGTTATGTCATATAAAGTTAAGGCGGTCAGAGTGCCGGATGTACCTTTTCCATGGTCTCCTTGGCCTTAATTCCAAGGGGAGTCTTTGCAGCAACAGCAGCTCTCAACATATCCCCAGTAGCCAGATGACATAAACAATATTCATCCTTCACTATTGGTGATTGTGTACCTTTCCCAGACCCTGGTGGACCTGCAGTATGAAATGTTTTAGGAATTAGGTTATTTATTGCTCAAAGCATCTTCGGAAAGTGTCGAGTTTCAGGGAAAAAAAAAAGCAATTTCCGGCAGACTAGTTCCTGAAGATGTTGTAATAATGCAGCAATTTCGACAATTGCCCTTTCTGGTTTCATACGTTTTGCGCCGCCAGCTAATTCTTGAAAAAAGCCTCAGAAATCCCAAAAAACAGAACTTTTCTAACTATTGGTATCATGCATTCCAATTCTTCATAAAACGAGGCAATGCTCGATTTAAAGTGAACAGATAAATGTTTTACCTTTGGAAAAGAATATCACAGTTCCATCTAATTTCTATTCTGTTACAATTAAGAAGCCAAAACTCAAAGGTGCATTACAATTGTTCATCAAATGGGGCAATGCCATCCATATTGGAAGCAATGGATCTAATTCTTAAAAATTTGTACCGAACCTCAAACATAATTGCAGAACTGAAATTTTGAAATATATACTGCCGTTACAGATATGATCGGCAAAAGCGCTATATTGGTCAATCCAAGCCACATCTTAAAGATTTGAGCCTCAATTTGTCAATAAAAACAAAATAAATGCATCAGCCATTCATCACTACAGTCAACCTCGACTTCAACATCAGCAAAACTTCCTTTCGAGCCTCAGATTCAATTTTCCTTTCCTAAATTAGCGAGCTTTGAAACGCCCAGACATAATTCTCTATCAAATCTAAGCAACATCTCAGAAATCAGGATTCCGTTGAGAAAAACAGAAATTAAAACCCTAATGCATCTTCGGAGTCAAACCGCTTGTTGAGAAAGCGCGGAAAAAGGTTGCAGAGAGAGAGAGAGAGAGAGAGACGATTTACCAACTAAAATGAGGCGTTTGTCAGGCTTGGATTGGCACTTGAGGCGGCGGAGGAGCTCCGACATGAGATCCACCGATTGCACATCCTCCAGATTCGCCGAAGCCGACATTCTCGCTCGCTTTCTCTCTCTAGATAAGGAGATGCCGGATGAGGGAGGGAGAGGATTTGGAGGAGGTTATGCGGATTCAAAAATTCTTTGCTTGTGTTTGTTTGTTGGGAGGTGGACTTCTGGGGCTTTTCGCCTTTTTCCAAGCCGGCGCAATGCTGAGGCTATGATTCCGAAATGACCGTTTTGCCCCTTGGATTTTATTAAAATGTGTGTTGAATTTATTTCTAATGTTGAAAATTATATACTTGCAGATATAATCGAGGCATTTCTATAATTTTGGAATTATTTTGATCTTAAAAATCATTTATTTATAATACTTAAACGTACAAATAGTAATAATGAAAACAACTTTTAATATTAACCTTTTTTTAATAAAAAGAAATGTAAGTGAAAAAATACCCAGCTCGAGTATGAACATTGCTTGAAGTACAATTACCATCGAGTAAAAACCAAAGTAGCCATGACCATGAGGATGCATTTTCTGCAGCCAACTTTTAGAAAAAATACGCCTTTAGATCACGGAAGTTTGAGACAATAAATTTTAATTTATAGTAAATATTTTAATATAGTCTTTTTTATTTTTTTTTTTTTTTTTTTAACAATAAAACTTTTTTTTTTTTTTTTTTTTCTAAAATTTCAAATATGTGATGTCCTTTAATAAGTTTATTATTGTTATTATTAAAGATGTTATTAATATTAAAAAATATATTTTTAACTAATATTTTATTATTATTATTATTTTAAAATTTCTTTCTTTCTTTTAATGTTATTGATATTAAAAAATATTTTTAACTAAATATTTTTGAATATTTTATTATAAATTATATAATTAAAAAAATAACAATAATTTTGGGTGATTTTATATATTTATAAAATAATAATATAACAATTAACAAATAATTGATGATAAATATATTTTATTCATATTATTGATAACATGATTTTCACCCTTGCGTGTCGCGTGATGCCGCGTTTCTTTATAATCATATTTCACGGAATCAAATTCCTTAGTAATTTTACTTTAAGGTAATCATTTTTCTTGCAATCATATTCCACATAATCATATTCTCGACAACAGGTGATTCCCCAGCGCTTTAATTATACAAAGGAAATAACGTCGAATTGACCTTTTTTGAGAGAAATGATATACTAAGTGAAAATACCCAGTCGATATGTTGCTTGAATACTTACGTGGTACAAGTCCATGGATCATTCTCTCGCCAATTAGGAAATTCCCTTTAGATTGTTTGATGTTTGTAAGTATAGTTAAATTTCGATCAAGTAATAATTTTGAGATTGAGAATAAATATTCGTTTAACGAGATTATTACTTTATCGAACATGATTCAGTGCATTGACCCATATAGGGACTTAAAAAAAATTATTTTAAACAAAATTATTACTCTATCAAATATTATTTATCAAAGTTTAACCGTATAAATGAACATAAAGTTCGAGTAAATTGCCCAAAAGTTAGGTGGAACTAAAATCTTTAATATTGTAATATCTAGATTGAACATCTACATGTCACTTGTCAATTCGATTTAAATGTTAGGTGGAATTAAAATCTTCAAAATTATCTTCAAAATTGAAAAGTAAATCGTTTATTTAGAATGCGAAAATTAAGAAAATATTATTATGTGGTACAAATTGTTCGAATTTTTAATGATTAAATATAACTCACACAAATCTTTAATATTGTAATATCTAGATTGAACATCTACAGTCAGTTCGATTTAAATGTTAGGTGGAACTAAAATCTTCAAAATAATCTTCAAAATTGAAATGTAAATCATTTATTTTGAGTGTGAAAATCAACAAAACATTATTATGTGGTGCAAATTGTTCGATTTTTTAATAATTAAATATAATGCATACATTTTTTATCATTTAAAAAATATATTATTTGTAGAAGCGAAAAACCTCTTTTTTTAAAATATTTCTTGTCAATTCGATTTAAATATTAAGTGGAACTAAAATCTTCAAAATTATCTTCAAAATTGAAATGTAAATGATTTGTTTCGAGTGCGAAAATCAAGAAAATATTATTATGTGATGCAAATTGTTCGATTTTTCAATAATTAAATATAACTCACATAATTTTTACCATTTAAAAAATTTATTTGTGGCATAACGTACCAATAGGAAAAACGTGTCGAGTACTTTTTTCATAACAATAAATATTAGGAAGAGCATCATCAAAATAAGAACAATTATAGAATACTTTGCAATAAAAATTACCAAAACAACCATACATTGTGTTTCAAAGTAGCAATTTCCACGAAGGATAAAAACGGCAAAATAGAAATACAAGCATAACATACAAGTAACCAAAATGCTTGAGGTTTCTAACTATTCGCTTGCCAAAATTACTCATCATCTTCAGCTTTAGACTTCTTTTTCTTCTTCTTCTTCTTTCCATCAGTAGCAGTTTGAACATCTTCCAACTTCTCAGATTTGCTCTTCTTTTTCTTCTTCTTCGGAGTTCTGTTTTCCACGTCGGCTCCAATCGCATCGGGCATTTCCTCGTCCTCTTCCTCTTCTTGCTTCCTCTTTTCCTTCTTTTTCTTCTTCTTTTCTGACTTGGGCTCCTCATGTGAGTCTCCATTTGCAGTAGCCATAGGCTCATCCTCTGCAAAAGTTCAAAACCGAATCGAATTGTAAGAACTTATACGAAGAAGTAGAAGAAGAAGAAGACCAATACTAGACACTCTGCGCCTATTAATAATCATTCATGATCTAGTACAGAGCGAGTAATACCAAATAAAGTAACGTAAATGAAGCATGGACCGAGCAAGAATCCTCTCGAGATTTGGATATTGGATCAATCATCCCAAATGGGGATTTATAATAAATTGACAAAACAAATGGGGAAGGGACCAACCTTTGGATTCAATTGATTCAATAGCAGACTTCATAACATCGATATTTTTACGAGGAGCGACTCCTTTATCGTAAAAGTCTAGCCTTTCTTCAACTTGTTCACGGAGTTTCTCTCCATAAGTTGTGGTACTTGCATCTGCACCAAAAAAGAGACCACGATTCGCATATAAGACTTTCATCACGAAGAAAAGATAAAACCAATAGACAAGAACCAATAAGTTACCTAGGAAACAATCAAGGCGAGAGGCAATCGAACACTTGTTAGCTAAATAGCGGGCCATACGACCTTTATTTCTAGCAGAAGCACGGCCAATGAAGGAAGAATGAAATATAAGACCATACTTTGGAGTGTTACCCCGGGTTTTCAATGCCCTGAATACATTAGTTAAGTAAAAATAAGGAATGCATCAGTTGCGTACGTAAGAAAAGCAGACGAGGCATGTTAATGAAGCAATAACGAGATGCACAACTTTAGTAGACCTACCTGAATAGAGCCTTCTCAGCACCAAGAATCTGAAGAGTAGAAGAAGGGCACTTTGCCAAGTTCGTAAGACTGCCAGCATGTGAAATCAAACGTGCACCCACAACCTCACCAATCAATGCGGCCAAATTAGGTGCAATGTCGTTCATTTTGGCAACAAGATAATCGTAGAGTTTCTTCCTATACTCAGCAAGGTCCATCACTCTCTGTGCAAATTGCTTGACGTTAATCAAGTCTATTGGTGACAAATCCTGACCTGGAAAATTGAAGAATCGCACGTTAATATATGAGTAAGTACGCCCTTACACAAACAAATACTAGAAAATATACCCATGGAGGCTTTGGCAGCCTCTATGATCTCCTTTGCTTTATCTTCATCTCCGACTATGTCAGTCAGCCCTGACAGTTTGTCCTCGGACAACTCTGATTTGTCCTCCACGTATTTCGCAACTTTGGCATACAAATAGTTGTCATTAACAATCTTCACCAATTCAGGGAAATGCCAAGAGTACCATTCTCTGCATGTAACACAATAGAATATTAAGATAAATGCTTACAAGACTGAAATCCCTATTTGGAAAGAAATATCCGAACAATTAGTATTCTTTATTAACAAACATTAAAAGGTAATACATAATATAGATAAGATTAAACAGTGGAAAATACCTATGAAAAACAATACAGATGGGATTAAATCGAAGGAATATACTGACCCTACTCTCATGGAAAAGGAATTTATGTCTTTATCAAGGGTATCCAGGAGAAAGATAGCTTGAATAACCATGTTGTCAACACGGTTCACATTGAACTTCACCTTAGCCCTGCTGTAAGCATGACCCAAACCAAGTTGAGCTTTCTCCATATCTCCGGCCTGTTCAAAATATAAAATTGAAGAATGAGACAACCATGTACATCATTTTCACCTTCATCCAAACACATACAGGAAATAAATGAAGATAAAGAATGACCAACCTTTAGGTTTTCAATGAACCGTTCAAAATGCAATCTAATGCCGCGAATAAGCTCAAGGACAAACTCATTACTCTGGCAGGGGATCTTAGTTACTTCAAAAATATGTGAACCTAGCTTGGGCTCTGCCACTCCCAAACTAAACTTGGGCTTCTTACCCTCTTTGACCTTTGGCAGAGTTAGCTCCAAAAAGTTCCTTAGCTCATCAGTCATTTGACCTTAATTCCACATCACAGAAAAAACAAGGTTCAGCGTATTTTCCAAAAGAACAATTATTAAATATTCCACAAAATGGTAACCTGATATCAGATTTAAAAGAAAATAATTCAATTTTTTTAAAAAAATCAGTTGTGTATTTTAAATCGTGCCCCTTTCAATCTTCATCAGTTCTGTAAAATCCTTCATCTCTATGCTAAGTAAATAAGAAAATAACTTCTGATTTTCAGTTGCATGACAAGTTCTTACACAAAAAGGCCTCTCTACTAAAACTGTATTTATTTCAAAGAACTCCTCATTAGAGCAAAACCACAAAAGCAAAAAAAATCAAGCACGGAAAAGCCCAGATTTCACATTGCCAAGGATAAGATAAATTCGTTTCACTTCAGTTAACAACACACAAGCCAGAAAAATCAACAGAATGAACACAAAACAAAGAAAATAAACTGAAGAATACTCGTCAAAAGTTGAAAACAATTAACGAATACAGCTCTCGCTCTAGCTCGTGGTCAATCTCTGGCGGTTTATACCTTCAGAAATGGAGTTGCATTGGTTCAGCGCGTCCTCCGCGGACTCATACGGGCTGAAGGCGGCGAGCTTCAACACCTTACCGAACCGGTTGAGGTCGCTGACGGAGTTCCTGACCGCCTCCGTGTTCTGGCCAATTTCATCAATTCCGTCGGCCGAGAACAGGCCGTAACCAGACGCCGACTCGTAAAGCACGTACAGCGCCATCGGAGAAGAAAAACGAACAAACTCCTCTTTCGCCTCAACGTGTGTGTGCTGTCTGTTGAGGAGTGGGGCGGGTGGGTTTTGTGTTCGTGAAATTAGGGTTTAGGGTTTTCGGCCCTCTTTTAGAGACGATTGGAAGATGCGGACCCCACTTTTGGCTACTATATTTGTTAAATACTATGAGGTTTAATTTAACCTTTATTGTTGAAAAATAAAATAAAAACTATATTCAATTTTTATAATTTTAACAGGAAATTTAATTCTTGACGAATTGATGCACAAACTTTCATTTTTTTATAATTGAAGGCATGATCCGATATTTTTTATTTTTTTATTAAATGAATGTTTAGTTGGACGTCCATAATACCGGTATAAACTAACAATATTTTTATAGATGAAAACTTGTCATTTTGCTTGTATAAAACGACGTCGTTAAATAGAATCATATAGTGATATCATCGAAGTTTCAATTTATCTGATGCAGAAAGCAAAACAATGTCGATTTAATCTTATGGCGTGACAATCTTATCTAGCTAGATGTCCAACTCAACAAAACGACGTTGTTTTAATGTTTTTGATGGTCATAAAAAATTGAGGATTAAAACATCCTTTAGTTGCAAAAATTAGCAAGTTCGTGCATTAATTTGCTAATATTTGGAGTTTGTGTTAAAAGTGAAAATGAGTTGTAGTTCATTCTTTATTTCACCAGTATCTCATAATTTAATAGTGATATATACAACATCATCATAATTATTACTCCCTCCATCATCCCGATATTTGAGGTCCGTTTCTTTTTACGAGAATTAAAGAAAGTGGTGTTATATGGTGGAGCTTATTTGACTTTTTGATAATTAATATCCTTTGCCTTTTTTTAGAGTTAACCATTTATAATGGGGCGACTCAAAGAGTAAAATGAGTCAATTTTATCGGAGTATTAAATCATCTAATAGAATCAAACACTAGATGTCCCCTTGGGATGACATAGTGGTGAAGGTGGGTGGCCCGGGATCGATAGGTTATGGGTTCAATTCCCACTGGACACGCTATGTGTGAGTCTGTCACCCTGTCACATTAAGGGTGGTTTAACTCTTCTGTGTGGTTTGCAAGCTATTACACAGGAGCGAGGTTTACCTGTGCGCACCAAAGGTAGCGGCTGCGAGTTCCTCGTCAAAAAAAAAAAAAAAAGAATCAAACACTAGATCAACCATTCACAATAAGCATATAAACTAAACTATATCTTGAGTTAACCATTTATAATGGGAGTGATGCCCAACATCCTCCAACTATATTTTTTAGTATCAACATTTGATCCGTGACGCTAACTATTATGCAATGAGGAATAAAAGTTACGCCCGGAAATAAATGTGACAAGATATATAGACCGAAGGGAGTATATTTTTTAATTTCACCCTTAAAATTTTACTACGTATATTGATATTACATTCTAAAGACAATTATTTTTATAGGAGCTGTATCATATAAAAACTTAAGAACTATGAAATAATTAACATCATCCTTATTTACATTTTCTTATATTTTCTATACACGAATCTTATATATATATATATATATATTTACTTAATATTCTTAAAATGTATTGAAATCT
The DNA here is from genome assembly GCA_028984105.1 of Lavandula angustifolia. Lineage (NCBI taxonomy): Eukaryota > Viridiplantae > Streptophyta > Magnoliopsida > Lamiales > Lamiaceae > Lavandula > Lavandula angustifolia. The sequence goes on along the minus strand of CM054815.1, from coordinate 19,523,169 downwards.
CAAGTGTCAATAATGTATGCTGTAGTTATTTAACTTATTTTTATAAAATCACTCCCTCAATTACAAAGTTTTTGTCTACTATACTATTTTAGGACGTCTCAAGATTATTTTCCAATTTTCTGTTTTAGTAAATTACTACACAAAAAACTTTTTGTGCGACTCATAATTTTACATACGACTAATAACTTTTTTTAAAAACCGCGTCTCCACTAAAGTGAACAATAATTTTGGAACGGAGGGAATATAATTTTTCGATTGAGTTGGCCCAATAAACATGAAATTTAGCAAGTGTTTAGTTGTATATTAATATGGGGATGTAGCTCAAATGGTAGAGCGCTCGCTTTGCATGCGAGAGGCACGGGGTTCGATCCCCCGCATCTCCATTTTCTTTTAATATTTAAATTAAAAACCATTTTTTAATCAAGTCAAACACCCTTTCTTTTATTTTTAATTTTTTAATTCCAGCTCAATTTAGTGACGGCGCATTTGAGTGGCGCTTCATACCAACCAGCTAACGTCAGCGGCTGAGCGCTTCCTCCCCCTATAGAATCCATTACACCGCGCGATAAATTCTGCCCGTACCCCTGAAAAGTCATTATTCTCAATTCGACCCCGCAACTCTTTCTGTCTCTCACTTCACTCCCTATTTCACCTTTAAATTGCGCAGAGCGTCCGACATCTATATATATAATATTCTCTCTCTAAGCAGATAATCTCATTCCAGAAAGAGAAGAGGAAGCTGAGATGGTGTCGACGAGGCGAAGTGGATCTCTGCCGTCGAATAATAGTAAGAGATCATCTTCGCCGTCCGGTGATAATCACAATAAACCTTCTTCTCCCAAGCGTCAAAAGGCACTCTCACTCTCTTTCCCTCTCTAGAAAAACGCACAGAGATGCAGCGTTGTTGCTTTCTTCTTTTCTGGATTGCTCCAATCCACGCCGTTGATTTTGAGTGGTTCGAGTTTTTTTTTTTTAATTTTAATTTTCTACTTTTTTTTTTCTTTTTTGTGTAGGGTGAGAGCCACAGCAATAATCAGAAGGCGTCCGAGTCTTCGCCCGCGGAGAACCCAAAGGAAATAAGCTCAACCGATCCGCCGGAGCTCCCCTCCACCGCCACCGCCGCTGAGGACACCGCTCCTGACGCTGCCGCCTCAGTTTCTGTTGCTACTCCCGTGCTTCCGGAAGGTTGATTTTTCGTTTCGAGTTTTTTGAAATGTTGTGGAAATTATTACTGTTTGTTTTCTGGTGTGTGTGGAAACGGTTTAAATTCGGTTTAATTTGTGAAATTTAGGTGCTGCAGCGGCAGTGTTGGATAAGCCAAGGAGTTCATTCAGTTCGTGGAAGCAGCACCAAGGTTATGAAACGACCTCTCCATGGTGTAGACTTCTAACGGAGTCTCAGCAGGTGATCTAGTCTATTTTATGTCTTTTACTTTATTGTTTCTGGTGCAAAGTTATGTTCTTTTAAATAGGTTACATATCTTATCCTTATGTAGTTTGGAGATGTTTTTTTCGATTGATATTTCGGCTCCTCGACGTTCCCATATTCTCGGAGATCTGAATTCTCTGCAGTGCTAAATGACTGTAATGTATATGTTTGCAGAACCCAACTGTTTCTGTGTACACGACCAATTTTTTGGTAGGCTCAAGCAAACAAGCTAATCTTTTGATCCGCGACCAGACGATTAGTGCTATTTTGTGTTCCATAAGACTTTCCCAGGTATTAATTTTATTTGAGTTTACTTTCACTCTACCGTTTCGCTTATATAATTGCTGCATGAATGGTGAGCCAATAGGAGTTGGACAAGTCTAACGGACTCGATCGTAGGATAGAGCGGTGATCGATGTGGACCTACCCAATTGAATGCTAGTTACTTTAAGTCGTGCTATATGCAGCAGAAGTTGTATTTTTCCTCGATAATTGAAGTTACGATCCAAAGTTTCTAAATGCAACCATTTTTCTTTTTTATGCCATTGATGCTAAATCTGCAACCTTTCATCAAAACATATGACGAATGAGTTGTAGACAGCAGACATTCTATATTTTGCTTGCAATACTAGGCTTTCTGTAAAGCTAATTTTATGTTTTGAATCTGCGAATGCTTGACTTTTCCCTCCTCTCTGGAATGATCAGCGTGATGATAAACGTGTAGCGGTGCTTGAAAGTCGAGGAAGCAAAGGATGCGTGCTAGTGAATGGAAAATCAGTCAAGAAAAATACCACTTGTGATCTCAGTTCAGGGGATGAAGTGGTTTTCGGGTTTCTTGGAAGTCATGCTTATGTATCCTTTCATTTGTATTATGTGGCTATGATTTGTTCCATATGTACAGTCTTCCTTTCGCAAATCCTTAACCACATCCATGTAGATTTTCCAGCAGCTACCTTATGATAGTATTATCAAGACCCCTCCTCCAGATGTTCAGACTAATATAGGGAAGTTGATTCATGTTGAAAGACGAGCTGGAGATGCATCAGCTGTAGCAGGTGCTTCAATTTTGGCGTCACTATCTAACCTGCGGCAAGATTTATCACGTCTTAAGCCTACTTCTCAGGCCAGTGGTAAAAATTTCCGAGGGAGTGATCTACCTTCCTCTCCCCTTCTTAATGAGGATGATCTTGATGGCCAAGAAGTTAATTCAGCTACCAATTTAGGAAATGAGGCAGCTGCTGATGGTGGGGCAGCAAGCAAGAACCTCCCGCTAGATGGCAATATAGAATCTGGCTTAGAGGCAAGGAACATACTCCTTTTGAATATTGTCTCTAATTTGATCTCATAATATTAATTTCTCATAACTCGGGATTAAACATTGTGTAAACAGGAAGAAAGAGACTGGGTTAGGGATCCAGCCCCAGCATCTCTACCAGGAATGTGTTCACGGAGTTCAGCATTTAGAGAAGACTTACTTGCAGCAATTCTAGATGGGCGAGACTTAGATGTTTCATTTGATGATTTTCCATACTATTTAAGGTAGTTCAATCCATACGAAGAACATATGCTTTTCTTTCAAATCAAGTCTGCCTTCTTCTTCGACATGTTTTCTGTTTTTTCTCCAAACAACTAATAATCAGCAGATGTAAAGCACAAGCTTTATCAAGGATTCTTAATACTTGTGTTTTCATCCCCCTTGCAGCGAAAGCACAAAAAGTGTGCTAATATCAGCTTCATATATTCAACTGAAGCACAAGGATCAAGTTAAATTTACATCAGAGCTTTCTACTCTGAATCCAAGAATCCTGCTTTCTGGTCCAGCAGGTCTGTAGTTTGGTCTATATTCAGTATTTGAGTGTCCAACCTCATGTTTTCTGGTTCTGGTTTAATAGTTGTGGTTATATTTATTTTCAGGGTCTGATATTTATCAGGAGATGCTGGCGAAGGCTCTGGCTCATTACTTTGGGGCTAAATTGCTTGTGTTTGACAGCCACTCATTCTTGGGAGTAAGATTATATACACTACAGCATATATATTATGTCTTTTTATTTGAAATTCAAGTCAAAACTAGCACATTAGGAAATAGCCCTGGAGCTGTTGGGTTTGCTTACTCAAGTGCAGATGAATCTCTTTCATTCATCCTATCTTTGTGCCTTGTTGCAATTTTAAAGGAAAAAGAATCACTGAGTATCTCTGAAAATAGCCTTCTAGATTGCGTGAAAATTCATCTCACCGTATTTATTGTATGATAAATTATTGCGTGAAAATTCATCTCACTGGTTATCCTCATGCCTCAGGGTTCTTCAAAGGATGCTGAGCTTCTCAGAGAGGGAAGTAATCCAGAAAAAGTGAGTAATACCATCAAACAAGTTCCTGTATCCTCAGAGCTTGTTAAGGACATTGGACTTTCACCTGGTGAAGCTGATACTACAAATATGCTGAGCAGTCCACTTGGCTTGGAGTCGCATACAAAAATGGAAATTGACAATGTTCCATCTTTACCCAATACAAGTAAAAACATTGCGATCAAATTTGGTAAGTTTGATAATTTAGGTCGTTGTTTAGTCTGCTTAGCTAGAAGGGATGTGGTAACAATCACATAGGGTGCCGCATTTATAATATAATTAAATGTATGCTTTGAGTTGTAATCTGTAACTGATTATTGAATATCTTAGGTGATCGAGTTAAGTTTGTTGGCCCAGCTTCTGGAGGTTTGTATTCTAGTTCTGCCAGGTAATTTTGGAATTCATTGCTTTCCCTTGCCGCAAGATTTGGCTAGAATTTTTTTTTGAACTCATTATATTGATGACGGGCTTCGCTTATTTTTAAGTGCTTTTATAATAGGAATATTTGCTCGGACCTAGTTGTTCTCTAACCTTAATATAAAATCTTAGAAAAGTAAGATGACGTCTTTTAGGAATTTATTATGCCCTAGATCTTCAAATTGGTCTTAAACCTTATCGTTTAATATTGCTCTTCGTATGACCTTCTCTAATTGATATGAATCCATAATAATTATACTTTCCTCGTAACTAGTGCTCATCTAAGTGAGTGATCTAGGCATCATTAATTCACTATCTTATGGTATTTTTTTAATTTTTCTGCAAATGATATCACTTTCCTACATATGGTACTTCATGGTTTCATGGTCTCCCAACTCTCCAATAAATGCGTTTCTCAGTGGCTTCACATTCAACCTTTATGCACCACCACCTTCTCCAGTTTAGTTTAGAACTCTTGGCCTTATTTGACCCATTTATTGTGTTTATTATTTGAGCCATTTATTGTAAATGCACATAAATGTATAAAAATATGCACCCACATATGTACGCATATCAGTGACTTTTGTTCTGTTATGAAATATTTCAACTTGACACCGTTTTAGCTGGATCTTTAGGGGTCCAACGCCTGGGATGCGGGGGAAGGTTCTCTTGCCATTTGAAGATAACCCCCTGTCAAAGATCGGTGTGAGATTTGACAAGGCTATGCAAGATGGAGTTGATTTTGGAGGTCTCTGTGACAATGGTCATGGTTTCTTCTGCAATGGTGATATTCAACTTCACTGCTTTCCACTTGTTTGTGCTGTATCCTCTCTCAGACATCATCATTTATCTCTGTTACAGCCAGCGAGCTTCGGTTGGATACATCTGGCGTGGAGGATTTGGATAAGTTACTCATTAATACTATGTTTGAGGTGGGTTTTTGTGCTGTCAACACCATTGGGTTAATGATGTTAGCTTTACATGCCTCAGGGTCTTCTAATACTAATCCTTGTTCACTCTTTTATGTAGACTGTGTTTGATGTTAGCCGAGATGCCCCTTTCATTTTATTTATGAAAGATGCAGAGAAGTCCATGGCGGGAAACTCAGAATCATATGCTATTTATAAGAGTAAGCTGGAGAAGCTTCCTAACAATGTTGTGATTATTGGTTCACAGACTCAGACAGATAATCGTAAAGAAAAGGTATACAGTATTGGTAATATCCATCATATAGCGAAAGGTAATTCTAGTGTTCTATGAGAGTTCTTTCAATAATTGGTTGTTTCCTCTTGCAGTCTCATCCTGGCGGTTTGCTTTTCACTAAATTTGGCAGCAATCAGACTGCTTTGCTTGACTTAGCTTTTCCTGTAAGAAGCTGCTGATCCATTCCTATCAATTATGCTTTGTTGTTTGGTGTGTAAATTCATCTATTGTAGAATATTTAATTATCCTCATATACAAGATATGAAATCTAATGGCCACCTTATTAAAAAATTATGTTTGAGTTAATATTGTTAAATATTCAATTATGTCGGTCAAGTACGTTACGTGACCGATTGCATAATAACAATGACAATCATAATCATTAGTTTGTAACTGAAGTAGTTCTTAGTAACATCCAGTGAAACTTTCCTGTATACCAATTATTCAGGATGACAGGTTTCCAAACTTGGTTTTCGTGAGCGTTTCAGCTCATAACCCCATAGATGAAGTATTTTATTGCTAATGTGATGATGTATGGTAACCTCAGGATAGTTTTGGGCGGTTGCATGATAGAACGAAGGATGTTACAAAGGCCACAAAGCTTCTGTCCAAACTTTTCCCTAATAAAGTTACAATTCACATGCCACAGGTGTGTTCTTAAATTCCTTACAATCACAATTTGTTTTATGCTATTCAAACTGTGTAATAATTCTTATGGGCACTACAGGATGAAGCACTACTGGTTAGTTGGAAGCAGCATTTGGAACGGGATGCTGAGACCCTAAAGCTGAAAGCAAATCTGAATAACTTACGAACTGTAAGGGATACTTTTAGTCATAAAAGAACTATTTGCTTAGTTCATCATCACTCAGAATGCTAAATCTTTAATGGATCTTCCTCGAAGAAAATAATTTTCATAGTTTACTTGAAAAATAATCATGGGCATTCAAGTGTGATGCTACAAAATTAACTATCTGACCAATTCACATGATCATGTATAAAGCTTGCCTTATTGAACTCATGTTCGACCAATATCAACGTTATTTTCTTTCTACACTTGTAATGAACCATGCTATATGATTGACTCTTTTTTAAAATTTGGCGATGATTCTCTAGGGCTTGTTTAATAAAATAAATAAATAAATAAATAAAAATAATTAGCACTGAGTGAGTTTCATAAACTTACTGTCTATAATATTTCATGAAATCTAGCTTTATATTACTGCTATTGCTTTACTCTGAATATGGTCTCATGTTCATACATGCAGGTCCTCAATCGTAATAGCCTGGACTGCAATGGGCTCGAAACTTTCAACATGAAAGACCAAACACTTACAAATGAGAGTAAGCTTGTTTTATGGTTCCTCTTACAGCACAACCATATCTGCCGAATTCTTGTACTATGTTTCTACATAAAATGAACAAAAACTCGTTGAGAAGTTGAAGAGAGTTTCTGGAATATTTTGAAGGTGCTGAAAAGGTGGTTGGATGGGCTCTAAGCCACCATCTGATGACAAATCCTGAAGCTGAATCCGATTCCAAGGTTGTTTTGTCTATGGAGAGGTAACAGTGATTAGCCACTAATGTCATGGATGACTAAAATAATGTGTGAAATGGACTCAACTGTTATTAAACCTTTGTATCAGCATTCAGTATGGAATGGGAATTCTACAAGCAATGCAGAACGATTCCAAGAGCTTGAAGAAATCATTGAAGGTCCTACCAAGCTGCTAATATTAGATGATGATTCAATGAAGCTATCTTTTCTTGATCTTTCAAAATGTTTGATTGATATTAGTTGATAACAGCTTCATGTTTTGTGGATTTCCAGGATGTGGTGACCGAGAATGAATTCGAGAAGAGACTTTTAGCTGATGTAATCCCTCCCAGTGATATTGGGGTGACGTTCGATGATATTGGAGCACTAGAAAATGTCAAAGATACGTTGAAGGAGTTGGTGATGCTTCCTTTACAGCGGCCAGAACTTTTTTGCAAGGGCCAATTGACAAAGGTAACATCTTCGTTAATTTATGAGGCCATCTTGCCAACGGTTCCCTAGTTTTAATATTGTCAATAATTTGCGAAGGACAACGCGATCTATTCTATTATTAAGGATATCTTTACAAAAGAAACTGTTGCGTTTGTTCACGAATTGCATTTGTCACATGCACGTAATCGCGTTCTGTTTGAAGTTCTGTCCATGCTTTGAAACTACTGATCTTGATACACATTTTGGCCAGACTTTTATTCACATGATGTTGATATCCCAAGTAATTTCATTTTTTCCCTCTTGCAGCCCTGTAAGGGTATACTTTTATTTGGCCCTCCGGGAACTGGAAAGACCATGCTTGCCAAGGCCGTCGCAACGGAAGCTGGTGCAAACTTCATTAACATATCGATGTCCAGCATAACCTCCAAGGTTTCACAATGAGGATACTTTTATAGCTGTGTCACATTTATGTTCATTAAACTTGTTTAACCCCTGCTATGCTTTTCTCTGATATGGCAGTGGTTCGGTGAGGGTGAGAAATACGTCAAGGCCGTCTTTTCACTGGCTAGCAAAATCGCCCCCAGTGTGATATTCGTTGATGAAGTACGACACACCACTTTATGCTTCATCTTTCTCCTCACATTCATTACCACCTCTATAAGCAAGTCTTCTTGGGCCTTTTCGCCCTTCTTTTTCTTCTTGCGTAGGTCGATAGCATGCTCGGAAGAAGAGAAAACCCGGGAGAACACGAGGCCATGCGCAAAATGAAGAACGAATTTATGGTGAACTGGGACGGCCTCCGAACAAAAGACACAGAACGCGTCTTAGTACTTGCTGCCACAAACAGGCCATTTGACCTCGACGAGGCCGTGATTAGGCGGCTGCCGCGCAGGTAGAGCGAGTTATTAACCCCTTCTCAAAGTCTAATATAAAGATTTAATTTATCATCAATGTTTTAATCTCGTATAACTCCTTCCGTAGATTGATGGTCAACTTGCCGGATGCTGCTAACAGAGCCAAGATACTTAGAGTTATACTAGCTAAAGAGGATTTGTCTCCTGATGTGGATCTTGATTCAGTTGCAAGTATGACTGATGGCTATTCAGGAAGTGATCTCAAGGTTAGTATGACTTGCTATCTTTCGATATAAATTATTTACACGAATCGACCCTATCTGTAATATTTCTTCTTTTCCGTGCAGAATTTATGTGTAACGGCCGCTCATCGCCCAATCAGAGAGATTTTAGAAAAGGAGAAAAAGGTACTATCTTTAACATCATTAATTTGAATTCTTTCATCCAACCAAAGGATCAAATGCATTAAACCTCCTAGACTATTAGTTTTTCCCGCTATGTCCCTTGAACTATGAAAAAGCGTAGTTTGCCCCCTAGACTATAGAATTTGTGCCTTTTGCCCCCTGAACTGGAAAACGTACAATTTGTCCCCTCAACTATCATAAGAGTAAAACCCGTACGTGCAAATTTAGGCGTAATGCCACAGTGGATTATTATTTTTGTGCGATTTTCCTTTATCCCATGGACTATTAGTTTTGTGATAATCCCCGGGAGGGCTATGAATAGCCATTCCGTGTAGCTCGACATGACAAAGATGATCTCTACTATCTCTACACATGTTATCTAAACCGTTTTTACCTGATTGTGGATGTCGATTCCAGGAACGAGAAGCTGCTGTCGCTGAAGGTAGAGCTCCGCCGGCTTTAAGTGGGAGCGGTGATATCCGCTCTCTAAACATGGAAGACTTCAAATTTGCTCATGAAAGGGTAAGTAAAAACTTACTCGAATCAATTCCCTAATCTCGGTGGCCGAAAAAACTAACGTCCAACCATTCGTTTTGATTAGGTTTGCGCAAGCGTTTCATCGGAATCTATAAACATGACGGAGCTTCTCCAATGGAACGAGCTCTACGGCGAGGGCGGGTCGAGAAGGAAGAAGTCTCTAAGCTACTTCATGTGAGGCCATTCGTAAGTTCTTCTTCAATGCTGTGGTGAAGCCACAGTGATTGTATAATGGAGTATAGATTTTTCTGAGCTATATACACTTGTATTCGGTAGTTTCTTTTCTTTTTTTTTTTTTTTTTTTTTTGGTTGAGGTGGTGAAAAGGCTAGAATAGCCTCCCTCCCTAGCTGAACTAATGGCTGATCCGCCTTTGTTTTGTCTGAGCCATCTCGTGTCGGTGTCGTGTCGTGTAGGAAATGACCGGTTTGCCCCCCCGATTAGTTTTGCAGGGTCCGAAGAAAATTAGTCGATCCTGGCGCACATAGTTGTTTTTCCTTTCTTCATTGTTGTGTTGCTGATCTGACTGAGAATGAGAAATCCTAATTTGGTTTCCTTCTTTAATGTTGCCAACTATTAATCTGTTCCCCCTTGTAAAACGAGGCTAAGTTTCTCTCTGGTATTTCGTCGAACAGTTGGAAACATACTTGCAAGATTCTCTCTGGCATTTCATCGAACAGTTGGCGTGCAATCGTCGCACCATGTTCGTTGTTTATGTTGTATGGATACACGACATGGTATTTTCTGCAAAATTCGAAACACAAACGTCACAAACATAGTTTATACATATAATTAAACTAATAAATTCAAATTAGGTAAAATAAATTATTCATTTATGAGAGAAAAAATTACTTTCTCCGTCCCACTTTACTGGTTTTATTTTTTTTCGGCATGATAATTAAAAAAATTATTTGTTGTGTAGAATAGTACTCCCTTCATTCCACTAGAAACGACACGTTTCTTTTGTGCGCATAAATCAAGAAAGTTGTATTATGTGGTGTAGATTGTTTGACTTTTTAATAGTTGAATATAGTTCACATAATTTTTACCACTTTAGAAAACGCGTCGTTTTTAGTGGGACAGAGAGAGTAAAAAATTGTGAGATCTACTAACTATATTAAAGTATTATTTAAGTTAGAAAAGAAAATGAGATTAATGGAGTGGAACAAATATGAAATCAAAGGAGTTGGACAGAAGAAGTATTTTAGAAAAATGTAAAAGTAAATGAAATAATAAATAAATAGTATTGGCGGTGACATATTCGATTATTGAATTTGGCAACAAAACTATCATGTTGAGGAATTCGATACAAATTCAACACGATACCTTGAATTTTTATTGCTTTTTTACATATTATACATTTATATACAAATATATATACATCTAGGTATGAATCGAATCGAATAAAATATCACAGAGTGTTTGAACCTAGTGGAATAGTACAAAGTTAATTTTAGTAATATTAAACAATTTATATTTAGCTTAACAATGATAATCTTAATTTAATTTCTAAATAACATAAAAATATATAATGCATTCAATATTAGTGCTGCAGAAAGTATACATAAAATTTCATTTCTGGCGGTATGTAAATTATTTTTTATTACATTGCAACATCATGGATGATGGCTGCTCTGCGTCCTCGCCGTCGGAATTGAGCAATGCTCCGGCCACCTCCGGCGGAGGCGGCGGCGCGTCCAAGTTCCTAGCCAACCTCCCTTCGCGTGGCAACTTCTCTTCGACCGTTCTCTCCTCTAACCTGGTGCATTTTTCATCCCCTAAACCCTCTGGTTATTATTGCTAATAATTTTGTATTAATGAAAGAATAGCTAAATCGCATATATACTACATTTGTGAAGCCAATTTTCAATCATCCTGCGCAATGTTAGTGAAAATTGGTAGCGTTTGTTTAGAGAATTTTTTTCTAGGGTTTCTTATCTTTTCCCTGTTCGAGCAATGCATTTTTTGTATGTGTAGTGCTTGCAAAGATTAGAAGGATGGCATTTTCGCAAATTGTATAGATTCAAAATTTTTGTCACAAATTGATTGAGAACAGGTTTCATTTTGAGATTAGCTAGTCTACCATAGCTGAGATAAATTAGAAGGATGACCTTTTTTGGCATTGCATTCTGGGTGGGTCTTGATTTAAAAGTTAATTTTGAGATCCTAGATTGGCATCCCAGTGGTGCTCAACTCTTGCATTCGCAGGAGTTTTCAGTTTCGATCTGTATAGATATGTTCATTTCTTCGTGAACGTGCATTTTGTGTTGATCAAGACAACTTTTCGTAATTACATTGAGTGTACGGTCTTTCGGAAAATCTCTGAAAAATAATACACAACAAGGTAAACATGTTGCTAAGCAAGTGGTTAGTTTCAAGAAATGTTTTTTTCCCCTTCCATTTGATTTGAATCGCCTTCCAGCTACTTTATCGCCTACTTTATAGCCCAATTGAGACATTGTCGAATAGGCTAAACCTCTTTTAATGTCTTTTTGAGCAAGAGCTAATAAAGTAGCTCCTAATAATAGTGTTGTTGTGCCTATCAACGAGATTAACTTTCATGGTGTTGGGGATATCTCTTGAAGGTTATTTGTGATTTGGAATGATGAAGGAAATATTGTGCTGAAAGTAAAAAAGTTACTTATTTCTTGCACGGATACGTAGTGTGGACTACTCACTGCACTCTACGTAGGATGTCAGCTCATATTTTTTTACGTTTTTCAAAGGTTGATTTATAGATTTCTTGTGTAATTTCGAAATGAATGGTGAATAGAAAGCCATGCTGATAGAATAATGTCAATTAGAGCTAACGAACAATTGGATTTCAAATTTGTGATCTGCTGGATATGAAGAAAGCCCAAATATCTATTACCCTGGTTCTCTAGCTTCTTAATGTCCGACTGAGTGTGTGTATTCGAAGAAAGAAAGAACTATGCATTCACTGCAAATTTGAAGCATTAATTTTACTGTATTGTTTAGTTATAGCCCATAGGTAAGGTGGATTACAATGGTATTGTTATCTCATTACTTATCTAACACACATATTTATTCAGTTCATCTGTAGCTAAATTTTACATGCTTACGAATTATACAGGGAGGTAGCCGTGTTTACATTTGCCATCACAACACATCACCTCCAGGTTCCTTTATGCCGTTCTCTTTCTGAATCAGAAACCGAGCAAGAAAATTATCTAATCAACATCAGTTTGGTGTTAACTGTATTCTTCCCTTTTGTGTTTATTTGTCGTCTCATTTAAATTTTGAATGTTTCCTCTGATTTTGTTGTTCCAGACAACCAGGTTATAAGAACAAACCAGACAAACATACTCATCAGATCTCTTACGTTTATGAAACAAAAGGGCGATTCGAGTTCAAAAGATGGGAAAGGCGCTGCTTCAGGCCAGGGCTCGAGGAAAAGGTAATCAAATCAACATTTTTCATGCAACTCGTTCTAATTATTCGGCCTTATATTCATTTGAAATGTCACTTTTCAGAGCTGCTGAGAAAGCATTGGATGGTAAAGCTGCTGGAAAGAAGGCAATGTCTACCACTCAGCCTGGTTCTTCTCAAGGTGAAGTGCATTTCCAGCTATTTTACGTTTTATCCATTAAACATATGAACTATAAGAACTGTTAGGGACTTACTACTGCCAGAAAGACTATCTTTAACCCGCACGTTTCTAAGATATTGCATGATACCGGCCTCTCTTTATTACTCCCTCCGTCCCATTAGTATTGTCATGTAGGGTTTCGGCACGGAGTTTAAGAAGCTTGACTTTTGTGTGTAAATAATGTGGGTCCACATGACTTTTTGTGATTTGTAGTGTTGTTTTATTTTCTTTTTTGGAAACAAGACAGTATTATTGGGACAACCCAATTAGGTATACATGACAGTATTAATGGAACAGAGGGAGTATTTATCAAATGCAGGAAAATGAATTCACTCATTGATAACCCTTAGTCATTCTTGATTTCTCCAAAATGTTATACTCCCTCCGTCCCATCTCACTTGTCCACTTTCTTTTCGGCACGGTAATTAAGGTCGGCTGGTTTTATATAATAAAAGTGTGATGCTCATATAATTAATTAATTATTTTAAATTGGTATGTGCGGTGCAACTGTGGGGTCCATATTATTATTTAATTGTTTAAAATTGATTTGAGTTGGTAAAGGTGTGAGATCCATTTCCATATTTAGAAAGTGGACAAGTGAGATGGGAACAAGTGTAATGGGACGGAGGGATTATAAGAAACGGAATTTGAGATTGGTCTGAAATGAAGAGAAGTCACTTCGAAGTTCCCAATGTCCTCATGTTTCGATTGTTATGATAACTTACCCAAACAACGGAATTTACCCATAAACAAACGATAACCGACATAGAAAGATAACCCTTGATAACCAAGGATTAAACAAAAGATTGATAAGAAAATATATTTTGTTATGTCCTATTTCTTTTGGGCACAAAAATTAGGAAAGTAGTGTTTTTCGGTGTATATTTTGTCTGACTTTTGGTTAGTTAATTTATGTCCACGCATTAGTTGCTTTTTTTAGAAACAATACATTTCTAATATGACACCCCAATAAGGAATATAGGACGTTACTAATAGGATGGAGGGTGTATCTTTGATCATCTCTGAAGCCTATGCTTGTGCAATAACTACGAAATAGAGAGATGCGTCTAAATCTTGTTTGCCTTTATCTCCATGCGACTCGAAACAAGAGTAACCGTTGCTTATTCATGTACTATACATTTTTTTCGCGATGAAACTCACAATAGTCTAACTATGTTTGTATGAGCATACAGAACTGCAGAGCTTGACCGTAGAGAAACTCCGCGCTATCCTCCGCGATAAAGGCCTTTCGGCTACAGGCAGAAAGGCAAGTTTCACACTATTCTCATCTTAGAGAACTCTCATGCATGGATTAAATCCTAACTTTTAAGTTTAAATCCATTTCAATTGCAGGAGGAATTGATTGCTCGCTTGAGAAGTGCCAATAGCTAGACTCTAGACTTATCAAGGTTAAAACTTCTCTCCAAACTTTTTAAAAGATTACAAAAATGTGATTCCATGGTTGTGTTGTACTCTTGTTAATGTTTTCATTACCATGATTAGTCACTTTTGTTAAGGTAATGACTAGTGTAGTTTTTGTGTATTACACCATCCGTCTCAAAATTCTTGTCTATTATATCATTAATTCATTATGGGTTGTTCTAAAATTATTGTCCACTTTTTCATTTTAGCAAATTATTACACTAATTTTTTTTTTTGTAAGACCCATGACTTTTATAAAACTTTACACACAACTGATAATTTTCTTTAGAATTGATTCGAAAAGAAAGTGGACAAGAATATTGGAATATCGGCCAATTCCGTCCACTTTTGTTAAGATAATCATCATCTCATAATTTTAAGATAATCATCATCATAATTTTAGTGGTTTGCAGTTGAATTATTGACAACATGTGTATGTTGTTTACTTCGAAGAATCTAGATAGTCACAAAAATATATTTATATTATTAAATATAAAATAATTTGGTTTGACTTTGAAGGATTGTCCAATTATGAGCCCACCAATGTGTGGCAAGTCAATTTGATGATGGATGAGATAAGTAGTAACAAATTGTTAATTTGTGTTGAAATAAAAAAATTATGACATCATTAGGATGTCAATTTGGAAGTTTAACCGGCCAAATCGAATCAAATTTTTTAAATCAAACGAACTGAAAAAATTTCGGTTTGAAATTCGTATTTTTTGATTTTTTTAATTTTGGTTTAACATTCGGATAATTGGAGAAACCCTAATAAAAAAATTGTTCTAGTATTTATTCAAAATATTAAAAGAAATTCTTAATTGACAATTTTTTATTTATTTTCCTGAAAATTCAGTTCGAAATCGAATGTGTAACAATTCGAAATTTAGTATTTAGTCT
Source organism: Lavandula angustifolia (assembly GCA_028984105.1). Lineage (NCBI taxonomy): Eukaryota > Viridiplantae > Streptophyta > Magnoliopsida > Lamiales > Lamiaceae > Lavandula > Lavandula angustifolia. The sequence continues at coordinate 19,508,061 of CM054815.1, read as the reverse complement.
TCCAAACCACAAACCTTAAATTTTGATTATATAAAAAAACCGATTTAATTGATTTAATCGAATTAACAACCCTAATATAATACAAATCGGAAATCGCTTTCAATGAAGAAGATTGAGAAATTGGACAAGACTACATCTTTGAAAATAAAGAAAAGTTAAAACCGACTGGAAAAAAATAGTATATCCACGTAACCAAACTAGTAAATAGTCGAAGATAAATACTCACTCCGTCCCATTAATAATGTCTTTTTTTTTTCCTTTTTGATTTGTCCCATTTAAAATGATATCTTTCTAAAAAATGAAAAAAAAATATTACATTCTCTTATATTTTATTATTTCTATCATCTACTTTATCATTCATTCTCTCATCATCTCTATCTTATTTTATCACTTACTTTACTTTCTTAATTTCCGTATCAGAAATCTAATAAGTCATTATAATGGAATGGAGGGAGTACTATTTATATAAATATAATTTTTGAAACGTGATGTAATAGGATTTATCTAGATGTGGACTAAGTCACTCTCTTGGGGGGTTTTGTTGCAATAATTTATGACTGTGAAACTCAACTTGGGTTTGATGTAACGGCGCCGAAATTATTAAACAAATAATATATGATTGATAATATGTAATGTCTGATGTTGAAATATGATTTACATCTTTCAATTAATTGTTTTATTCATGTCTCTATTTCAAACGTGCTTCAAAATTCAAATGATCCATCACTCCGTCCACCCTTAAATATCATTCTTATGTCATCGGATATCGACTACATATTTTAATCACTACGGATATTTGAAATAATAGGGAAGCTATAAAAAAGTTTATAATTAATTGAAAACAATAGAATAAACAAAATAAAGATTTTTGAGACATTATATTATATATAATTTTTTTTTAATGATGTCAGTTGACACGACTCAAGGGTTGTATCGTAGCTGCACCCCTACACGACGCACAAACCTAACTCATTGTTTGTAATATATTCCGATGTTTTCAACTATTTGAATTTTGATCATAGTCTTCATTTTTGTGGATTAGATAGTAGAGATTTAACATGGCCATGAAGTTGCAACCACAAGTTTCGAAGAAAAATTCAATTTTGTAGCTCACTACATTGAAGTGATGTGTCATTGGTGATCGATGTTTATACCAAATAATCCTGCAAAATTGCTAGAACTAGAATTAGTATAGCAACAGGTATCGAACACAGGGAACGGAGTGTTTTAGACCTAAAATTTCTATCAATCAAGGGTTGGTTAGCGACCACGCAAGTTTGGGGGTTTTTCTAACCTAAAACAAACGAAAATAAGAGCAGGAATTAAACACGAAATGAACTAATGCAAATAAAAACGGGTCCAACAAGATGATTCACACACACACACAATCGATCACTGATACTATTAGTTAATTAATTCACTTAAATCAATTGGTTATAGGACACCGTAATTAAACTGATATATCCCTTATTCCCCCTTAATTATTCGGTAATCGTCATGGTCTTGGACTCATCTGTCATTCCTTGGTATAAGCATTGCAGGAGATCCACATCAGAAAAATCATGGTTTGGGCAGCTATCAACTAGCTTCCCAAATCGCTTCCAGTATGCTCCAAAGGACTCGTCAAGCTCTTGAGTAATCCCGGAAATCTCATTCTTGAGTACATTGGTCTTGGATTGAGGAAAATACTTTTCCAGGAATGTCTGACGCATCTGAGCCCAAGTAGTGATCGACCTAGGCCGAAGTCCGGAAAACCATGCACGAGCTCCATCTTGTAGAGTAAAAGGGAATGCTTTGAGCTTGAAAGCATCCAAATGACTTTGCATGTGTAGATCACAGACCTGATTGAATCCCTCCAGAAAAGCAAAAGGATTCTCATTCAGCTTCCCATAGAACTTTGGACATGCCGCGACCAAATTCAGCTTCACATCTATCTGTTCAGTGGTAGTTATGTTGATTGGTCCGGGCAAGTCCTCTCCCAAGTTCCTCGAACCTGAGTTCATCTTCAGATTGGCTCCTTCTTCAGCCATGTTTTCTTCTTCAGATTCAGAATTGCTGCCTTCAGAAAACGGGTTAATCTGACCAGTCGGACCGATTTCAGACTCTGACTCGCTGGTTCTTTCCTCTGTCTGGTCAGTCGGACCTGTTTTTGCTTGTGACAGCACTGGTTGCTTTTGCAGCTTTGTTGCCTTTCGATTCCTTTTCACAGTCTTTTCAATTTCTGGATCGAAGTGTAGAAAAGGGCGGGAAGACCTGCTCATGCAACATTTAAAAAACACAAGAGATCAGTAGGAAAAATAAGCTTAAAAATAACACCGTTCCCCGGCAACGGCGCCAATTTGGTGATCGTTGTTTACACCAAATAATCCTGCAAAATTGCTAGAACTAGAATAAGTATAGCAACAGGTATCGAACACAGGGAACAAAGTATTTTAGACCTAAAATTCCTATCAATCAAGGTTTGGTTAGCAACCACGCAAGTTTTGGAAATTTTATAACCTAAGAACAAACGAAAACAAGCAGGAATTAACACGAAATTTACTAATGCAAATAAAAGCGGGTTCAGCAAGATGATTCACACACACTCACAATCGATCACTGACACTATTAATTAATTAATCCACTTAAATCAATTGGTTGTAGGACACCGTAATTAAACTGACATATCTCCTATTCTCCCTTAATTATTCGGTAATCGCTATGGTGAGCATTGAAACGACTACTTCTCTAAATTAGATGCAACCTACGTTGGTGGACAATCAATAGATTTAACACCTAATCAGTTTTAACAACTAAGGGAACCAAATTTAGGAGCCTACTTGTATGGTGGACATCTAATAGTCTCCTACCAAATTAATCCAATTGTCCTAAGAACAATTTGCTACTTATTTAGCCTAATCCCACGAGAAACCATGGAAGTACTAAATTAACTATGAATTAAACTAACCTAGAGTGATCAAGCCTAAATTAATTAATCCAATTAATTAAACCTAGATTAATTCAGAACCTAAGTGATTAATTTAAGCCCTAGTCTCACGAAAATAAGGTGGTGTGTGTTTCACATCTCGCCGGCCCCTTAAAAGGCTTAGCTACACATATCGGCCGGACTGACCAGACAGACCGGTTTGCTGAACAGAACACAAAACATGCTGAAATTCATGAAATAATTATGCACGAAAATTCAAACAATATCAAAATAATCAGAACTCCAATAAGTACGAAATTAAACCCTAGGAATTATGAAATCATAAATTAAAGTCTTCAAATCATCCTACAGGAAAAATAAAGCGGAAGCAATCCAAATACGTGAATGTAAAACGGAAACAGGAACATATTGTTTTCTCCAAATCAAACTACAATCCACGGAATTAAAGCATAAAATTCAAACTCTGAAATCTTGGATCTAATCCTTGGCTTCGATCAATCTCAGCTCGCGGCTTCGACAACTCTCGGCTTTGTCGATCTCGGCTACTCGGTAATTGGCTCTCGGCTTCGGTAATCTCTCTCGCAGCTTTTGGTTTTGGTGTGGAAAGTTGGTGTTGAAAGTATGATGATGAATCGGCGATGATGAATAGCTATGGTTTCGGTGTGTAGGCGTGAATAATGGATCGGGATTATGGTCTCATGTGTGTGTTGCGGCGCCTCTCCCATCATATATATATATGCTCCTCCTTTCCTTCTCCAATTAGGTCTTCTAACTATGGAAAGATATAATATAAAGTATATTATATTAATTTATTTCCACACTTAATTTCCCATTTAATTTCTTCCGGATTAAGCACATATTTCCTTTAATTCGCACCGCCACATCCACGCCTCGTCAACGCCACATCATCATAAGAAACTGCAAAACAAACATCAAAAAGCAATCCAACCGCCAAAATATATGCCAAATAAACGGAATATTGATAGTACGAATATAGACTTATCAGTCATTGAGTTATATAAAAACCAACATGTGTGGTATATATCAATCCAATATTACCCGCACATAGCCCTCATCATCGAGGTAAAAGTTGCTAAAACTATAATGATAATATTGTTATTATTATTAACTTTTCAAATAATTTATATATTCCATCCGTCTCAATTATCTTGTTCACTTTCTGTGTGACGCGGTTTTTAATGAGTTGTTACTTATGTGTAGAGTGGTGTAAAATTGTGGGTTCCATAAACAAGTTATGTGTAATAATTTGCTAAAAAAATTGAATAATATATTTGAGACATTAAAAAATGGTATACTGGATAAGATAATTGGGACAGAGAGAGTATATAATATTAATACTAATATAAATATTTTTTTTACACCTATATGCTTCCTAGTTCCTACATTCTATGACTCTTGGAGGTGAACAATTATTTTTTTACGAAATAAATTTAAAATGGACATCATAAAATACCAAACCAAACATGGCATTTAAGAAAAATCTACTAGAAGCAACATAGGAGTATGTGCATATATAGTTTTAGTTTGATTCGTCCTTAACTAAGATTTAAGATCCCTAATGTACAGTTTATTATTATTATTTAATTTCCCGATTTGAAATAATTATAGTATAATGATGACTTGACAGATTAAAGTATGCATGAAATCGTCACGAGTAAATTAAGACTTGATATTCTATCAAAGTGTACTTCAAAATTTAAAATTTCTTTTTGTTCATTAATTCTTATACAATTCTTATTAATTCAATTATTTTATAACATTTTATTTACTTTACACTCCTTTCGTCCGATTAATAACGCGTTCATAGCGATGTTGCTTTTTGATCCTTCGATGTCGGCTCTTCCTATCATTGTGAAGCAGAATTCACCAAGTGTTGGATTGTTCACCCACCAATAGGGAACGTGAGCTAAGTTTAGACCGTCGTGAGACAGGTTAGTTTTACCCTACTGATGACAGTGTCGCAATAGTAATTCAACCTAGTACGAGAGAAACCGTTATTCGCACAATCATTTCTCTTTTTAGTAAACTGAAATTAAGAAAATGATATTTTGTGTTAGCCGTTCCGTCTGCGTCCGCTGTGAATTGGCTATTAAAATGTGATTTATACCCCCGCCCGCATTTCTTTGCCTTTCCCCTCGAGAAGCACGTGTCGAAAAAAAGACTTGGTCTAGGAGTTAAACTCCTCCACCTCTCCTTGTCAACGCATGCATACTATAAATATCTACACACTCTTTCCTCTCACTCCACCACTCTTCTCTCTCAACAACATTCAAAATTTCAGATCATCCACCATGTTTCTCTCTCATCTCCTCTTCTTCCCAGCCCTAGGGTTTCTCCTCCTCCTCTCTCTCCTCACACCATCACTCTGCAACAAACTCCATCTCAAGCTCAAAAGGGTAATCCCCAATCTCTCTCTTCCGAGCATCGGCTGCTTAATCTCCTTCTACAAAAATCGCCACCGCTTGCTCAGCTGGTACACCGAGCTCCTATCCAGCTCCGCCACGCAGACGATCGTAATCCACCGCCTCGGCGCGCCGCGGACGATCGTGACGGCGAATCCGAGCAACGTCGAGTATATATTGAAGACTAAATTCGCCAATTTCCCGAAGGGGAAGCCGTTCACCGACTTGCTAGGAGATTTTCTAGGGTTGGGGATTTTCAACGTCGATGGCGAGATGTGGAGCTTGCAGAGGAAATTGGCGAGCCACGAGTTTAGCACGAGGTCGTTGAGGGAATTTGTGGTGGAGGTGCTTGAAGATGAAGTGGCGAATCGGTTGATTCCGATTCTAGAAAATGCCGCGGAATCTGATCGGATTTTGGATCTGCAGGATGTGTTGCGGCGATTCGCCTTCGATTCGATCTGTAGAGTCTCGATCGGGATGGATCCGAGCTGTTTGGATATGTCGAGAGCGGCGCCGCCGCTCTCGGCGGCGTTCGACGCCGCGTCGGAGATCTCCGCCATGCGAGGGACGGCGGCGGTGGCTTCCGTGTGGAAGTTGAAGCGAGCGTTGAATTTAGGTCTGGAGAAGGAGTTGAAGTTCGCGGTCAAGGAAGTCCGCCGCTGCGTCGATGAGATGATCCGCCGCAAAAAGGAATTCGGCGGCGGCGGCGATCTTCTATCGAGATTTTTGGAAGCGGGGATGGGGAGTGAGATGGTGAGAGACATGACGATAAGTTTCCTAATGGCGGGAAGAGACACCACCTCCTCCGCGCTGACGTGGCTATTCTGGCTGCTGACGTGGCACCGCGAGGTCGAGAGGAAGGCGGTGGAGGAGATCACGTCAATCAACGGCGGAGATAAATTGGGATTCAACGAATTAAAAGAAATGAATTTCGTCAAAGCTTGTCTGTGCGAGTCAATGCGGCTCTACCCGCCGGTGGTGTGGGACTCCAAGCATGCAGCAAACGACGACGTTTTACCCGACGGCACGCCGGTTTTTAGAGGAAACCGGGTGACGTATTTCCCGTACGGAATGGGGAGGATGGAGGAGCTGTGGGGGGAAGACCGGCTCGAATTTAAACCGGACCGGTGGCTCGACGAGAACGGGGCGGTGAAAATGGTGAGTCCGTACAAGTTCCCGGTTTTCCAAGCCGGTCCGAGGGTTTGCCTTGGGAAGGAAATGGCTTTCATTCAGATGAAGTACGTGGTGGCGTCGGTTCTCGGCCGGTTCGAGCTTGTGCCGGTACGGTCAGAGCCGCCGGTTTTTGTCCCTCAGCTGACGGCTTATATGGCCGGTGGGTTCAACGTTAGGGTTCGCCGGACCGGAAAGAAATGAAGAAATCAAGAAAGTGAATATAGTTATAATTATGGCTGGTTTTGGTAAACCTCGTTTTAGAATTAAAAATTAAAAAGTGGCGATGACAATATGTAGATTGAAATAATAGCTTGTAGCATTTTTAAGAATGAATTGTCTAAATAATATTTCCAAAAAAAAAAAATTATTCCCAAAATTACATCTTTTCAAAATAATTCTCAAATTAATACTCTTTTTGTCACCTACTTATTTCCTTACTAAATAAATATCTACATGGACAATACTTTACTTTTTTATTTTTTGCACTACTAAATTACAATAAAATATACTTTGTTGTAATTAAATCGTATTTCCAAATAAAAAAATAAATGTACTTGTTAGTTTTTTATTTATTTTGTAGTTATATGTGCCGTATTTTCTAAATTAAAAAAACATGTTTTTTTATTTTGTTTACTTTTACTGTTAATTTTATTTCAATAAAACAAAAAGTATTATTATTTTTTATATGAAAAATGGAACATTTATTATTATTATAATTAAATAATTAATAAAATTGAAAAATAAATACAATTGTTGAAATTAGGTCATTTTTTACGTAAGTATATATACTTTATCTGATTTATAGTAATATTTTTTCGTATTTTCTATATAAATATGAAGTATTTATATTTTTTTTATTCCTCAAAATGCTAGTATAGTAAATTAACTTCAAAAATAGAAATTATTTTCAATGTAGATATTCGTTTGATATATAAGTGCATAGGTGGCAAAAAAGTGTTAGTTTGAGAATTATTTTTTAAAAAGTGTTATTTTGAGAATTATTTTTTTAGAAAGTGTTATTTTGGCAATTGACTCCATCTTTTAATTAGTTTGTCCTTAAAACTTTCTTAGTACTTATATAATTTCATATTTAGTGGAATAGTTAAACCTCGATAAAATAATATTCGATAGATTAATAATCTCGTTTAAATAATAATTTCTTCTAACCATAATACAAGTCAATATTATATTCGATAAAGTAATAATTATGTTAAACAAGATTTTTTTGATCCTAATGTTATTACTTTTCGAGATTTAATTATATTGTGATGACTATCACCATTTCAGTGGTAATCTTTATTTATGTCACCGATAGGATATTCTGTTGGTAATTGTGTATTTCTAATAGTGAATATTCAACCTTGAATCTTCTTGAAGTAGAGTCACTGAGTCAGAACATGTCGATTGGTTTTGGGAATGGTGTTGAGATTTCCATTATAATAGTTTTGGATTACTTTCTATATTTTTATTTAGTCGAGGAAGTTTTGGATAATAATTATTATAATATGCATGACTAGATAGAATAATATATTATACTTCATCCTGCATATCGATTAGAAATGATTTATTTTTCTCGACATTTTATTATAAATGATATGTTTTCGAAAATTACAAAAAAATATTTCTAATGGAATGAAGGAAGTAGCTATTGAAAAGTCAAACAATCTGCACTATATAATACTATTTTTTTGATTCATGCGTTAAAAAAAAACGTATTGTTTCTAATGGGATAACGGGAGTACTATATTAAATACTCCCTCCGTCCCGTTATTTGTAGCTCAATTGGTTTCGGCACGAAAATTAAGAAAGTAGATGATAAAGTATGAGAGAAAGAGTAGATGATAAAGTATGAGAGAAGATGATTAAGATAATGAGAGAGTATGAGAGAAAGATGATAAAGTAGATAATGTAATAAAGTATGAGAGAGAAAATGATATAATAAGAGTAATTTTTTACCAAATTAGGAAAGTGAGCACAAATAATGGGACACCCCTTTCGGGAAATTGAGCCACAAATAGCGGGACAGATGAAGTAGTTGTCATGCATACTACATTTTGAGAAAGCAATTTACTAAAAAAGATTATCCCAAAAGTTTGAACTTTGAAGTGAAAGATATTGTAATTATATACTACGTGTAGACATTTAAACTTGGTTGTATTTAGGGTTTGAATTCTAAAAAAAGACATCCCACTAGAGATTTAGGGTTTGAGTTGCTCATGAGGCAAGCATTAATGTAGTTGATATTCCCACTTTTATCTAATTGATTGATGTTGATTGAGTTGATTTAAATTAATAATATAATTTTATTTAAATATATTTATGAAAAATGTTTAAAAAATACATTGGTGAATTACATAAAATTATCTTGTGTTCATCTTTATTTTTATTGCAAAAATAAAATAAAATTATGTCCTAATTAAAAGATGTTAGCCAAATAATTACTTGCATTAAATTTAACTGTACGTGCAACATTTTTAGGATCACAAAATTTTCTTTTTTGTAAAAGAATACAAATAGATAGTAGTTTATCACTTAAACATAGTATTTTTGTTTGTCTTAATTACATTGAAATTTAATTATATAAATAAGGGATATAAATAATATTTTTTTTATCAATTAAGAATACATATTTCTTTTCCAAAAAAACAAACATAGGTATTTCTACGCATTTTTAATTAAAAATATGGCATTTATATATATATTTTTCCAAATATATTATGATAAGAGAAATCCAAAGTCGATAAATGGTTGCTCAAATATAGTAATAATAAAAATAAAGCACGACGGAATCATGAAAAAATGCTCCTCTAATCCTTGACTTGCTCCAAATACTTAGCCTTCTCCTCGTCATCCATGAAAGCAGTGATGGGAAAAGACCTCCCTATCCCCACTGGAGTCTTGAAGTAAATCTTATCACCTTTAGGCTCCTCAATGCTCATCTCAACAATAGGCACCCATAGAAGGAGTTGCTTGCTCTTCACACCACTCATCTTCTTCATCTTGCCCTTCTCCACGACCGCGGTCACCTCTTTATCGTACCTCACGAGGGTGTTCGATCCCACGAAGAAGTGCTCGTACGACGATTTCTGCTTCATCCACACGTACCCGGTCTCACGGACGATGCCGCACTCCTCGAGGTCCTTGAGGGGGAGCACCCCTCGGGGGAACCCGAGCTCGCATAGGAGGGTTAGGGAGTGGTCGAAGCATTCGTCTGCGCCGTGGATAATCTCCGCTCCGGCCCGTGGGTCTTGTTGGGGTGACTTGATTGCCATGTTTAGGGTTAGGGTTTTTGTTGGGGGAAATGGGGAGTTGTTTGGGTGTTTTTATATATGGGTTGTGGTGGGAGGGTTTTTTTTTTTTTTTTTGATTTTTCAAAAATGGGAGGGTTGGTTTGTGATTGGTGTGTGGAGGTTGAGCTAAAAATGCATTGATGGAAGTTGTTCACCAAACATGATATTATTAGTAAGTATATCAAGTGATTGATTGAAATGTGTCGAGAGAACCAAATACAATCGTGAACGAAATTCGGTTTTTATAAATAATTATGAATGTCGAAAATAAAGTAGACGAGCAAACTTTTTTTTTTCAATCAGGATATTTGACCCTTGGAACACCTTGCGCATGTGCACGGCTTAACATTACGTATCGTGTCGGACACGCGTAAACCCCGCTCCAACCTTTATTCATAGACTACACATATTCTTTCTTTTTTTTTTTTTTTTTTTTTTTTTTTTTTTTTTTTTTTTTTTTTTTCCAGGGACAAATTTGACCCTTAGAATCACCTTGAGCTAACTATAGTCTATAGTTATGGATTAAATTAAACCACTAAATTTTATTTAAAATTTATAATACCAAAAGTTCAAAATTGTTTTTAGACCTTGGACTGAAACCCCCCCTAGCCTGTAGGTTGGGTCCGCCCATGATTTAATGTGCTACCAAAAGATAAAACATAAACTTGTAAGTTCATCCATTGAATCCTATAGGGTGTTGTTACCAATTTCAATTTTGTATTGTTGAAAAAGATAAACAAACCTTATTATAGTATACTAGTATTGTGTAATGTCTCTATCTTGATACTGAGAAATAAAATGATACACCTGTTGTGGACAACGAGGATTTCGGGTGTATTTGTAATTGCTTATTATAAGTATTTTTATTTACTTTTGCCTAAAATTGAAAAAAGTGTTTTTAATAAAAAAACACTGGGTTTTTGGCATTAATATTATGGACAAAAAGATTTGCTAGTTAATTTTAAAGAAGTAAGCGTTATTTTTGCAAATACTAAAATCTAATTATACGATCAAAAATCAGATAAGCAATTAAAATAAACTATTTTTCTTAATATTCTTCAAATTTGTGGGGTGTGATATGAAGAAACATTATATGTTTCAGATATTGAAATCAGTTAGCAAGAGAAGTAATCTGGATAGAGATGGAGAATAAGGAGAAGAACAAAGGCAATGTTGTCATAAATAAAGCTCAGAGGTTCATATTCAACAAGGTAAAATGTAACATAAGCTGTCAACAATTGAGATGGATGTAAGTGCTACAAAATTATAAAAAAGAGTCTAACTAGTTTAACTGCTTGCTAATCTTCCATGGTTTGAGATGCTGCAACTTGCAAGGCTCTTGTACCAGCAGAAGGTCTGCAAATTGATCATGAAAATGATGGAAGTTAGTGCTCTGTTGTTACAAGCATATACTCCCTCCGTCCCACTAGAAATGACACGTTTTTGTTATCCAGAAGTCCCACTAGAAATGACACGTTTCCTAAAATGGGCAAAGATTGTGTGGACCACATTTAACTACGAAAAAGACAAACAATCTACACCACATAACACCATTTTCTTGATTCCCAAGCCCAAAAGAAACGTATCGTTTCTAGTGCGACGGAGGGAGTACTATTTAAATCATGCAATGCAAATGAGTTTCTAAAGGAAAGCACAAAGAAAGCATGTAATCTTGTTCTTGTCAAACATGCACACAAGAGTAAGTAAATTACTTGCATTCATGCATTTGTGAAGCTAGGCAAGAATAACAAACAGGCAAGGGGAAACAGAGAAGCAGGGACGACTCGAAGAGCTTCAACATTCAAGATTTGGCTTGTGAGTAGACATTTGAAGCTTTATCAACAAAAGAACGCGTATGACAAGCTGCATTAAAGCTTTCACATCTAATCTAATTAAGCAAATATGACTGAAAATGCAAAGGCAAGAGTTTAATCCGATCAAATGTATCCCCTCGATATTTCAGTCTCACTGCTCACTAAAGTGAATTTAATCATAACATGGTTTGAAACCAGCAAAGACAGTACAAAATCATAATCGAGAATCAGAAGTTCTTTTTAACTACATGATACTTTCATCAAGGATAAGTTACACACACTGTCAGGTGTTCTTCCAATACAATGCAACCTCAATAAGGGGCTGATCCACTTTTAGATATTCAGAAACGAATCCCCTCCGCGTAAACTGTATATTTTCTTCGCACACGAAAGGATATAATGCAGATTGAAGCTAGTTTCATCCAATTACGGAGAAGCTACAATAGTTTAACATGATTTCTAGAACAATAGTTATATCATAAACCTCAATGATATCAGATCTTTAGCACCCACATTATCACCAGACTATTATTTGTTGCATTGGAATCATTAAACCTAAGCTTAAAGATTACATTTTAGAACACACAAATCAACAAATTCAAGATACATAAACATATCAAAGACTACTCATTTTGTTTTCTTAACAAATCCTTTAAATTGTTAGTTGAATTCTTTTCCTGGAATATCAGTAGACAGCACTAGCCACAAAACATAATCAACATAGAAGAACACATCTGCCAATAAAGAGTGATTTGATCCAATTAATTCCACCCAAACGAAAAGGCACACGAATTCAGAAAGATTAATTACCGAATAAGAAGAAGCTGAAACTCAAACCCTCAGTCAAGCGCCGACAATGATATTATTGATCGGAATGAAAATCAACTTGACGAAAAACCCTACGAAACCCATCACGACGAAGCCGATCGCCGTTCGAGTCGCGACCTTGGTGAATTCTACAACAGACACAAACAAGATCAAAGGAATTAGCAATCGAAGAGAAGAATCACCGATCGGTTGCGATTTCGGCTTGAAAAAACTGTACCTTTTCGATCGGGCTTGTGGCAGCGCTTGACGAGGCGAATGCTGTCCTTGGCGAAATCTCTCAGCGGATCGAATACTGAATCCAAGGTATCCATAGCCTTTTTCTCGTATTCTCTCTCTAGATCTGGGTTCTGAGATCAGAGAGATTAACGGAAACTTGGACTGATTTGAGCTGCTGTATATAATCGAAATTAAGGGGGAAATCTCCAATGACAGATGGAGGATGACGGTAGCGGAAATACCATAACTAACCCTGATCGGTTTCATAAATTTTGTTTTTAATGTTTTTAATTAATTGTCATATTCTTATATCGTGATTCATTATTCCATAAATTCAATTATATATAGTCCTTAGTTTCTTTTTAACAACAAGATTAATTTAGATTAATTATCTCATAATTAGTCTAATATCTCAGGATAAAAATATTAATTTTGACCTGTTATATTGGTGGTTGTCCAATTTTAGTCCGTCAAATAGTAAATAATCTCATTTTGATCCAATTTTACAAAATCAAATAAAGTTGGTCAATTTTAGTCATTTTTCACGCGTGTATGCACGCCCTAATTTAAAAATAAATAAACATAAAAGTAGATATCATGTGCGAAATAACTTATTCTTCAATTTCACATGTTAATAATTTTTTTAAATTTTCACTCGTGATTATTTATTTATTTTAATTTTCGGTGTGTGTATATACTTGAAAAAGAGTAAAATTGGACAACTTTACCTGATTTTGTGAAACGGGCCAAAATTTGACTTTTTACCGACCAGACTAAAATTAGTCCTGTCTAAGATGAGAAATAACTTATTTTTTAATTTCACAACATGAGAATAACTTTTTTTAAATTTTCGCATGTGATTATTTATTTATTTTAATTTTCGGTGTGTGTAGACACGTGAAAAAGGACTAAAATTGGATGACTTTACCCGATTTTGTGAAACGGGCCAAAATTGGACTTTTTACCGACCGGAATAAAATTAGTCCTGGCTAACATAACGGACAAAAAACAGGCATGAGTTAATATAATAGACCAAAATTAATTTTTTCCCAATATCTCAACTCTAAATACTACTAATAAAATAAAAATCCTACTACATCTAATTCGAGAAAATTGCGATTTTGGTCACGTAATGTATTGTCGATTTTTTTCTCCTCTAATGTGTTTGCATTCAAAACGTACATTTTTACTCCTTCGGTAAAAGAGATTGGTTTAGGTTAAGTGGCAGAAACAAAGAGGGGCACGTAGGTGCAACTGCCCCCCTCCAAATCGTATTGAAACCCGTATTTTACATGTAACTTTTCAAATTTTTTGCATTCACCCTGTCTAAAATTCTACACTTCGCCCTTCCTCTACGAAAAATCAAATTAAAGTGAATCCACATATGCATTTAGATAGTCATAGTCTTGAGATAGGTAGAGAAAAGGAGATTTAGATAGCAAGAAAAGGAGATGAGTGTATCGTTGCACTGGAAAACATTCTGCACATGGGATTTTTGATGGCATGAGCAGTTGCCCTTACACGACAACAAGTTTTATACAAATTCCTACAATACAACCAACAAGTTTTGTTTTTTCAAACAACAATTGCAAGAATCATCCTCTATTCATTCATGATGAGAAGACTCCTCCTTAGCATGTAGTGACCATCCTCCGCGCCACCCTCCCCGTCCTTATTTCCACGCCACTCGCTTCAACTACAAAGAAACAAGACCGCATCGTTAGTGCCTGCGCGTAGTATCAGTTGGTTCACGCGAAAACAAGAAACAAAAGAGAGAACTCTCGAAACCAGCAACAATTTCCTCTTCGAGACGTCCCATTTGAAACGACGAAAAAGGAAATAACTTTCCATAAAAATTACAATATTCTCTCCTATTTTATCATCTACTCTCATTATATCACTCATTTTCTCTCTAATACTTTACTATCTGACTCGATACCTTCCTTTGCCTTTTGGATAAAGATCAAGTGTAGTACATGTTCTCTCACTATCTCAATCGTCTACCCTCTCTTACTTTATCATCTACTTCTCTCTCTTACTTTATCATCTATCTTCTTAATTCCTGCCCCGTCGACAAGAAACAGATCGTTTCAAACGGGACGGAGAGAGTACAATACTAGTTAGTGAAAATATAGCATTGTAAGCTTTAAGACAATCTGATCAACCTAAAAGTAACATCCTGACCCGTCTCCACACAAACCCGACTCCGTAAAAACATGATCACAATCCCCAGTAACCTTTTTGTCAATCTTCTATGCAAAGCATCAAGTCCCGGATAAAAATAGTTTTCCTTTCCCAGGGAAGTAAATCAAGTTTCTAGCAATAACACTATATATTTATGTTTCTCATCCCATATCACGATATATCAAGTATTCAAGCTCAGTTTTCTTCAGATCAGAATGATGAATTTAGATATATATGCAAAGGTGGTCGTCGAAAATCTAGTGAGGGTGGGTAGCAAACCAGAAGTCAGCTTCAAAGACGGTATCAGAGAACCACCAACATATCCTATCCCGGTTTACTTCTGCAGATTCTATTATGTAATTCAAGTGGATTTACAGGTAATGGAAGGTGACTGAGACAGATCAGTTAGCATAAATCAATGAATCGAGAAAAATGGAAGCATAGCATCGTTGGAGAGTGAAGAAAGTGAGATGGGGAAATGTGAGTTCGAATGAAAAACACATTCTTTAAAGTTATATGCAGAAGAATGAGTTTCACATGAAGAAAAACACATATACATACGAAAATATAGGCAATTTTTGACTCGGGAAAATATGGTGCACGTATCACTTCATAATCCAGTACTTAGCACGACAAGATGAGCATAGGAAAAGGTGCAATAAATTAACAGATCAGCATCTGCTTCTAATTCAAGGCAACAGTTCGTAGGCAAACAAGATAATAACCTGCAAAGTTCACAACTTTCCATGACTAGTAACATGTCTTGTGGAGAATATCAACTCGATGCCTAAGAATTAACGAATAATCTACACATACATCAACCCAAATGTAAAGTCTAAGTTAAGCAGGAAACTAATGTTGTTTGGAGTTTATTGCAACCGACTAGGAAGAGATGCTAACTTATGTTGGAACTACTCAAGGAAACCTACTTACAGGAACTGAACAAGAAAGACTTTTTCTTAATCTTCGGAAGGAGGTTGTGATTACAGCAATGGAGACGACGCGTGTTTAACAAAATTCTCCAAGATACAGTTGTCAAATTATTGAATTGTCAACACATGTCATCTTCCATTAGTAACGGACTAACGGTTAACATCTTATGCATGATAACCTTCAAAGACAATTGCTAAAGTGTCATCTCAATTAGTTACGATTATCATCTTACGCATTTAACAAACAATGTCGTTGTCTGATAATCCTTAGAATTACTTCTGCAGACAATCATAAAACTGAGTAAATCAAAAAACTTATCGACATAAATACTTCAACGCGAATGCCATGCCACTTATATGGAACTTTCCAAACACGGGTAGAAACTATTTCACATAAAGGTTTAACCACCCACCCTGTTTTACACAAGAGAGCAAACTCATTTTAGGCTAGGCAAGATGAATGATCAAGCTTGAACTCAACATCGAAAAATCGAAACGATAATCAAGAGATACAACTCTAGGGTTGTATACCCAACTAAAAGCTAAGCCCAAACACATACATTACAGAAGTAGCACAAAAATTAGTTCACAGAATAACCAACAAAGTTCAAATTTCACCAGATCTAAGAAAAGCAGAGCAAATAGTAAAAGCAAATAAAAGTAAAAATTGAATTACCCTTGACCGTCAATGTTCCCCTGTCCGCTACTTGCGCCGCCGCCACTTCCGTACGAACCGTCCTCCGGCCCCGTCTGCCAAACCGACTGCCAAGCCTGCGGTGGCGGCGGAGCCTGCACGTAAACACCCGCATTCACGCCCGGCACGGCAGGGCGCCCCATCATAGGCTGCCCCATGGGAGGATAGTAGTACGGAACACCGGTGACCCCACCGGGACCCGCCGGCGGCCCCACAAACCCGCCCAAAGCCGCCGCCTCGTCCTTAATTTCATCTCTCGGCACAATGTCCACCAGGAAATCGAAGATATCGGTGCGCGTGATCGCGGCGGCGATGTCGTTCTTCTGCAGCGTGCGGCGCTTGTTCTCCTCCGCGTGCAGCCACGAGCGGATCGTGAGCTCGAGGATGAAGAGCTCGCACGCCTTGGCGAAGAGGATCGGCGCCTCCGCCGAAATCATCCGCACGTCCTCGTCCGCCTTCATGATCTTCTTGATCCGCGCCAATGGCAGCTGGTGGTTCTTGAAATCGTTCACCTGCTCGATCTCCTGCCGCTGGTACGTCCAGAACATGTGCAATTGCTGCTGCTGCTGCTGGAGGAGGTGCTGGTACGGCGGCTGCGGTGGGTAACCGGCAGCCGCGGCCGCTGCGGCGGGCGGGTACGGCGGCGCGGCGCTCTGCTGCTGGTTGTTGTCCATTCACGGTTTCCCTTGCTAGTTTCGGGATGGGGGAAATTGAAAATTGAGATTTTTATTTTGGTTTTGATTTTTAGAGAGGGAGAGGGTATTTAAATTTGGGGATTTCGATTATCCAGATAGATGTACAACTCGGACTGCGTGCTGTACAACTTGTTGGTTTGGAAATAGTGATTTTGATTAAAGAGGGTTAAATTTTTCGTGCTTATCGTACAGATATTTCTGTCCGAAAATATATTCCACGGTCTATTTGAGAATTTTAATATTTTTTTAATGAGCAAATTTCGATTTTATCTCTATAATGTGATATAATATGAATCATCTTTCATTTTTTTGCCCTTCCAAGTAAGATTTAGTATACTTCACTTCCAATTTGCCATCGTCTCATTAATTTCGACTAATGACACGTATGCATAACGTCTTAATACATATCAAGAAGTCATAATACCGAATCGAAAATCGAAAATATTTCACATTACACGACTAAAATAGATAACTAGTCTCTTGTCGTGTGACTACATATTTAACATGTGATGACATTATTTGACTTCAAGATTTTCTTGCAAAACTAAGATTTTATTATTACATTCTATATTTTCGTCTGATTAAATTTAATATATTAAAAAGGGAAAAAGAGAGGAAAAATGTGAGCCAGTGGTTAATATCTTATCTATTACGATGGAGTATGATTGGTGGGTATACATGGGGTTTGAAACTTCATTACATTTAGATATATCCTTCATATAATAATTAAAAAAATCGCAAAAAATATTACTATATTTTATTGTGTACTAAGAGAATAATTATAAATTCTAGCCTATGATTTGCTAATATTTTTAAAGATAGACTAAGAAATTCTGTCTTCCACTTGTGACTTGAGTTTGATTCCTAATGGAGCATAAGTTCATATAGGATTCACTTTTAATATATATATATTTTTTCTTTTTAGAGGGAGCTTTATTTAAATTCCTAATTTGACCAAATCACATGCCAATTTCCATTTCTAAATCAAAAGATGCCTTTGTATGTGATACAACATAGGTAATTATAGCTCAATATCTCAAAATCGCAAGGGTAATAAATACTACATCCGTTTCGCTATTTCTATCTCATTTCTTTTCGATACGGAAATTAAGAGAGTAGATGATAAAGTATGAGAGATGGATAGATGATAAAGTATGAGATAGAAGATGAATGAGAGTTTAGATGATAAAGCAAGAGAGAATATGATAAAGTAAGAAAAAGTAGGAGAAATAAGATGATAAGGTGAAATAAATTATAATACTTATTTTTTCAAATTAAGAAGTGAGACAAAAATAATGGGACGTCTATTTTGGGAGAGTGAGACAGTAATAGTGGGAATAGAGGTAGTACAATTTATTTGTAGTGGAGTGTTTGGAGGGCCCTATCTTATACTCCCTCTGTCCCGACACTGGATTTAATGAGAGTTGTTGGTTGTATATAGAGTGGTGGATCCCTTAATTTATGAGTAATTCATAGACACACAATTTTGATTTTTTAGAAAATGAGACAAAAAAGGAAAATGAGACAACATCTATGAGAGGGAGTAAAAAACGAGCTAACTAGAAAAAACTTATCACCTTTAAATATTATGCCGACCTTTTAAAAAAAAAATCAATTTTCATCCTTTTGGGCCTCCAAGAGTTGTTTAGTAGTATTCTTACATCTATTTTATTGTATTTGACCTCTTTTGGGCTTTCACTTTTAGGCATTAAGAGTTTATGTTAGTCCATTTATATTGGTATTTTTGTCTTGTAATAGGTAATTTGGCTATTGTAGAATATTGAGACTAGTAAATACCAAGCACCTCTTAAAAAATAATTCCCGACTATTATATTCATTACTATTACCATATCTGAATAATACTACCAAGCAGGCCCGAAAGGGACGAAAGAGAAAGAATAAAATGGATTCAACGTCTGCAAGACTCAGGTTCAAATTCGAATTAAAAATAGAGACGTGGGGTTAGAGTAGGAAAATTAGGGTCTAGGGCAAGAATACAAGATCTTTAACTGCTCTTCGAGGTTAAATAGAGTTCCGAACTCATTCTCATTGTCTTACTTATTACTCCCTCCGTCCCACATGAAACGTCTTGTATTCTATTTCGGGCTGTCCCACACAAATGTCATGTTTCCTAAAAAGGAAATAAATCTCTCTACACAAAAAGTTACTTTTTTGTGGGTTTCATTCACGCCACTCTTTTTCCTAACACACAAAAGTCAATCGCATAAATTACCGTGCCGAAAAGAAACCAGACGTTTCATATGGGACGGAGGGAGTACTATTTAATGTGGCTTTGATTTAATTGATTTTGATCTTTTAGAGTTGGATTTCAAGTTAATAACTTCTATTTTTCCTTCCTTTCTTTTTCTTCATTTCGAATCAAAACAGAAGAGATGAGTAAATTAAAAATCCAAAAGAGGAGTCGTGTGCGAATTAATGGATCTTAATTTAATTTGTAATGGTCTTCAGATATTATAAAGAATCAAAGGATTTCGGTCCTTGTTTTAATCTATATACTGCATTAGTATTGGATGCCATTAACCTAGTATTCATTGATTCAAATAAATCAATGAAGTTCGTATTTCCGGACATTTGTGAAACCAAAGAGTATCTCAACATTAAAAGTCCTACACAAATAAATAAGAGCTCTAATATGCATCCATACAAAAAAAAAAAAAAAATCTACGAACTATAGCAGTTGCCGATTATTCTCGTCACTAGAACAAAACCGCAAAATCACACACTATTCCTAGACATGACAAACTCTTGCCCTATTCATCATCAACCTAAGACAACTTACTATAAAAACTATCTACTATATTCAGACATGAACCTCAGATTCAGACCTGGTCGTCAAAGAAGCCCTCATGTCGACAATAGCGGACTCGTCCGCCCCCATCCTCACCGCCTCCTTACCCGCCCGTAAAAACCTCGAAACCGCCCCCTTCACATACTCATCGGCCTCCTTCACATTCATCTTCTTCCCCATCTCGCCACCAAAGCTGCTCAATAAGTGATCACCGGTGAGCACCGCCGCCAGCTGCACCACCTCCCCTTGAAACTCCGACAACGGCCTTTTCTCGTCCGCCTCGGTTTTCCTAAGGGGAATTACCTCCGGTAAAACCTCTGAAAAAGGAGAGATGTTAAAGGAAAAGATTTGGAGTTTTTGAGAGGAGATTGATTTGATTAATTAACCTGGGCAATCTGTTCTTGGGGAAGTTAATTCGGTTACAACTTGTTCAAATGTGCCGGCCCATGAATCTCTGTGGGTGAGGAAGTTGGAGGAGAGGTTGAAGATCTTCTTTATGGTTGCTGGGATTGATGAGTGCTCGAATTCGGAGTTCGGAGTGGGACCGTTTGGTTTGCTGACAACTGTACAAGATATAATTATGTCGTTAAGACAAGGTGAACACGACAATTAGAATATCGTATCATATAATATTGAAGTGTCTGACTCATGCATTCGATATATATATTGACGAAATTTTCGGAGAATCATACAATTAAACCTCGATAAAGTAATAATCTCGCTAAGATAATAATTTCTTCCAATCCCGATATGGATCAATGCACTAAAATAATGTTCGATAAAATAATAACCTCGTTAAATGAATATTTTTTCTCAATCCCAAGATTATTACTTTATTGAGGTTTAACTGTACTTTCTAGATTACGAGGCACATAAATTACAACTTTTATACAATCCCAAGGAGTAAAATTGGATTATCACCTGTATCATGCATTCGAATTGCAAAATTATGTAAACCGAAGGGCAATATCGTCATTTTATTGAATTCGTGTACATACCCGTTCCTTTCTTGATCCAGGGCGACACCATAATGGTGGGCACACGAACGCCCAGCCTATCAAAATTGAAGAAGTACGGCCACGGTCCAGTATTCCCGTCCGGATTCGGTACACCCGCGTACGGCGTCCGCACGTGATCATAAAACCCGCCATGCTCATCGTACGTGATCACCAGAAGGGTCTCGTTCCACTGCGGGCTCGCCCTCAGCGTCTCGTACACCTCCTTCACCAGCCTCTGCCCGTTCGCCACGTCGTGCGACGGATGGTCGTCGTTCGCCGGAAGCCCCTTCAGATCGAAGTACCGCGGCTCGATCACCGTCAGATTAGGTAATTTCCCCTTCCTCGCGTCCTTTTTGAATTTCAGATCGTACTGGTGGAATTTGAAGATGTATTTCAGTTTCCTCATGTTGCGGTAGAACAGAGTCGTCGGAATGTTCTGGAAGTAGATCCCGAAACCGACGCCGTTTCGGTGGAGCGAATCGAAGATTGTTTGCTGTGGATAGCCTTTTCTGAGGAGCTTCTTGACGTGGGAGGTCGAGCCGTGGGAGGTGGCGGAGTAGACGAAGAGCCGATTCGGCTGCGTTGGACCGGGAATTGACGAAAACCAACGGTCGAATACGGCGAATTGCTCGACTAATTTTGAATAAATTGGGAGGTTTTGCGGTTTGAATCCTTTCATTACGGTTTGGGCGAGATTTTCCGACAGGGCGGCGGCTTGCTCGGCGAAGCCGGTCATGGTGGGGACGGTGGCGTTGCCGAAGACTTGCTTCGCTACGGCTTCGAAGGAGTGGCCGGGATCCGGATCGACGTATTCGGCGTCGTCGGAGAAGCAGATTTGTTGATTCGGGTTTGGATTCGGGTTTGGATTGCATTCTTTGCCGGTAACGCCGTTGATTGATGGATTGATGGATTTCTTCATCCAACCGAGCATGTGATCGAATGATCGATTCTCCATTACTAGAATTACTACTGTTTTGATCGGATTCTGCTGCTGTTGATGGGATTGGATTAGAAGATTTGAGATTGTTAGAAGAATCAAGAACATGCTTCTCATGGTGTTCATCATTGTGAGTCTCTCTCTCCTCTCTCTCTCACACTCTCTCACTCCACTAAACTGCATATAATGGGTTTCAAAATCTTGAAAAGATTAAAAAAGGAATGAAAAAGATAAAGCAACCAAGCAAGAAAGAATTGTTGAAAATGATTGTGGTTGGAATTTTGATCATTTCAACATGAGTTTAATTTTTGATTTTTAATTTTTTTCTAGTTTTATTAGGATTTATATGCAAATTGATTTTTAACATGTTAATAAAGTGTAAAATAGAATGATATCATTTAATTACATATATGGAGTAAGTGAATCAATTTAGTGAATTGTCGGCAAAATTAATTTATTTAAGTGATTTGAGTTATAAATATTCGTGAGTTCATATGGATTGTTCAAAATAATCAATTTGTGTAGTGAATGGTGCACTCCACGTGATAAGGACCACGTTGTGGGATGCCCTTTTTTATTTTTTTATTTTATTATTTTATTACATAGGGTAACCGACAGTCGTTGGATGATGAGGGTAACCGACAGTCGTTGATGAAGTGTGTATTGAGTAAACTTCGCTCTTGTGCTTTAGCCTGTAAAAAATACTGGAGGGTTCAATTACCTAGACTAACCATAGGTGACAGCTTCATACGTAACGTTCCATGACCTTCCGAGCACATACTATCCACCTTAACCGCTATGTCATCCCAATAAAACAACCACCTCACTCAAAGTGGGATGCCCACTTTTATACTTTATTCAATCTACAATAGTGGTGTGTTCTTTTTGGTCTTGTCATACTTTGATTTTGATTTTGATAAAGTGATTGAATAATTAAAGTAATTTTTTTAAAATTCTCATAGTGGCCAACACATAACCGTAAATCAAGCCTATGATTTTACTTATCTATTTGAATGTTTTCGGGTCAGGTAAAATGGATTGGGTACCTTCGAAAAAGCCGCGGGTTGGGTATGGATTCGAGTATTTATGTAATTTCCCATTCCTGCATGGTACCCATTGTTTTATTGTTTAATTAATACATTGAGTAATTTTGCTTATTTATTTATTTATTTGAATGATAAATTTGATTTTTACTTTAATTTTTTAATTTGTTGATCGACGTTCAAAATTCTCATGAAAAAAAAAATCAAATTTAAGATAGTATACTGCTGCATCTGTACAAGTATCTGCATGCGATATTCACTCTATACGGATTGGAAAATGGTAGTAAAATTCATTTCCCACAGACGTGGTTATTTGCATGTGTTTACGCGTAGCGCATGTATCCGTCCCGCTCCCACCCCTACTTACAACACATTATGAAGTTTGTTTCAACCTTCTCTTGTTCCCATTAAAATGGAATTGAATAGGGCCTTTCGAAAAGTGGGCCAACCCGGGTTGCTTCAATTTTGTGTCGGGCCGATCTAGCTCTGTATGGGTTATTGGCCTAATCAACCCAAATTGTTTACTTCCTCTGTCCCATAGAAAGTGTTATGTTTTCTTTTTCGGTGCGTCCCATAGAAAGTGTTATGTTTAAAAAAGAAAGTGGGTCTCCCACACCCTTTACCAACTCAAATCAATTCAAAATCATTAATTAATTGCATGAATCTCACCTTTTTAGCTCTAAAACAAATTTTAAATAATTAATTAATTATATGGGTCTCACAAACTCCATATCCCATGGTAACAAGACACTTAATATGGGATAGAAGTAATATTTTTCTTCTTATAATCATATTTTTTAAGTTTGATATATTTTATTACATAAATTTCGTAAAAAGTCTACTTTGAATGAGGAAAATAAATAAATTAGCGGGCCAACTCAAATTGTCCTATATCCATTGAGCTTTTAGATCCAAAATCCAATCGAGATATCGTAAACTCGTTCTTTGGGTCCCGATAATTTGAGTCCAATTTACTCTTAACTCTAGAATTGTTGTGTCGATCCAAATTTTTATAACTCTAGATTTGAGTTGTGACCGAGCTAAATCAAATCTCTATACATTTAGATAGATATCATATTCCAATTTACATTAGAAAAGCCAATTGATATCTCCAATTCACAAATTGAAACACAACTCCCTTACTACAAAATAGATACAACAATTGTATCTAAGGTGGTATTTGAAACAACTTTCAACTGCAGTAGGAGTGTTTAGAACACTCAATTTTCAGCAGAAATTCCCTATCAAATATAGCCAAGATAAAGAAGCTGCTTAAGCTGTTATGACCCAGCTTTCAACTGCAGCTTACAACTTATCTAATTTATTGGACTATTTTATCATTTAAATATTTCTATAATTCTCAAAAAATCATTAGTTTTAAAATTAGTATTTTTCTTAGTTACAATTTTAATTATAATTACTTTTTAATATATTATTATTAATTTGATAAAAAATATTTTATATTTTATATTTATAAATTCTCCAAGTTTAATAAAATAATAATTATTAAAATTAAATATAATTAAATATAGATTAACTAAAATAGTGGGTTCTGTAAATTTTGAATTTTGAATTAATACATTTTTTTTTCATTTAATGCTTAGCTACGCAATTATTAAAATTATATAAATATATTATTATTATGAATTTAAGCAAATGAATAATATTTAAAATATAATAGTATGATATGTTTATGCTAATATGATATATAATTTATATAATATAAAAAATAATTTAATCTAATATTTATTTATTTATTATAAATTATAATTATTCAATAAAATTGAAGCAGTTTTCCAAATACTATTTTCCTCACTTTCAGCAGGTTTCAGCACTTATTTCGAAACACCTACAAATTCTCAAATCATTCGCTATCAGCCGCTTTCAACACTTATCAATAAACTTCAGCTACTTCAAACACCCACTAACTATACCCAACACTAGCCGATGCGTACATCCGCATATCAAGACTAGTGTATAAGAACACAGGTGGAAGCTGCTGCACCTCAAATTTTTTAAAAATCGAATTTTATCATTATTTTTTCCCCTAAAAATATTAAATTATGTTCAACTAAAAAAAAAAAAAGTGGGATAAGAGGACAAAGCAGATTCCAACAACATTAATGGATGTGCCTGAGCAAAGCATACTAATGGATGAGTCTTTTCGCACGAACTAAAGTAATCTACATGGAGTACAATTTTGATACTAAGTTTCATCATTGTCAATTTTTCAAGAATAAATATGTTCTAAATTAGACAAATTTTTTTCTTTTGTTAATTTAAAGTCTCCATCAATTTCCAATATTAAAACGTTACAACTAACATGGAAGGGAATATCTATTTTTGTAACTAACAAATGTCCTTAATAATCTATAATACTAATATATATAGTATTACTCACATTAATTTAATTTTGTAAATAAACTATAGAATATAATAAAATTGTGTGTAGTACGAGAATTTGCATCATTTTTTGGGTGGATTGATAATGGTCTAGAATAAATCCAAACTAGTAGTCCTGTCCCCATCGAGGGGAACCTGCGAGTACTAGGAATAATTTGACCTACCAATATTTTAATTTCACACTTTAAAAAAATTTTGTAGAGAATTGACTACATACAAAGTTAAATCGAGTTTCAATGTCACAAATTGGTGATAAAATGTTAATTTTCTTCTTCTTATAGATATTTTCAGCCAATAAAGACGATAATGTATATAGGGGTTCAAATTATGTGACATAGAAACGTTTTCGGAAATTAATGACCGTTCGTTAAAAGTGTGGAGCTTAGGGCTAGACGACTGTCAAAGTGTTACTAGTACATGGTACAGTTTAATACCACATGAGATCTCTGCAACATCAAAATTGATTTTATATTATCTACTCCCTCCGCCCCGTTTGAAACGATCTGTTTCAAATGGACACGAGAATTAAGAAAGTTGAAGATAAAATATGAGAGATCAGTAGATGATAAAGTAAGAGAGAGAAGATGAGTGTGATAGTGAGAAAGTAGATAATAAAGTATGACATAAAATGATTAATATAATGAGAGTAGATAAAGTAGGTGAGAGAAATGATAAAATATGAGGAAGTTATTTCTTTTTTAGGAAACGGGTCGTTTCAAATGTGACGTCTCGAAAAGGGAAAAAAATCGTTTCAAATGGGACGGAGGGAGTATTATAGTATGATGATGTGATTTAATTAATTTAAGTGGTGTCACATTGATCTAAGTAGACACTTTTCATTTCATTTATAAGATAATGATCTGCGCAATATTCTAATTTCATAATACAAGTCAAACTCCACTTTTTGGTATAGGTAATGACCTAATAACACCACAAATTAATACTAATATAAATTCACAAAAACTCGAGTAATGTCTACTCGTTTTAGGTCAGAATGTATTTGTGATAAAAAATTCGACATGAATTGAATTGATGAGTCTATGCATTTGAATCTGTAAGTTCGTCAAAATGTTTAGAATTAAGACAAAATTCTATATAATCTTACATGAAATTGAGCTTATTAGAGATCAATTGATGCGAATTTAAATTTAAATTTAATGTAAATAAAAAAAAAATTCTCAACCTTTTAGTCAAATAAAAATTAGTACCATTGGTGACCAAATTGATCATAGTAAACCAAAATATTCCCTCCGTCCCACCGAATTTGTCCAGTATTCCTTTTCCGGCAGTCTCATCGAACTTGTTCAGTTTCTAAAAAAAAGAAGTAGGTCACACACCTTTAACAACTCAAATCAATTCAAAAATATTAATTAATTAAAACAATCTCACACTTCTACTTCACAAATCAATTCTAAATTATTAATTAATATATGGATCTCACACCTTTATCAATATATGCTAACTTTTCAAAATTAACGCACCGAAAAGACCAGTGGGATGTAGGGAGTATGAAGATACAAAGCGGATCTTCTGGCCCATTTATGAAGGATCACTCGGTGGCCCACCAATCACGCGGCGCCACGCGTGCATTGGTGGGTCATGTTAGCATTTTAAAAATATTTGAGTTATAAAAGGGTGACCCACCAATATACACGTGATTTGACGGGCCATCAATTCGCCCATAAACGGGCTAGGTGATCTTTTGCCATGAAGATATGATAACAAAAGTTGATTTTGTTGAAAAATTCTCCAACCTGTTTTTCCAATAAAGCAGTAGACATTTTTCATTTTCATAATTATTAGTATTATTTTTATCTTGGTCCTAATTCAAGTTTTTGTTGTAACCCAATACGTCCAATCCAATCTCCAATCAATCAATCAGTCAATAAACCATGAACTATGAACACGTGTCGACATCCTGTCCGGGGTTTATATTTTCTATATGTGCTACGTTTCGTTCTGTCATTGCTGCTGACCTAATTTAATTTATCTGATTTTTATACATATACTCCCTCCATTCTAAAGGTTTAGTGATTTTTGAACAACTTTCAGCTCCAGCTAAAGTGTTTATAATTCTCAATTTTTAGGAGAAATTTTCAACCAAATATAGCTAAAAATAGAGAAATTGATTAAGCTATTATGACCCAACTTTCAGCTGCAGCTTATAATTTATTTAATTTATTGGATTATTTTATCCTATAAATATTTTTATAGTTCTCAAAAAATCATTATTTTTAAAATTAATATTTTCTTAGTTACAAATTTAATTATAATTATAATTTAGTTAGTAATTTGATAAAAATTATTTTATTTTATTATTTATAAATTCTTCAAATTTAATGAAATAATTATTATTAAAATTAATTATATTTAAATATATATTATTTAAAATAGCGTGTTATGAAAATTTTGAATTTTAAATTAATATTTTTTATATTTTTATTTAATGATAATTATTTCTTAGCAACGTAATTATTAAAATTATATAAAAATATTATTATTATGGATTTTAAACAAATAAATAATATTTAAAATATAATAGTATGTTATGTTTATGTTAATATGATATACTATAAATTTATATAATATAAAAATTAATAATTTTTATTTATTTATTGTAAATTTAATTACTTGATAACATTGAGGGTAAAACAAATATTTTATTTAAAAACTTAAAATAAATTATTGATATCAACAATTTTTCAAACACCATTTTCCCCACTTTCATCAACTTTCAACACTTATTTCCAAACACCTACAAATTCTGAAATTAGCAGCTTTCAACCGCTTTCAGCACTTATCAATAAGCTTCAACTACTCCAAACACCACTTTGTCTAGTATTCCTTTTAGTGATGTCCCATTGAAATAATCCAATTTTCTTTTTTGGTAAATTATTACACTAACTTTTTTTAGGGAACCACCACTTTATACAACTCTACACAAATGACACATCAACAACTCTCCTTAAAAAACCGCACTGAAAAGAAAATTGACTATATTTATGGGACGGAAGGAGTATATATATTACTACAAAATTAATTTTAAAAAAAAAACTTTTTCATAGTAATTCTTAATTTTTCAATATTCGTGGAATACAAATATACAACACATTTAAATGGGTAGTTATACGAAATTCACTTGATACATAATCAAACAATAAAATAAAGTACAATTAAAGAGGACGCATATTTATTTAATTCGGGCAATATAATCTATATTCAAAATCGTACTAAAATTATACTCCCTCCGTCCCGTTTGAAACGAACCGTTTTAAATGGGCACGAGAATTAAGAAAGTTGATGATAAAGTGTGAGAGATGAGTAGATAATAAAATAAGAGAGAGAAGATTGGTGAGATGGTGAGAAAGTAGATAATAAAGTATGAGAGAGAGAAAAAATGATTAATATAATAATAATAGATAAAGTAGATGAAAAAAATGATAAAGTATTACAGAATTAATTTTCTTTTTAGGAAATGAGTCATTTCAAATGGACGCCCCAAAAAGAAAAACATGTCGTTACAAATGGGACGGAGGGAGTATTTCTTTTCCTATTTACTTGATTCTGGCAATATAATCTATGAATCTATATTCGAAATTACTATATTTATATTTCTTTCCCTTGTAATTTTTGCTTCGTGTAAATTAAATTTCTTTAGAAATTTGATGATTTTTGCCCAAGCAAACAATCCCCCCGCATCATAATTTGGCTGTCCGAATACCAACCTTCAAAAAGGACAAATTTAAACATTCATGCACATAATTAAGGGACAAACTTTTGACTACCAAATTATCACTAATTAAGTGATAATGGGAAAAAAAGAAATAGATTTGTCGAAAAACGATAAGATTTTAAACATTAAATTTGGATAATTGTTTTCTATTCGATATATTCAAAGTCGTTTTCACAATTTGACAATTTAAATCACAAAAGCTTGTATGTATACTTTCGTATACCATTGTGTGTACCACACCACACGGGTATTGACATGCGTTAAATATGGCCCACTTGATTTAATGATAAATGTCACATGTCAATACCCTTGTGGTGTGATATACACAAAGGTATATGAAAATGGTATATACAAGCCGCTCCGATAGCTTTGCAATATGATAGTGATTCATCGGATTCTTGCCCCCTCCATCTCACTAACCTTCTATATCAAGTGAAAGTGAAATTATAAAGTTCTATTTAAAACTAATTTCTTGACCATAAATCTCACTTAAAAAAAAAAAAACTTTCTTGTTTTTGTTTTATAACCAACAAATAATATTATTTGAATACTACATGTTTTAATAAGTTTTTTTTTATGTAGTTAATTAATTTATATTGTATGTTAAATTGGGTCATATTTCGATAAGAGACCGTTTGGTATGAGGGTTTTAAAAAATATATATATGTATATATATTAGAATCATATCTAAAAACTTGATAAATAATCCCGAATCGAATTCGAACTTGATTTCAAACTACGATGCAAACTTGCCCTAATATTTTTGAAGACATGGTAGTGAGTTGATATTTAATCTCGTAAGAGTCTGCGTCATGCTATGTAATAAATCGACAAATAAACTCTCTCTCTGGTCTCCCTCTCTCTTCTTTATATAATATACTGCATGGGACTACATCATAGCCAACACGAATAACACGTCTTTTGAACATGCTCTGTCTTTGCTTTCTCTTTTCTTTTGCCTTCCAACTCAATCAATTTATATCAGACATTCTCACCACTCCCTCACCTCAAACAACAAACTTAGGTTTCTTCAAGAATTAGGTTTTCTTGAGAGAGAAATGGGGAGAGGGAAAGTGGAGTTGAAGAGGATCGAGAATCCCACAAATAGGCAAGTCACATTCTCGAAGAGGAGGAATGGTTTGCTGAAGAAAGCCTTCGAGCTTTCCGTACTGTGTGATGCTGAGGTGGCACTTGTCATCTTCTCGCCTTCGGGAAAGGCTTATCAGTTCTCCAGCCATGAGTCTCTCTCTTTCTCTCTCTCTCTCTCTCTCTCTCTCTCTCTCTCTCTCTCTCTCTCCTCTCTTTGCATTCTCAAATTATGTTTCTTTTATTTCCATGAGTCTCTCTCCTTCTCTCTCTCTCTCTCTCTCTCTCTCTCTCTCTCTCTCTCTCTCTCTCTCTCTCTCTCTCTCTCTCTCTCTCTCTCTCTCTCTCTCTCCTCTCTTTGCATTCTCAAATTATGTTTCATTTGTTTCCATGAATCCCTCTCTCTCTCTCTCTCTCTCTCTCTCTCTCTCTCTCTCTCTCTCTCTCTCTCTCTCTCTCTCTCTCTCTCTCTCCATTATCATAATTGTGTTTTGAATTCGTTGGTGCAGCATAAATAGGACAATTACAAGGTACAAGATTGAAGTAGGGATAGCCAAAACAGATGAACAAGGCATCACATCCATGGAGGTATATATTATTTATAATTTCTATCAATTTCACAATTAATACTATTTATTTAAAATTAAAAAATTAATATTTCTCTAATGGAAATTAAATTGATATTCTTTAGGTATGGAGGAATGAGCTTGAGGACATGAGTAGAACAATTGAGGCTTTGGAAGCAAAAGAGAAGTATGTATCCTAACCATATTTCCATATAATGTACAGTTAAACCTCGATAAAGTAATATTCGATAAAGTAATATTTGATATGTGTCAATGTACAAAAATAATGTTCGATAAATTAATAACCTCGTTAAATGAATATTTTTTCTCGGTCCTAAGGTTATTACTTTATCGAGGTTTAACTGTATGTATATAGACTCATTCGAGTTAGCGAATCTTAAAAAGCGAGAATAAATGTGTACTATATAGATTCCATTTTACAATGCGTGCTACAATCTTTTCGATTTTGTGTCTTATTTTACAGGCATTTTGCTGGAGAAAATCTTTCTGGGTTAGGCATGAAAGAGTTGAAGCAATTGGAGCGCCAATTAAGAGTTGGGGTTGAAAGAATTCGCTCCAAGAAGGTATATAATTCTTGAAATTATTATTATTATTACTGTAATTATTATGTCACTTAAACATGTAATAAAATGTTTAATTACTGTTAAACCTCGATAAATTAATAACTTTGGGACCGGAAAAAAAATATTGATTTAACGAGGCTATTACTTTATCGAACATTATTTTAGTGCATTGACCCATATCGAGACCGAAAAAATTTATTATCTAAGCGAGATTATTACTCTATCGAATACTACTTTATCGAGGTTTAACTGTATGTTCAACTCGATAGAGACGAATCATAATGGAGCACCTGAATTACCTAAAGACAAAGGTATAATTCCTAACAGCAATTTCCAATTTGAATTTATTTGTTACATTAAATTAATTTGATCAATGTATATTTGTAAATATCATTGCAGCACAAAGACCTTCAAGAAGAAAACACTAATCTCCAAAAGAAGGTGACTACAACAATTATAAACATTTTTATTAATTTATTGTGAAATAATAATTTCAATTATATAATTACTAACACATTTTGTTTATCTGTGTGAGGTTAAGCTTCACGAGCTTCAAGGAGCTAGCACAAGCTCCATCATTTTAGGATCAGATGTCGCCCGAATATTCTAATGAAGGTTATAAATTAATATATATATATATATATATATATATATATATATATATATATATATATATATATATATGAATGGATAATGTGAGAATCTGCATTTAACGTGAGAACTGCGAATCATGCATAATCATTATATAATTTATGCATAATTGTTATATATTTTATGCAAAAAAATATTATTTTATATTATACATATTTTTATGTAGAAGGGCAAAAGTGTAAAATTATAGATTTTTTTTGCATAAAATATATAACGATTATGCACATATTATATAAGAATCATGCATTGTATTCTCACATTAAATGTGAGTTCTCACCAGATCCATACCCTATATATATAAGTTCGTAAAATAAAAATGACATCATCAATATACGAGTTGAATCATGTTATCTTCTTTAATAACTAAATTTAGTTTTCTCTTTTTGGCATAGGATTGAAATAAAGGTATGGTTTCACCAAGAATCTCACTGTTCTACTAATTTGGGAAGAAATGCTGATGCATGGCTAAGGAGG
Source organism: Lavandula angustifolia (assembly GCA_028984105.1). Taxonomy (NCBI): domain Eukaryota; kingdom Viridiplantae; phylum Streptophyta; class Magnoliopsida; order Lamiales; family Lamiaceae; genus Lavandula; species Lavandula angustifolia. The sequence goes on along the minus strand of CM054815.1, from coordinate 19,475,602 downwards.
GAAAATTGTCTTCAATATCTATTAATTTGTATAATTTTATCCATGCTTTTTTTTTTTAAATAACTAATGTAATTCCTTTTGCTACTTCTGAAGATGTATCCATTAGCAGGTAGTTTAAATATTTGTAAAATAATATTTCTATCAAGATTCAAGATTGTGCGTTTGTATGTTGTACCTGCAGCAGAATTATGTATATTTATATAATATATTTATATATGTATATTCTCTTTTCAATCTTCTTTTGATATTTGTTCAATTGTTTGTTTTGAGGAGAGAGAGAGAGATGCATCTTTGGGCTATAGGCACATAAATGAGCTTTGTTTTATTTCCCTCTAAAACAAATCTTGGCCCGTTTGGCCGAATTTAAATTTTGTGGCCCACAACTATGTTACGACGACGTTTCTAATAATCATAACTAGGCCTGTAATCGAATCGAGCTTTATTTAAATATTGTGGGCTCGAACTCGATAAGAATGGACTCGAATTCGAGCTTGATATGATATTCGTTAACTTATTCGAGCCGAATTCGAGTCTGATGCTATTTGGGTCAAAAGCTCACGAGCTCGACTCGATAAAATTATAGTAGTATTTAATTATATATAGTTTAATATAAATATATTATATGCATATTTATTTTTAAACATATATAACAAATTTATTTTTTTATATAAACTTCTTGAGTTTTCAAGCCGAAATCGAATACTATAACAATTTATCGAGCTCGAGCTCGAATCCATATTAAAAGCTCATATCGAGCACGAGCAGTAAACATTTAATCAGCTCGGCTCAATTACATGCCTAATCACAACTACCTTAATAAAGTAAATATAAAGTGTTTGGATTAAGTCCGTTAATGTTAGGTCAAATGGTTTAAGAATCCCATATAAATGTTTGGATTAAGTTTATGAGAAATCAGAACAAGATTTTTGAATTATATCTAAATTTGGAATTTCTTAATAAATTAGTATGCTCCCTTACATTTTTCTAAAATATTTAATCAAATCTTAAATAAAATATTGTACTTCAAATTAATAGCAGCCGGCACGACCCTTGTGGTTGAAACTTAGGTATATTCTTCAACTAGACCTAAATCTAATCATTAATTATATACTCCCTCCGTCCCAATTATATTGTCCACTTTGCTTTTTGCACGGTTTTTAAGGAGAGTTGTTAGTTGTGAGTAGAGATGTGTAAAGGTGTGGGTCATACAAAAAAGTTGTGTGTAATAATTTGCCAAAAAGGGAAACTGGACAATATCTTTGGGACAGCCCGAAATGGAAAACTGGACAATATAATTGGGACAGAGGGAGTATTAGATAAATTGCAAGCGTGTGCATACTTTTTTTTTATTATTAATTTTTTTTATGACGAGGAACCCGCAGCCGCTACATTGGTCACGAACCACCCACCTTCACCGCTACGCCATTCCATGGGACAACGTGTGCATACTTTATTACATGATATAGTTTTGTTAGCAAATGGGACAACGAAATAATGCACAAATTGGTTGTAATAAATTTGGGAATCTTTGTTTTCTTCTCGTCGTTAATGTCGATTGGCCAACCACTAAGGCATTTAGCAAGAACAAGTCGCAATATAATAAAATAATTTATCCTCTAAAATTTTATACTAATTAATAATGTATTTCTGTAATATGTTTTCACTTTTAATTTTCTAGTCAAATCAAAAGGCCATAATGATTGTTGAAACTTTACAATAATTCTCCAAAAGTAATATATAACAAAGTAAAACACCCTTTGATAATTATGAAACAAACATTTGTCCCAAAATTATTGCAATCCTTGTAAGAATCCTATTAATCTACATCCAGAAAAGTTTTTATATTTCACAATTTGTACTACTATACATCACATTTATTATCTATCATAATTATAAGAATCCTATTAATCTTCATCCGGAAAAGTTTTTATATTTTACGATTTGTACTACTATACATAATATTTATTATTTATCGTAATTGTAATGATTTTACATGTACAATATAGGATATAAAATCTTTTAATGATGATTAAACCATGGTATTAAAATTTGGTTTTGGAAGCTGGCAAATCGCCTAAAAGTAGTCATGGGATCATATACTTGGAAATTTCTCGAGAAAGTGATATTATATTTTTTTGTCATTACAAAATGTCATCAACCACTATATACATACATAAATAATGTATATATATGTCCCTTGGGATGACGTAGTGGTGAAGGTGGGTGGCCCGGGACCGATAGGTCCTAGGTTCAAATCCCACTGAAACCGCTATGTGTTGCCTGTCACCTATGGTTAGCCTAGGGTGGTTGAACTCTCCTGTGATCATGGGTTCAATTTCCACCAACACCACTATGTGATTTACTGTCACCCTGTCACATCAAGGGTGGTTGACTCTCCTGTGTGGTTTGCATATATGTCCCCACGGGATGACATGGGATGGCATACTGGTGAAGGTGGGTGGCTCGGAACCGATAGATCATGGGTTCAATTCGCACCAACACCACTATGTGATTTGCTGTCACTCTGTCACATCAAGGGTGGTTGAACCTCCTGTGTGGTTTGCAGGCTACTGCACAACACATTAAGGGTGGTTGAGGTTTACCCAGTGCGCACAACGCATTAAGGGTGGTTGGTGTTTACCCAGTGCACACCGAAAGTAGCGGCTGCGGATTTCACGAATAAAATAAAAATAAAAATAATGTATATATAATATATTGTTCATTAAAACGACAAACCTTTTCTTTCTATTTATTCCACCATCTTGACCTGCAAAATCTCTCTCCTAATTTCTCCATTTTCCTCTCTTGCATTAGGGTTTGTTATCTGCTTCGAGCAGAAAAATGAAGATGCAGTGAAGGTAAACTATGCATGTATCTTGAAAAATTCCTCCTCCTCTTTACTTTCTTTATGTAATTGTTTTGCATGTTATTGTTAATCTTGTGGTGCATTGGTAGGTAGTCATGATGTTGGAACGGTTCAATCGAATTTAATGATCTATCGACAATCGGAACATTTAGTTTGATTGAGCCGTGCCAATATCATTTCGTCCATTCTAAGTATTTACATGTCTCTTAGTTTATGTTCAATGTGATTATCAAATATAATTGAATACAATTTTTTAATTGATTCAGACCAAGAAAATACAATTGATCTTGACGAATTTATAGCCATATATTAAGTTGGATTTTAGCAATGCTCAAATCCATTTTCTATATTCATCACTATTAAGTTCTGCTATTAAACAACTTGGTATTTTAAATCCTATTTCATTATCAATTATTAGTACTTATTAATATTAATTAAGTTAAGTTTATATCAAACAATTGGATTTTTTTTTTATTTTAATTTATGACTTATACATTACATGTACAGAAGGTTAAGTGTTTGGTAGACCTACTCTCCAATTAATGTCACCAACTTCTACTTCGCAAAGAAACAAATAAAATAGAAATCAAATTAATTCCCCCCCCCCCCCCCCCCCCCCCCCCCCCCCCCCCCCCCCCCCCCCACCCACAAAAAAGCATCTTTGAGATGCTTCTTACACCATCTAAAACTTTATAATTATCATCTATGAAACACGTCCATTATTATACATCTTATAAGACTAGGAATATCGCAAGAAATTAATTAAATATTAAAATATTTGGGTTAGTTGGGTATTTAGGTGGTCAGGATATTCGTAGTCTAATAAATCAACAATCTTAATTTACGTTCAATTTATGAGATTAATATATTGCACCTCCAGAGTCCAGACTACACATCCCACAAGATGTATAGCTTAATCAAATCAATGCACGTTATGATAAAATCTTTAATATTTGAAGTTAAACAAAATATTGGGCCTAGTTGGCCCGACCAAATGGCTTGACGGGTCGATTGGACATTGGGCCGAAAAGCTCAATGGACTTCGATTATTTGCATTAGTCAATTAATTTTGTTACTTTTGACTATCTCCATCCTAATAATACTGTCTTGTATTCCTAATTGAGTTGTCCCAATAATATTCTAACACCACAATTATAAAAAGTCATGCGGATTGCATAATTTACATACAAAAGTCATTTTTTTTAAATTCTGTGTCGAAACTCTACATGACAGTATTAATGGTACTTGGGGAGTAGATATTAATTGCAGCCGAAAAGATTTGAGTACAGGACCTCTGTCTGAAAGAACCCATAAGATCTTATGTCCTACTTTTTCGTATCCCACTTGTGTTTAGGGGTGTAAGTGGTTTCGCTTCGAACCGAACCGAACCGAATCAAACCGAAAAATGTGATTCGGTTCGATTTCGCGGTTTAGTTCGGTTTATTTTTTTAGAAACCGTTTACATTTTGTTCAGTTCGCGGTTTCAAGATTTTTGAACGGTTCGAACCGAACCGAACCAATATCCTATTTTATAATTTTTTTATTTAATATTTGTCTTTCTAATATGAGAATATTATTGGATTTAGATATTAGATTTAAGTTTAGATCAATTATATTCTATACAAATGAAGAGAAATGAGTAACAACTCTATACTTATGAGTTCGGAATGAGTGACATCCTATAAACTATTATTCTTGCATTATTTAAGATTTAAAAAATAAATAAAAAAATAAAAAAGTGAACCGATGAACCGAACCGAATCAAACCATTTATAAGCGGTTCGGTTCGGTTTCGATATTGAAAAACTCAACAAACCGAACCGAACCGAACCGTTACACCCCTACTTGTGTTCCACTAACATTTTCAGCTGTATACACCACGGTACTTACGAACACAAGAAAGTGGGACGGAGGCTCCAAACTTCTCAAAGAAAAGAGGCTACACAATACCAAGACATTTTCTTATTAATTTATATACTAAAATGCATGAAACTTTGTGAAACATGAAAATATGAAAGCCCTACAATATAATCATAAATATTATTGGCAATCTAAACTCTAGACTCTGAAGAATAATGGGCCACAATAATTAATAGTAAGCACAAAATCAATGCAGCCCATTTTCTGGCCCATGCATTATCTGCAGGATACTAAAAAAAATCCCATCATGAATCTCCTGTACTTGGAGTACCAATAATAGATCAAGAATAATAGTTGCATGATTAATTATTTGATGTAAAATATATATTTACCTTTCCGCAACTTTATATTATTGATTTTAAAGAAAAAAGACTTTAATCATGGGATCAAATCTTGTCACGAGAAATCGACAGTGATAAATTTCTCTTGGACTATAATTTGTTCGGTCCCATAAAAAGTTTTAGCCCTTTGTTTGTAGGTACCATGAATCCGATGTTGGGCGAGTGCGATATCGTGATTAATCTCATCCGTGTCATAAGTTTGAATCTCATCGAATTAGTGTAATCGTATACTGATTAAATTAATTGTGGAAAGGTATATTTGGCATCTCTGTTTTTAAGTGTCACATCCTTTATCTTTTTTTTTTGTAGTGGGATGGATTCGTAAAGACATTATCAGCCATAAAATAATTTTATCTCGGCGTACGATTCTATCATGTGTTGCATGGGACTTTATATTTTTAATTGGCTCCACAAAAGTACTATTCGGTAAATAATTGTACCATGGAATGTCGGTCTATAGTCCTACAATTATCAGATTCTTGTTAACATGCGAAATTTTTTGTTGCATATAAATATTTATGTTCAATTTATATACCCCCTCCATCCTAGTCGATTTGTCTGATTATTTTTCTGCACGGTTATTTTTTGTGGTTGATTTTATATAATAAAAGTATGAAACACATATAATTAAATAATTAATGTGAGGTGAAGGTGTGAGACCTATAAAAATATTTAATTGTTTATATTTGATTTGATGTGATAAATGTGTGAGATCCATTTCCTTATTTAGAAAGTGAACACGAGAGATAGGACAACCCAAAAAGAAAATATTGACAAGTCAGGCGGAACGGATGAAATAATATATTCATGTATTTAAAAAAATTTGTCTTGATGCAATTAAGCCATCATCTCATGCACAAAAAAGAATTGAGGCCATATATGTGTTTGTGATACAAATTTAATGTGCCATTTATAGACTTAGCCAAATAGATTAAGTGAAACACTATATTAGCCTATCATTATTTAAAAACATAAATATAGTCATGAAAATACATTTTACGGCAAATATAATAATTGAGCGAAAAAGTTGTCAGGAGCCTATGACCCCCATTAGCCCTCAACATTCTCTTCAAAAAAAATTATATATATATATATATATATATATATATATATATATATATATATATAAAATGAAGGGTCATCTACCCTCAACATGCAAAAAAAAAATTGTTGAGGGCCTATGCATCAGTCATGAGATTGATGTCTCGGCCAATATGAAGAGGTCTATTCATTAATTTTTTTAAAAAAAAAAACTTGTTGAGGGCCGATGGAGGGCCCCATCGACATCTGACAACTTTTTCGCCTAATTATTATGTCTGCCATAAAATGTACTTTCATGATTATATTTGTGTTCTTAAATAATGATAGGCTAATATAATGTTTCACTAACCTATTTGGCTAAACTTGTATATTAAGACAAAAGAAATTATACTTATCGATTATAATGCAGCGTGCGTGGATAAGGACAAAATAACAAATCAAAGGTTCGTTTTATTCAATAAATAATTAATGATCGATCGAGTTTCATATAATAAACTGCAGTCCAAGATAAACTCCGATAATAGAACTGAATTCAGAAGTTGCATAAATTCTTCGAATGCTCGAATTTATTTATGTAATTGGACTCTATTTGCACCACATCAAACTACAGTTAAACCTCGATAAAGTAATAGTCTCGCTAAAATAATAATTAATTCCAATTCCGATATGGATCAATACACTAAAATAATGTTCGATAAAGTAATAACCTCGTTAAATGGATATTTTTTCTAGGTCTCAAGGTTATTACTTTATCGAGGTTTATTTATATTCCTTTTAATCATTACCTTCTCCTAACTACTTTTATCAAAATCAAAATTAAGTGTATGGTGTAAGAAAATCCAAGTATAGTTGCATGACCCAAACATAGTGAAGAACTTGTTTGTAATAGCCTCCACATTAACAACCGCCATTAACAACCTTAATCATTCTATTGTAGTGGTTTCTGCCACCTTGACATTTCATGCAACTTCTTTAACATGATCATTCGACTTTATAGAACAAGAGATCCCATGTAATAAAAGCAAATGTAGGACCTCCATCTACCACCAACAACTACTGTGAAACCGTGAGCACTAGTCGGGACAATACTTGTCTTTGTGAAAAGAGGAAACTCGACGCATCTCTGTCCAGTTTGTTGTTTCATACTCAGGAGAATCACCAATCCGAACGTTCTGCCTAGAAGACCAGAAAGATGTCTACCTATTAGATATGAATTTGGTTGTAATCTAGTACCTCAATTTCTATTGTATTTTTAATTACTTATTATTTTTATTTTATAAGCATTTTCAAGACTATCGGCTATATATTTTATACAACACCACAAAACCATGTTGATTAGACCAATGCAGTTCCCATGCAAGTTTTGATTTAACATTTCATTCAAAAGCTACATATAACTTAGAAAAGCCAAAACACTCGAGTCAATAATTAGGTTAATGAGTTTCACTAAACGAGGTTTTTAATTTGTCGAACTTATCGAGATTCAGTAATGCGTAACTCGTAAGTAGTTCGACTCATTCTTTAAGCTCTAAAACATCTAGGGTTGGATTCTGTGAAGCATGACTACACACCTGAGAATTAGTGACATGCACGAACTTAAGTAGTTGGATCAGATCGAAGGTTGGTCTAAAAAGTCAGACCAGAACAATCAGGTTGGAACGATCATGTATTTGCTAGTATTGAGTTAACTCATAAGTAGTTGGATTCATTTTTTATCCCGTAAAACTATATTGCACATGTACGTGATACGATATTTTATAGAAAATTTAGGATTTCACATATATGAATGTTGATGTATATATAAATATATAATCATTTTGTAAAACAAATTACTTTTGTATTGTTCTTATACTAGAATTAGGTGTGACTTGTTCTGAAACGTATTGGACATTCTCACACAATATGTTGAGATTTTTAAAGTGTTCGTGTTTTCTACCCAGTAAATGAAAAAAAAAAGTAAAAAGTAGATTTGGTATGACAAAATTGAGAATGTATAAAATTGTGGGCATTTGCTGAAATACCCTTCTCACTAAAAAAACACAATATTACTCACTTGTTAAAGTTATGTTTATCAAATATTCAAGATTACCAAATTAGCCTCACATTTTCGTCAGCATGCATGGAGGAGTGCCAGCAAAACAGCCAATGCGGATCGCATGATTTAGTCTATCAACATTGGTAATTATATTTGTGTCTATCGCAGTGCTTATCGCATATTCGCAGTGCATATCAGCACTGCTAATAATATTTGTGCCTATTGCAGTGCTTATCGGCATACCTTTGTTTTTTCAAATTTTCACAGCTTTGTATCGTAAATCGGCGTTAGTGGGATTCGATTGGCACCCGTATGGTCCCCTCAGCACTCGGTGGCAGTTGAATCACAAATAAAATAAGTAAAAAAATGAGAATAAATTAGTAATATTGGATATTCTATAACTATTGTTATAATGAGTGGGCATTTTTGTGGTTTTTTAATCGGAACGAGTAAAAACATATATTTCCACATAAAATTGTGTAACTAAATACTTGGTGAATTGTTAGGTATGGAGAGACAAAATCACATGGATAGAGGAAGAGAGAGGATATTGTATGGCCCAAAAGGATTATGTCTGTCCAAGTTTCTGAATCCACAGAGGCATGGGGGTTGGAACAACACTATTTACCCTGCATTTCCCCATACTAATAATTTCTACCCTCCCAATCTTAATCACATTCATGTAGTTTTATACCAATGAGAAAGTAAATGGGTAGTTTATTAATTATTGTATTAAAGAGTTTATATTGATTGGACATTAGGATGATTAGAAATTAATTGAAGCCGTCATTTCCTCAAACCAAACAAATCCTAATACAATCCTTATCTTACCCGATAAGAAACCATATTAATGCGATTAGACAATGACGTTGATAGAAATAAATAATGGCTTCCATGTCACCTACATCAAATACGATAATTACGTATCATGTCGCCATTAATTTAAAAAACAAAATAAAATACTTAGATAGTATTGTTAAAAAGATATTCATTTGAGATAATATAAAGAAAAAAATCACCAGTTCTATAATAACATTCACAATATACTTCGACAATTAAAAATATCTAAGTAGTATTCCTAAATTTATCAAATACGATAATTATTAATTTAAAAAAAAAACTTAGATAGTATTGTTAAAAAAATATCCATTTGAGATAATATAAAGAAACAAAAATCATCAGTTCTATAATAACATTCACAATATACTTTGATAATTAAAAATATCTAAGTAGTATTACTAAATTTATCAAATACGATAATTACATATCAAGTCGCCATTAATTTTTTTAAAAAAAAAAATACTTAGATAGTATTGTTATAAAAATATTCATTTGAGATAATATAAAGAAAAAAAACACCAGTTCTATAATAACATTCACAATATACTTCGATAATTAAAAATATCTAATTAATATTACTAAATGAATTTGTTTGGTATTTTATATTTTAATTTTCTGTTCGGTTTTCGGTTTATCTTTGTTTATATTTATTATAGCTATAACGAAGAGTTTTAATAGTAAAATACATTTAGATTTCGGATTTCTAATAAAAAATTTTGCGTTGAAAATCAAACCGAACTAAAAGTTTCAATCAAGAATTCAATAATGCAGAAACTAACATTCCTAATTGTTCTAGCACATACTTTTTTTGCATGACTTTTTCTAATATGTACAGTTAAATCTCGATAAACTAATAACTTTGAGATCGAGAAAAAAATATTTATTTAATAAGGTTATTACTTTATCGAGCATTATTTTAGTCCATTGACCCTTATTAGGATCGAAAGAAATTATTATTTTAGCAAAATTATTAATTTATCGAATATTACTTTATCGAGGTTTAACTGTATATAAACAACAACGTTTGACATGTGTATCATGTTAAATTGTTGCTAAGGCAAATGGCCCAAAATTATTTGATGTTAAAATGGAAAGTTGGATCATAAGTAGCAAACCAAATGAAAAATCAGTCATAAAAAAAAGGACTTCACATCAAAAAAGCCTCCAAAAAAGAAAAGAAAAAAAGGGGAAAATTATAACCCTCAAGACCCGTTAGATGAGTAATTTTGATTCTCTTTTTCTTGTTACGAAGCAATCGGATTCCAATGAAAAAAAGTTGACGAGGTGGATCGAAATCATTACATACATTTGATGTATTTTTCGTCACAAAGTCATAATTATTGTCTTTTCACTTTGAATTACAACCAAACATGTCTCTTCTACAACAGCCACTATGTTAGTACAATCGTCAATAGTTTTCCCAACTTTACCTAAATTCTATGTTTGAATTATGTTCCAAATTTTAGGATGAAGATCGACTTGAAAAATTAAAATTTAGTGGCAATCGAATCGATTGAATCAGTAAATTTACTAAGAATAATAACGTTATAATTATGTAATAATTATATAAAAATAATTTAATTACTAAGTAGTACTCTCTCTGTCCCATTTAAAATGACATGTTTTCATTTTAGTGAAGTCCCACTTAAAATGACACGTTTCTTTAAAATGAAATAACTTTAAAAAATATTACTAAATTATCTCTTACTTTTTTCATTTATCTTTATACTTTTTTATTTTTCTCTCCTACTTTATCATTTACTTTTTTCACAAACTCATTCATCTTCTCTATCTTACTATATCAATTACCCATCTCTCATACTTTATCATTCACTTTCTTAATTCCCGCGCAAAAAAAAAAACCTGTCATGTTAAATGAGATTGAGGGAGTATTAAAATTAGTCCAAAAATATACAAAACTAATATTAACACAATTTTGAAAAATACGTAAAGTAGTAATATGTCTTGCAAAATGGAAGATACACATATCTCATACAAATTCCAAACAACAAAGATTTTAATCTATTTGAAACTCCAATAAATTTAAAACAAAAAAAATCAACTAGGTTTCCATGTTTTAAAAAAAATGACAATAAAAATTAAAATAATTAAAAATGAAAAAAAATTAAAAATGAAAAAGAAAAGAACCCAAATCCAATTAGTCCTGATTAAACGACAACATGTAGCGTAGCTATTATTCAACTTTTGCGTAAATAATTAATTTAGAATTTTCAATATTTGTTAGGATCGATTTAAATTGATAATATATCATGATAAAACCGGTTAATCCAACCGGATCGAACTAGTATTATTTCATAGGCAATGGTCTTTGTGTTAATTCCTAGTATTTCATTAGTAATCGAAAAGAAAACAAAATTGAATATTTTAAATAGAAATGATCCAGGATCCAATAATTGAGGGCCAGATATAGGGAAATTTAAATAAAATGATAAAAATACAATAATAAATGAGGTTTTTAAATTTCCACCGGATTATAACTGCCAATGTAATTATTTGTAAGGGGGGTCCGTGCCGTCCAATCCCATTGGTGGGATCGTGAGGTGGTCCTCTGTAACAAAATCAGCACCATCCATTATTGAATTAACTTTTTGGCCTATAATTTCTGTATTTTTCTGCATTACTATTTATTATGGACCACAGCTTATATACCTGCAATATTTACACTTGCATTTAATATTTCCTAACCTGACACATTTTTAGATGTCACACTTTTTTTTTGAGTTGATATTACAGTTAAATGATTATAGTTAAACATCGATAAAATAATAATTTTAGAATCGAGAAAAAATATTTATTTAATGAAATTATTAATTTATCAAATATTATTTTAGTGATTGATTCATATTGGGACCGAAAAAAATTATTATATTAGCGAACTTATTATTTTATCGAATATTACTTTATCGAGGTTTATCTGTATATTCTTACAAACTATTTAATTATGTTTGGGGGAATTAATATACAAATGTATTCACATGGGCTCAAAGAGATGTCAAAATCATATTCCATTATATTGTTGAATCTGCTAATATACTTTATGGATGGGAGTTTGTATCATCTTCATTTCTGGTTTTGATGTCATTTTCAGAAAATAATTTTGGCAACTGAAAGTATGTGAATATAAAATGTTTTTATAATGTAAAACCTATTATTTTTAGGTGGTATTATTAAAAAAAATCACTTTCAATAACATTGACAATATAATTCAAATTATTGAAGAATCTGTTGACACTTCGTATAGTCGATTCAATTATCGTTTTAAATTATCCGGCATAATCAAACTTTATTTGCTTTTCAGACTTGACAAGTTTAAAATTTAATTAATTTTAAAGCTATATTTTGCATCTATTTGATTAGATATTAATTTTGAAAAATGAGTAGCAATCCTACTAACCGACTTTTTCATTATGGTTGAACTCTCCTGTTTTGTTTGCAGACTAAAGCACAAAAATATAATTTATTCAGTGCATATTTCGATAGCGGTTGCGGGTTACTTTCGTCATCCAAAAAAAATAAAATAAAATAAAGGATGGGTATGTGCCAAAAATAGGCTACCCTAAAATACGCAGAAGACCCGTTTGCCCATAACGACGATGGGTGAAGTCCAGATGCGCCACGCACACTGCACGTGATGCCACCTATTACACAATTGCCACGTCACTTGCAATTGGAGCTGTTCAAATTTGCAGTGATACTAATAATAACAAATTGTTAAGAGAAAAAATAAGTATCCTATGAAATTCTTAAAAATATTATTCGGAACGTAATTTGGAAATGTGTGATTCGGCTTTAAGCAATTTTGGCCTTATATGTATTAATAGTGCTCAATTTGAGGAAGAATGTTCTAGAACAATAGGTTAGAAATTTGCTACTCCCTCCGTCCCGTTTGAAACGATCCGTTTCAAATGGGCACGGGAATTAAGAAAGTTGAAGATAAAGTATTAGAGATTAGTAGATGATAAAGTAAGAGAAAGAAGATGTGTGTGATAGTGAGAAAGCAGATAATAAAGTATGAGAGAGAAAATAATTATTATAATGAAAGTAGATAAAGTAGGTGAGAGAAATGATAAAATATGAGGAACTTATTTCCTTTTTAGGAAACAAGTCGTTTCAAATGGGACGTCCTGAAAAAAAAAAACATATCGTTTCAAACAGGACGGAGGGAGTATAAATTATGAATTGCGTGTGTCATTAATAATCATCCGATGCGTCGAAACGCAACGATTGATTGAATATCTAGGGATAAAGCACTGTTTCCTTGCCGATCGGAAAGGCCTACCAAATCGAGGAGAAACTTGAATACAGATATGACTCGTAATAATAGAGATCAAGGCCGGTGATGAAATAATAGAGAGATGAAGATAACATTTTCATGTATTGTTCAAGTATCGATATTTTTCCATTCCTTAATTTCAATGATTTTATATTTTACTTTAACATTTTATTTCACTAACTATTTTAAGTTGAACCCAATTTAATTTTCGAAATTTAGCTTATAATTTAATATTAAAGTCCATTATTTTTCATAATTTCATTTAGTTTTTTGTGGATAAATGTTGCTTATTTATTTATTAGTAATATTTTACTACAACGTTCGTATTTCAAATAGTGTCCAAATATATACATTTATAACATGAAATCTACAATTCCAATATTACAAAAAATCAATACATTTTTTTCATAAATTTTGGAGGGTGTATGTCTTGGTAGTAGTAAAGTGGGCCCTTAAGATTGGGATAATTATTTTTATTTTTATATTTACATAAATTCCCACCCTAACCCTCACACACCACAAACTGCACCACACACTCTTCTTCTATTAACCCACTCTCTTCACTTCAAGAAAACACACACACACCCAAGCTAACAATAACAACAACAAATGGGAGCGGTCTCTCTCTCCTCCATCCTTCTCTCTCTCTCTCTCTCTCTCTCTCTGAAACTTCGCTAATCTTTATTTTTCTTTTTGTTAATTAGGAAGAGAAGAAACCGGAAGAAGCCAAGCCGGCGGCAGCGGAGAAGAAGGAGGAGCCGCCCAAGGCGGAGAAGCCGGCCGAAGAAGGTAAGAAAGAGGAGAAGAAAGACGAACCGAAGGCGGGGGAGCAGCCTCCGCCCCCGCCGCAAGAAATCATTCTCAAAGTTTACATGCATTGTGAGGGCTGCGCTAGAAAAGTCCGCCGCTGCCTCAAAGGATTCGATGGTAATTTAATTATATTCATTTCTATGTAATAAAAAATATACTTTAAAATTTAAATTAGTAGTTGCATGTGAATTAATTAATAATCATAATTTTATTTTATTGTTTTTTGTAGGAGTTGAGGATGTAAAAACGGATTGCAAAACGAGTAAAGTGGTGGTGAAAGGCGAGAAAGCAGATCCGTTAAAGGTTTTAGCGAGGGTGCAGAGGAAGAGCCACAGCCAAGTCGAGCTTATTTCACCAATCCCGCCGCCTCCGCCGCCGGAGGATGCTAAGAAGGCGGAGGAGAAAAAGGCTCCCAAAGTTGAAGAGAAGAAAGTGGAGGTCTCTCTCTCTCTCTCTCTCTCTCTCTCTCTCTCTCTCTCTCTCTCTCTCTCTTAATTAGTAGTTGAGAAATGCATTTTTTGTTGATTATTATTAAGATCATGAGATTTGTGTTTAATTATCTATTTATTATCATACTTTTTTTATTGTGGGTGCACCCACAGGTGATTACAGTGGTGTTGGGAGTATACATGCATTGTGAAGCTTGTGCACAAGAACTCAAGAAACGCATCCAAAGAATGAAAGGTTAGTTTTTCTAATCAATCCCGTAATCGTGAGAAATACCAATTAAGCTACGTTTTTCTAATCAACTCCGTAATTGTGAGAAATACTAACTAAGCTAAGTTTTTCTAATCAATCCCGTAATTGTGAAAAATACAAACTAAGTTAAATTTTTTTTCTTATCAATCCCGAAAAATACCAACTAAGCTACATGCCCGAATTTCTGATTTGTTACTTTCATCATTGCATACTTTGAAATAATATGTGCTCTCTTTTATACTTTATCCCACACTTTTCAGCTGTATAATATGAGGATTTGCTTTCCCATCTTTTATCTCTTTTTGCATCTCTATGCTACTCCAAAAAGTAACTACCCATTTAAAAAAAATAAAATAAAATTCATTATTCAAATAATCAAAGATTCTCTTCAAATCCCTTCAGACTAAAGTCAATCCACATACTCACCAAACACCAACCAATCATAAAACAATTTATACATAATTAAAATCCTCTCATACTATAGACTCGTTCATCTATCAATAAGGATTTGAACCTTATTTAAATTTATTATTATTATAATAATATGATTATTGATGTATTCGTATCCGATACGTTTTGGGTAAATACAGGAGTGCAGAGCGTCGAGCCGGACCTCAAAACCTCCCACGTAACCGTGAAAGGGGTCTTAGATGCCGAAAACTTAACCGAATACGTCTACAAGCGAACGGGGAAGCAAGCGAAAATCATCAAAGTCGAGCCGGAGATAAAGAAAGAGGAAGAAAAACCGAAAGAAGAAAAAAAACCGGAGGAAGAACCCGCGAAAGAACCGAAGAAGGACGAAGAAGCCGGGAAGGCGGCCCCCCCGCCGGAGAAGGCGGTGGCGGAGGCCGAAGATTCGACGAAGCTCGAGTTGAAGAAGAACGAGATGCAATTCCAATACTATTACGATCCTCATTACCAGCAGCAGCAGCAGCCGCAGCAGCAGATTTACCCGCAGAGATATGTGCAGGAATATCAACATGAATACCCCTCGCCGCAATTGTTTAGCGACGAGAATCCTAACGCGTGTAGGGTGATGTAAATTGGGGGGGGTGGCGGAGGGTAGAATGGGGAATTCAGGGGGGCACGTGGGTAGAACTGTCCCTGCCGATGTTAACATGTGGTGGTGTACATGTGGCCCTGTCTGCGGTCTCACAGTATAAATCTACAGCCCCTCTCCTTCTGTGGAGTTTTGTGGTATTTTTAAAATTTTCTCAACTTTTTGTTTAATCTTTGTCACATAACATGAATAAAGTTACTAATATGGAGTATATATACTAACGTAAGGTGTATGTATCTATTCCTTTTTTGCTTAATTTTATTGAGGATTTATGTGGGGGGAAAGTCGGGTTCAGGTGAAAATGAGTGAAACTATTCGAGTTTTAACATGTTGAAAAGAAAATGAGTGAAACTATTCGAGTTTTAACATGTTGAAAAGTCTAGCTCTCTAGTCAAATTTAACCAATCTTAAATCTTAAATATCTTTATAGGGTTTAGAATTATAAATTCAAGTTATATAATTTGAATTGTATTATATTATTCCAAGTAAACACAAAGAAATTACAAATTTACCGATGGAATCGCCGACAAAATAAAAATACGGGTTGGCTGGCTGATGGAATCGCCGACAAAATAAAAATACGGGTTGGCTGGCTGATGGAAATATGACGGAGTACTTATTTTAAATTTACCGGCAGAAATTGTAGTTGTAACTTTTGCCAATTGACTTATTCTGTTCAATTGGACACCAATTGAATGAGATTTATTAAACATGTGATTTCATCCTTAATTAATGTGAATTTATTTTGAAATTGCACGATTTTATAATGTTATATGTAATAGTTAAAAAAATGCGACACAGATTTTTTCTTAATTATATAATTAGCTAAATGTAGCACCTATATATCTAGTTGGTAGTGGTGGGAAAGTCCAAAATGGAATTTTGACTATATAAACTTTAATTACATTTTAATCAAGTGAAGTTAAGCAAGTGGGGAGGTAATTATGATCTTTGGACTATAAAATTACTTAGCTAGAATTAAATAACTTTCATCCTACACAAATAAGTACTCTCTTCGTCTCATAATTCTTGTAACAAAACTTTTCGGCACGATATTTTATGAGAGTTATTGGTTGTGAGTAGAGATGTAGGACCCTCAAATAAAGAGTATGTAATAATTTTCTATTTTAAGAAATGTTACAAGAATGGTGGGACATCCCGAATAAGAAAATGTTACAAAATTTGTGGGACGGAGGGATTATTGTTTAGTGATTCAGAGTAAAAAAAAAGTCGAATTTGAGTAGGAATATGTTGTAATCCTTAATTGAAAACGAAGATATTCTAGTTAACTGTCTTATCGAAGTTGGTGTAATGGCCCGGCTGCCCACTAGGATAGTTTTTTAGATCACAACCAAAATTAGCTCCTAGATGTTCGTTATTGTATCACATGATCGGTAAATTTGATTTTGGTAATGTAACGTGGTTTATTTTTGATTTTGTATTTTGGAGTAATTCGATTTAAAAATTATTTATTTTTATCCCACGATAAAGATTGTGCACCTTTCATTAGGTTGTGGAAATTGAGTACTTTTTCGAACATGATATTTTCGAAAATTCTTATAAAATGTAATTAGGGATGATATATTGTTGGATTGTACCTTTTCAGATCTGTATATTGAGAATAAGAGATGGTTTAAAACTTCACTAATTATAATTAAGGCGCGTATACTACAAATACGGTTTATTGGGTAGCTGATATTCATCATCATCGTAGAGAATATTTCGACATGCCATTTATTGCAATCGTTAAGATGAACTTGGTGAGTAAGTATGTACGTCTTTTTATTATTTTTGCTTGCGTATAATCGTATCAGATCCGAAAATCTCCCTAGCAAACTTTGTGGAATGTGGATTGCCTCTCATTCATTATCGATTTTATATTCTTTTGGAATTATTGTGACATTATAGAGTCATGCAATCAATTATATCCCTTGATTTTGTACTATTCATGGAATATACATAATATAAAAATTTTTAAAATATGGATGTCACTGATTTTTTATTTTTTTGATACGTGGAACCCGCAGCCGCTACCTTCGGTGCGCACTGGGTAAACCCCGCTCCTTATGCAGTAGCCTGCAAACCACACAGGAGAGTTCAACCACCCTAGGCTAACCATAGGTGACATGCTCCACAAAGTTGCTTCCAGTGGGATTCGAACCCAGGACCTATTGATCCCGGGCCAACCACCTTCACCAACTTTGCCATCCCAAGGGGACGGATGTCACTGATTTTGTACCAATGCATGTGGTCTCAAGTTTCTGCCTCCCATCCCAAGTTGCTAGGGAATCTTACTGTTCCACTATTAAGCATGTAGAATTTAGATTACAAAATTATTTCCATCTTTTTTACTGCTCTTACGATGAGAGAGAGAATGAGAGAGAGAGTATTATTAATTAGTAGTTGGTGTAATTAAAAAATGATGAGAAAGTACTGCATTTTTACTCCTTCACATGCAGTTCAATTTTATAGAACAAAGATGGAATGAGGCAAAATCATGGGCCCCAAAGACTGGGAAATTTTATTAAAGCTCAATCATTTTATTACACACTTTTGTGTTAATAAATACCAAATATTTGGACCACATTTTTGTCTTGTGGAATGATTTTCTGACATTAATCACAAATTCACATATATATATATATAATTAATTTATTTATAAAGGTAAATAAACCCCTAGCCGTGATATATACATATTATTAATTTATTTATAAATAAAGGTAAATAAACCCCTAGCTGTTATATCTCACGTCACATTTATATCACAGTCCACTAATTTGGACTTCTTGATTTTCTGCCACGTCACCCACGCTTGTTTATATACGATTGTACTATCTTAGCTATTTAAAATAAGAATTTGTAATAATAGCCACATGTAACTAAATAAAATAAAAATATAATCAAACTTTAAATTTATGTTAATTCAATAACTAAGATATCCAAAACACTCCTCACTTTTTTATTAGATGTACACTGTCTTGAGTGCCTATGGAGTGCTTATTGAGTGTTTATGAGTGCTGCGGAGAGTCTAAAATTTCTATCAACATTATATGCACTCATAGGCAATCATAGGCTCCCCTTAGGCACTGGAACGAAATACCATAGTCTAAAATTTCTATCAGCACCATAGACACCTATAAGCTTTCCTTAAACACTGAAACGAAACACCACACAAATAAATGAAAATTTTGAATATTAGTCCAAACTGATAAGTAAATCATAAAAAGTAAGGATATAATGGTCAAATTGAATATTTAGTGAACATAACTAATAACTATAGTATTTGGATAAATATGTGCTTTAGATAATGATTTTTGATAGAAATATATATTTCCACATTTTAAAATTCTAATGATAACATTATTTTATAAGACTTCTTCATTCTTAATTTTCAGCATCTCGTAATTTTAAAAATTTTAGATCGAATCTTTCGTACATAAAAGAAATTCATTGAATTGCTGCAGATTATGTCCGGATAATGAATATGTGGTTGTTGTTAGAAGGTGACAAGTTGTTCAATCAGAAATCGAGTCATTTTACACTAAGAAAATAATATCCAAGCTTTAATTTTGTCTCATTTTGAGCATAATACTTATCCGATTAATCTGCTTCTGTTCTTTTCCCCTTCAGTAAAGGGATCTACCTTTTTCGAAAAATTAAATACTTTTTGAGAATAATTATTTTGAGATGAATCTTGAAACTTGATTGTCGACATATTTTTTATTTTATTTTATTTTATTTTTTCTAATATGAAAATTAAGTTAATAATAATAGTGTGATTTTTAATCTTGGGAAGCGTGAGGGTTGTCTGTTTACGCCCATAATTTCGCCTGCAAAATTTGAAATCCATATCTTACCGTACGTATTTCAGCCTCCCACTACAACTACTTTATTACAAAATATTAATTATATATTAATTATATTAGCAGTATTTAATGCAGTCAGTTAGTTATACGTTGTTAACCGAGATTTAGGATTTAGATCCGAGTATTTTTAATACTAAAAGTACTCTAGTTATGCCTTTAACTCATTGGAATGTGTAAATGATGTTCCCAAGAGACACTAGACCAAATATTACTATTAGTAATTTTCATATATAATCGTGCAAAAGTATAAACATTTCAATTTCAAGATAAAAGTTCACTAAATACATCTGATCCTTTGAAAGTGCATTACTTAAAGTGTAATACATTATCTATTAAGTGCAATGTATTTGTCTTTAAATTGCATATTCGCACGATAAGGGCATGTTTACATTTGAACTTCTTTCTACATATATTTATAGGAGAATGTTCAAATGTGAACATGCTCTTATCGCGTGTAAAGACAAATGTAATGCACTTTATAGATGATTGGATCGCACTTTAAGTACTGCACTTTTAAAATGATCAGAATGCAATTGAGAGGAATTTTTGTAAACTCACAAATAAAGTTCAGTATCTTTACTTTGAAAGTGCAATACATTTATATTAAAAGTGCAATGTGCACACTTTCTCACAATAAAAGTCTGTTCACACAAGAATCACTATTTGTATTTATATATTTGCTTATTTACTATTATTATCATAAATAAGGACGGATCCACTACAATTTTTGATTTTATTTATATGATAATCTCTTCAATTTTTCTAACAAGTCCCTTTTTTGAAATTAAAGATTTCATCTCCGTAAATATTAATTTTGAAATGCGTTCTTGTACCAAACATAGTATTAAATTAAACATCGATATAATAATAATTTTAGAATTGAGAAAAAATATTCATTTAACGAGATTATTACTTTATTGAACATTATTTTAGTGCATTGATCCATATCGGGACCGAAAAAAATTATTACTTTAAAAAGATTATTACTTTATTGAATATTATTTTATCGAGGTTTAACGGTAGTAATTAGTATAGATTGCCCTTTGATTATTTAATTATACTGAGTTAACTTTATTCGGACTATAAAGAAATCGGAATGAGAGAATTTCGATGTCCATCGTAACTCGTAGCAACTACTCACATTAAAATTCGAGAAGAAAGCTTAAAGGTGTTTTGCTCCACGTATCTCTGCGAGTGTATGTGTGTTTATCAAGAAAACAAATGCAGTTGTCATAACAATTTAAACTAAATTCAGTTGCCATAACAACTAACGGGCCTTGGGCCCATAAAGATTTCGTGAGATTGAATTTTGGAGGCCCATTTGATTGGGCTTTGGGCCGAAAAGCCCGATAAACTTCGACTAATTTGCCTCGTCCACTAATTACTTCTAGTCAAATTATGAAAATGAGTGGACTGGGCTGGTCCGCCCCGAAAAATGTGGTTGGCCCGTTAGGCTAAATCGAGTTTTCTTGAGTTCGTATACTTTGGTAGCTCTATATTTACCATTGATATAAAAAGCTATATAATAAATATGTTTATATTTATAAATAGGGATGTAAGTGGTTCAGCTCCAAATCGCGAAATCAATAGGATCGAACTGAATCAAACTGAAAAACGTAGTTCCGTTCGGTTTATTTATTTAAGAACCATTTATAATTGGTCCGAATTGCGGTTCCAAGCATTTTTTGAGCTGTTCAAACTGAACCGAATCAATATCCTACCAATTTATTTTTTATTTCATAATTTTCTTTACTTACATGAGAAAATATATTCGGGGATTTAGATATTAAATTTAAGCCAAGATTAATCCTAATCTACACAAGGGAAGAGAAATAAATAGCTGCTCAATATTTATGAGTCTAGAACGAGTAATATTCTTGTAACGACGAGTTCTTTCATTATTTAGGATGTAGAGAATAAATAACAAAAATAAAAAGGTGAACCGATGAACTGAACTGATCAAAATCATTTATAAGCAGTTCAGTTCGATTCTGACACTTAAATACACTTCGAGCCAAACCAAACCGAACCACTTTTATGTATTTGTTCCATTCTAAAATGCATGAAAACGTAACCGAACTGAACCGTTACGACCCTATTTATGAGTTTTTCTCAAATCTAATTAATATCCGTCATCTGAATCTTCATAATCTAATCAAATAATCATGGTTGATTTTATATTTATTTCACTATTTATTCTAATTTAATACTTCAAGATCTACATAAATAATAAATATTATTGAATTGGGCCAATGAGATCTCTTGCATAGTAGAAAATCTTGGCGAAGTTTTAGTGGTTTGAACACAAATCTGAGCACCCTTTCATTCGGAAAACACAGTAGAATTAACCTCTTACACGTGGAAATACAGCCTTCTAGATTTATGCAACGCTGTTATATGCTAATTTGCAAACCTTAAAAGTATGAAGCATGCGACAATATAAAAACTAAAGCTTTCTACCCAACTTCCATTTTTAATTATTGCTAACTATTAGTTTATTAGGGAAAAAAAGAAAAGAATATCGTTAGGTATCAAATTAAATACAGGAGCAGTGGAATCACTATCAATATAAATTACAATTTTTAAGAGGGCGTTCAATTCGCAGCTAGAAATTAAATTTGGTTTGAGATTATTCATTTAAGACTTGAAATGGACTTCGTTATTAATTTGTTTTGGAGAAAACCGGCCAAGTTACTAAAGGTTTGATCAGAAAGATTTCGAAATCTTGATTTTGATTGACCTAATTCAAACACATTAAGAAGTCGGGGAATTAACACAGGATTCATACCAATTTCTAATTTTGCAACCTTCTTACCAGATGCCCCTAAAAATTACGGAGATCGAAATAAACATAATTAAGACATTAAGAAGTCGGGGAATTAATATATTTTACATTTTGATATTTGATACTTATCTCAAATATTCGACAAAGAAAATGTCAAATCTACTCAATAATAAACGAATTAAACTTGAACTTGATAATACTCGACTCGATTTAATAAATATCCAATTCCCTCCTAAAAAAAATTGAGGAATTCTTAATTTAATGCATTTACTTTACGGCTGAGAAGGTATGGTGGAGAAAACCTCAAACATGATAGGTAGGTTTGCACCACTTAGATCTCGAATAATGAAACATACAAAAAAGTTAACCAAACTTTACATGACTCATCATATTTTCCTCTCTCTATATATACCCCACCCCCCACTCCACATTTTTCATCAACAAAACTATCTGCCCCCCCCCAACCCCCCCCTTAAAAAGCCCTAATTTCTCAACCTATCAATGGCTCTCAAGAATTATATTTTGATAACCCTAGCAATAATATTTGGTGCCCTAGTTTTTCCTCCCAAAAATGTGGAGAGTGCAATTGGCATAAACTTGAATCCTTGTACACTGCCCGAATGTATTGCTGCATGCAAGAGGGTGTTGGCGGAGAAGTATGTTAGTGCGACATGCGCGTCCGGTCCGAAGGGAAAATATCAGATCTGTTTGGGCTAGTGCGAAAATATGCAACGTTTCTCCCTCACAACCACCACTAAGTGTTTCGTCCGTTGATTCCAATACGTACGTGTATATTGATGATGTTCGATTATACGTGCTACGTGTGCATGTAGGCAATAAGGATGTTAAAAGACGAACTAGGGTTTCGAGCAGAGGATAATCGCCTCTTGCTTGTGTTATGTATTATGTATTTTGTATTTTAAGTGGATTATGCAAGTGTGTGTGTGTTATGGTGTTGTGGTGAAGGGATTGAAATAAAATAACGTGGCCTTTTATTATAACTAGTGCATGTTTATGGTAAATTACGTACTATAATGTTTTGGACAAAAAATTTAAAAAAAAAATATCGAATTTTTATAATCTTGGTCCTTTTAGTGAAGAACTCTTATATATTGTGGCAAGTACAATACTATACACACATGATGATGATATATGTCATGTTTCTACTAATAAAATGATATGTTTCTCATATAATGATAATTAACAAAAATTCTAGTACAACATACATTGATATCATGAGTTATTTGGACAAATAATAAGATTTACAAGATCAACCACTTACGCAGAAGTGAGAATACCAATACACTATATGTTGTTGGTAGTGTCGGTTAATATTAATATTAATTTCATATGAGTTATTTGGACGAGTAATAAGATTTACAAGATCATACCACTTACACAGAAGTGAGAATACCAAGACACTACATGTTTTCGGTGGTGTCAGCTAATATTGATATTCATTTCCAAGTAAATTATACAATTGTTAACACAACTTTAATAATAATATATTTAATATAATGTTCTCAATAATTGCCATCTTTCTAATATGATTGAGGCATCATATTACGGCACTCGTCAGGTCGACCCACCGGCCATTATTTCATTTTAATGGTGAATTTATATGTTTTTAAGTACTTCATTTGTCCCATCCGACTTGTCTTGTTTCTTTTGGATACGAAGATTATGATGAGTGGGTTGTTGTGTGTAAATGAGTGGGAGATTGTGTGTAGAAAAATAGGTTCCACAAAGAAAAGGTGAGAGTTTGTGTAGTTATTATTTTCCTCTTTAGGAAACAAGATAAGTCGAGTGGGACGACCTGAAAAGAAATACAAAGACAAGTCGAGCGGGACGGAGGGAGTATCTTATATTTATACATTAATTATTTAATTAGATTTGTGGATACATTTATTCTCGATCGTGTGCACTCCACACCTGCTTCAATTCTTATTATGGATATAAAGGATATTTAATAAAGAAAATATTTCCTTTTGTAGCTCCAATTAGGTATATATCTCTCTCCTTTGTGATCAGCAATCATGTCCCACCTTGATCTCAAACTTTTTGTTATTTTATTCTAACAAATATTATGTCACCTAAACTTTTCCTAAACAATATTTCTCAAAATATTTAATTATCCAAGTATAATTTAACATCTAGCTGTTTGAATGCACAAGTCTGATACTCCGATCATTAATTTAGAGTCATATGATTTGTTGAATTAATTACTTCCTCCGTCCCGCTTCGACTTGTTTTGTTTCTTTTCGGCACAAATATTAAGATGAATGAATGGTTGTGTGTAGACGAGTAGGTGATTGTATCTAGAAAGGTAGGCCCCACAAAAAAAGTGGGAGTTTGCGTAGTAATCATTTTCTTTTTTAAGAAACAAGATAAGTCGGGTGGGACGATTCGAAAATGAATACAATGCAAGTCGGGCGGGACAGAGGGAGTATATGAACACTTTCTGCTTTCGCCAAAAGAAACTTAATGTTAATTAAAACAAATTAAAAAATATATTTCTTAAAAACATAGTTTATAAATTAAACAATGTAAATGAAGTGAAAGTCTATATTTTTTGATTGCGTATCCAAATAATCTCATTTCATTGAAAATACTGAATCATTTTGAAAATCAATGAATAAATAATTAATTTGTTAGAATTAAAAACTTTTCGATTAATGAAATCTCAATGAATCATTTGGCATCGACCCCACGGTCCAACTAGATAAATAAATTCATTCGTTTATTGTGTTTTCATATATAGCAGTTGTGGGCTTAATTATACTTATAATTATTTTATTCTTCTATAAATACAGTTAAACCTCGATAAAATAATATTTAATAAAGTAATAATCTCGTTAATATAATAATTTCTTCCGATCCCGATATGGGTCAATGCATTAAAATAATATTCGATAAAGTAATAAACTCGATAAATGAATATTTTTTCTCGATCCCAAAATTATTACTTTATCGAGGTTTAATTGTAATAATGTGTTTTTCTTCCTTTTTCTGTACTTTTTCTTTTTGTTTTTTGTGCAAGGTACCGTAACTACTCTTTGTTTTCAGTCATATGTATACAGTATACAGATATATATTCTTATATTGCATCAATTGTTTTAGTAATCATTATGGATTAGGGTTTTCGATGAAGGTAAAATGTTTATGATAATTTCGTGAACAATAATTTAGTATGAACTCTATCACCACATTATATTCAATTTCAAAAATGCATTTTTAAATTAATAAATACTCCTTACGTAATAACTTTATGAAATAATAAAATTCATAGTGATAGTAATGTTCACAGTTAAACATCGATAAAGTGATATTCAATAGAGTAATAATATTATTTAGATAATAATTTCTTCCCTTCCCGACGTGGATCATGAACTAAAACAATATTCAAAAGAGTTTGGGCCTCAGTCTGGTAATGGGCCTACAAAAACTGAGACCCAGTTGATTATTAATTAGTTTGGGCCTTTATTGGGCCTATGAATCATAATCGGCCTGCCCAAACTTCGGCCCAATAGAGTATTTACAGACCCAATCGGATATGTATTTTCTCCTATAAATAGACGGACCTTTACGTCATAGTTAATTAAGAATAAATAAATAAACAATTGGAGAGCAATTCGCACCAAACTTTCAAAATAGAGTTGCAATTGTAACCGTCCTCCCCCAAAATTTAGGGTTCATATTCTCGTGGAATTCTATGGCTACTGTAAATGAGATCGTTGGTGCGCGCGGGAAGGCGGAGGAAGAGAAGTCGGAGGATCTAGGAAAAGACGGCGGAGGAGATACGGTCGCCGGCGGTCTATCAATTGGGAAGGTAAACAACTGTTTGTTGAATATCATCAAAATTATTTCATATGACGTGGATTGAAAGATGATTTGGGTGTAAATATTGATTTAGATAATGCATCGCAAATGTAGATTGATTTCCTGTTAAGAAAAATTCTAGGTTCACAATTAATTTGTCTGATATATAATGGTTTAATTAGATTTCTGGGTTGATGATGAAGGTGATTAATATCTTAATTACAGTATTAACATTTTTTTGAAGATAATCCGAGTCTCTGAATGTGTTGATTATGATACAGGGCAAAGACGAACCACTCGAGAACATTCCAGAAGGTAGGGTTCTATTTTCTTTTTGTTGTATTTTGTTTTGGTGAATCAAAGATGAGAGTTGGAGGATCTGATGATTTGATTTTGTTTTCTTAGAATTTCCAGATGAAGTAATTACGATGATTTGTAAATCTTTTGGGGATAAGAAGAGGAAGACTCCGGCCTCAGCTAGCGAGAGTCTGAAGAAGGCAAAACATTCTGAAAGTGATGATGATTGTGAAGAAGGTATTATTATGTTGTTATGTTAGTAAAGATGTAAAACTTGTCATCTTCATATTACAATTATGCACCCTTTCTTTTGAGTTTAGTTGATTGGGTATTTTCAACAGTGGCAGATGATGAAGAGATAATCAAAGAAGTGCGGAAGATGTTTGGTTATATTCCGGACAAGTACGAAACATCTGATGTTGATGTTGATGATGAAGATGAAGATGAAGATGATGCTAAAGATGAGATAATCAAAGAAGTACGGAAGATGTTTCGTTATAATCCGAACAAGTACGGAAGAAGAGAAACAAAGATGAAGATGAAGATGATGAAGATGAATGAGACATGATGTGATCACCTCTATTTGATTTTATGGTTTCCTTTTGCTATTTACAAATCTGGTGAGTTTAAGTTTTTGTTAATAAAGTAATGAAATTTATTTTGTCAATTTGCAGAAATTTGAGAAGGTTTGGTTTTAATAAATGTAGAAAGATTTTAGACTTTTAAAATAAATAAACAAAAGAGTTTGGTGAAACATTTTTCAAGTATTTTATATAAAACATATAAATACAAGATTGTATGACTTACTTGTAATCGGATTCAAGTTTAGGATGATTTCCTTCAGTTTCGAAATGAGCTGAATTATTTCAATATATATGTATGTTTGGATGACTGTTTCTGATTCAGAGCATTAATATAAATGTATTTCGTATAAATTTTTAATTTACCCTTAACTTGTATAAAATATAAAAATATTAAAAATTAAAATTAAATTAAAAAAAAAAATTAGAATATAATGATAAATAATGAAAAATCAAACTCACTAAATAGTAGAGAATTGAAGATTCCTAAATTTAATCTCTCCATTCACAAAGGACTTGTTTAAAGAAATCTGAGAGGATTTGATTTCAGCAAATTTTTGACAATAAGTTTAACAATTAACAACGATATATGATGAAATATTAATTATTTAACGTTTACCGAAGTATAACAGGAACGGTTTACCCATCAATGGTAAATTCCAACGTGCGTTTATTATATATTTTTTTAATTTTACCACCCAATTAGGTTTGAGAAAATCGGTTTTGGTGCTAATGTTGTTGTTGTACTTTAATGTGGAAATCTTTGATTTTAGTGATTATAATTTTATGTAGAGTTTGATTTTGGTCTTTCGAATGTAGTAGTGTTTGATGTTAATCTTATAACTTTATAATTTGTTCGATTTTGATCCTATAATTTTACAAAGTATACGATTTTAGTGCTCTGATTGAAATTGTAGAACAGAAAAAGACGCGTGAACTATAATTCTTTATCGCATGACTAAAATAAGACATTTTGTAGAGTTTCAAGAAAAAAAACTAAACACTTTTAAAAGTTGCAAGACCCAAAAACATAATGCAGAACCAAAATTGAACTCACTACTAAATTGATTAATATATATAGGAAATGAATCAAATGAGAATCAACCCTTCATATAAGAACTAAGAACTAATCTAGACCTTCTATTTTTTTAATCTACAATTGTTATTGAAATCCTATTTAATTCATTATATTTAATAAAGATGTATTAATAAGGTTAGTCTTGTAATTTTCAACATATATGATAATTAATGCTTATTTTATATGGACATATTTTAGTTATCCGATTTGGTAAGTTTTTAATATTTATTAAATTACCATACATAATGATTTCTAGGAGAATTAAATCACTTAATTTTGGTAGGATTACATAGAATAAAGGCAACGTTCAAATGAAAAATCTTGTATTTTCTTCCCGTATTTTTTAGTTATTATTTATAGAAATTTTTAATTTTTTTTACTATTATATGTTTAGAGTTTGGTGCAGGTTTTTTTAATTATTGATGCATAATATGAGGTTACTATTGTAGTCATTTTGTGTTTAAATTTTTAAATTTGTTTAAGACTATTAACGGATAATTATTCTTCTAGCAATGAATATTTAATGCATTATAAAGTGATTAAGGATGCATCACTTTATAAGACACAATGCATTGCATTATAAAATACATATGCATAATTTATTATTTACAATGCAACAATTTATTATTTATAATGCAAATATTACATTCTATAATCCATGTGCACAATTTCCTATTTATAATGCAACAATTTATAAAATATAATGCAACAAAATGTGCATAGATTTGTTTACGAATTTCTGCTTATAACTCCAATGCACATAAAGATGCATAATATTTTTTATTCCAAACTTTGTTATACTAACTTTGTACAACATTACATTCGTTATTTTATTCTTTTTGCAGTATTGAACTCTCAACATCTTCAATTGCTTCATGATTTATCGTGTGGTACCACTTTTCCATTACTCTAATTCATCATCCATACATGTCTCCATATGTTTCACAAGGTAAATACCTATAAACAATCAGCAATTACAATGTAAGTAACAACAACTAAAACTAAAATTAATATAGTCATGCATTGATAAATTATTAATTTATGCATAAAAAAATAATGCATTACACAACACTCTGCAATGCATCAAACGGAAAAATTATATGCATTAATAAGAGTCATGCATTGATAAATATTAAATTATGCATCATTATATGTTGTATGATGCAACCTTGAAGAACAAAATTTTAGACTGCAAATAAGAAATAATATTATATTCATATGCATATATATGGAGAAAAATAATTTAAGATATGAAAATAAATAGGCAATAGATAAGAGAACAAAAAATAAGGAATCAAATATTTGATTTACAATAATCACATCAATTATGATTCCATGATATTAGCTACCATATCTGATGCATAATTTCATTACATATATACTCTTTTATAATTTAAAGCTAATAAAGATTTCCTGCAATAATTTTGTCCATTGATTTAATAATGATCAACGATCATAATTGGTTCTTATTTTTTATCTAAATGATGTTCTTATAGGAACCACACCCTATATATATATATATATATATATATAGGAGGAGGTTCAAATGTGAACATCATGTTAGCGTATTCACGTGTGAACAAATCTATACCTTTGATCTTGTGGAATGGACGGTTGGATTTAATTTTTTAACATAAAATAGCGAATTGCACTTACAGTTTATTGCTACCGCACTTAAAGGCTAATTATTTAATTTTACATTTAGATAAAAATATTCATAATCTAAATAACTCATATTGTTTCCATAACCGATCTTTCTTCATTTACGCTCATATTACTTCCATCCATAACCACATTCATTTACGCTGATATTTCTCTACATACTTAAAAACCGCTTCCCTCTGTATATTTATCTTCCTTAAATTTCTTTTCCTTAATTCGTAAGAGATTAATTAAAGTGCAGTCTATTAATTTTATAAATGCATCTTATAATTTTCAACCACAAACTTTTAAGAATGCATAATGTAATAATTCAAATCAAAGTGCAGTCCAAATCAACTAAAAGTGCATCCCCTAAATTCTCAAAGTGCAAACCAAATCAATTAAAAGTGCATCTCTTAAACTATCAAAGTGCTGTCCAAATCAATTACCTGCGCAACTTTCTAAAGATTTAGAATAAAAAATACGTGGCGTAAAAAGATGGGAGAAGATTTGATTAGTGGTGATTTTTTTGGATAGATTTGCGATCATAATTAGATTAGTAGATAGAAGTAGTTTAAAAAATCTTATCCAATATAAAAACATATCAAATTTACTGATTTCTCTGTAAAGTGATATTCGCTATTTTTAATTTCAAATTAAATCTGGATCGTTCATTCATTAAATTAAATGCTTATGATTTGTTCTTATGTTCACACGCTAAGAGGGTGTTCTCACGTGAACCAACCCCTATATATATATTTGTTTTTTTATCATTAAACTTTATAAAATGACTTGTTTTAATAATTCGACGAAGTGTGTAGCTCAAGCGTCTTTTTATGTACGACAATTTTTGTCGGATGACCAAAATCGGATATTTTGTAATGTTATAGAACTAAAGTCGGATACATTGTAAAGTTACATGACCAAATGAGACACTGCTATATTAGAAGACGAAAAACGAACACTATATAAAATTATAATCACCAAAATAAAACACTATCACATTTAAAGTACCAAAATCGGACATAAGCCATGTTAGAAGACCAAAATTGGTTTTTTGCTCCAATTAGATTCATTAATTAATCTTAGTGACCGACTTATGAAGTAACCAACATAGGATGATATTACTCCACACAATACAATTCAGAATTTTAAATTACTGGGACAAATTTGTAATTTTAGTAGCATTATTTTATACTATTTTTTTATTAAAAAGACAGAAGATATGAGATTAGCATTTATAATTTGTGTTTTTATTTGGTTTTTCGTATTAATATTAAACGATAACAAAAGTCAATGATCCGATTGAGGATAGATTAGTGGGTAGATTAAATTTTTAGTGGATGAGTTTTTCATTTAATTGTCATCAAGAGACAAGAATTTTTATTGCATTTTATCTTCCAAACATCCACGTATCCACGTGTCAGACATTCGAACACGACGCAATACTTCAATTGTCGTGTCCAATAAATTTATATACACATAACATCTAATTGTACTAAAAAATATACAAAATTAGTTTATTTTACACTTGATTTTATATTTTTAAATAAATTAACGCCCGTATCGTGTCCTAAGTTTTTTTTTTAAATATTGTG
Organism: Lavandula angustifolia; assembly: GCA_028984105.1. Taxonomy (NCBI): domain Eukaryota; kingdom Viridiplantae; phylum Streptophyta; class Magnoliopsida; order Lamiales; family Lamiaceae; genus Lavandula; species Lavandula angustifolia. Next base: position 19,444,031 of record CM054815.1, on the reverse strand, counting down.
TCCTGTGTCTCGTATCCGTGTCGAATCGTATCACATGTCTCGTATCCATACAACCTTGATATTTCCTCTTCCTAAAAAAAAGAAAAGAAAAAAACAAAAACCAATGAGAGAGATAATAACCACCTTTAATTAAACGCCATTATGAAGTGGAAGTTGAGCAAATTCAAATATCAATTAGTTAGAAAACGTGAAGGAATTTATGCTCATGAAATTCATCTTGACATCTTATTTTGTTATTTCAGACACCAATTATGCTTCTTTTTTATTATTATTTAAAACATGTTGATCATATCGGTAGTAATCAAGTTTCTACTTTTAGGTAGTGTTTGGAACTGTATAAACAAATTATTTTTGGATTTTTTCACTGTATAAATACTCTTTTTATTGTTTGAAATATAGTCTTCTGCTTTTTTCGAACTTAAAATAAGTTACATTAAGCAGAAACCCAAAAGTTCGTTTTGGGTGCTTTTAAAAGAAGAAACAAAAAAATACTTAAAAACTGCCTAATATTACAAACACTAACAAATTTTGCTTAAAAAACTACTTTACGCATAAGTAATTAATAACTGTTTATAAAACTATTCCAAACACTACAATCCCTAAATAATACTCCGTCCGTCCCACTCATCTTAACACGTTTTTCTTTTCGTGACGTCCCACTTAAAATGTCATGTTTCCTTAAAAGGAAATAACTTTAAAAAATATTATTAAATTATCTCTTACTTTTTTATTTCTCTCTCTTACTTTTTTTCATTTATTTATCATACTTTATCATTTCTCTCTCATACTTTATCATTTATCTTCTATCTCTTACTTTATCTCTCTCTTATATTTTATCATCCACTTTCTTAATTCTCATGCCGAACAGAAAAGCGTCAAGATGAGTGGGAAGATTAAGTATCTATTAAATTAATTTTAAGAAACTATTCCAAACACTGTTTGTAAAAAATTGTTAAATTAATTTCTACAATCGCTATATAATATCTATTAAAATAAATAAATTGGAAAGGATAAGTACCTTATGGTGCAAATGCAGTACCTTGACAAATTGAGGAACGAATTGCCGCTAATTTTCAACGGACTTCCAAATCAAAACTCCAACCGCCATTTAACCAAAATTTGTTACAAAAGCCCTGCCTCAAAACCTTGCGCAGTTGAAAATCCAGATCTACATTTCCAGTTATCTTCCATACATTTCCTTCGATAACGATTCAAAACTCAGCGTGAAGATCTCAAGCAATTCTATGGCTTCTCAAGCAGAAAAGCCTGGTGGTAGCGGAAAGATGCGGGTCTGCAAGGATTAGGTGACGCCGGAAAAGTGGAACAGAAGGCGGACAAAACGGTGGTTAGTATAACTATATCTTTTCAATTCCTGCTATGGATACTATACTACATCTAGGTATTATATATTTTACCATATAATTTCAATTGATAGCCTAATTTGGGGATCGTTAGATTTAACTATCTAATACCCTAATTTAGGGAATTATCCTAAATTTAGGGATTTGGGTAGATGATTTTCTATTAAGGATGAGGCTATATTGTTGATAATCTTCGGAGATTTTCGAATCAAAATCTTGATTATCTGTAGATATATAATTTCAATTGGTAATCGGTTTTCTTGGATGGTGACAGAAGCAATTCAAAAAGAAGGACACTCCTGCTAATGGTAAGTTTCTTTTATATTTTTCAATCTCCATGGCAAATGTTTAAGTCCATCTGAGGTTTCTCTCTTGATCTTGGGAAGATCCACATGATGCAAAGCGTAAGACTCGCTCGAGCAGAACTCCATCACCTAAGAAGGCAACTGTAGACGAAGCTGGTATTGTATTCTTCTAAAGCCTTTTTTTATTTATTTTCGAGATAGCGAAGATCATTTGTTTGTGTGTTCCTATGTTCAGATCTGGATTGGGCAGATTTGGAAGAAGATTTTTTATTAGAGGTATGCATGCATCTCTATTCATATACATGTGTCTTTGATTAAGATCTGTCTTTGATCCCTCCCTACTCTGTGCAGGGATCATTTGGTGAGATGTTACTGCAGTATGCAAAGAGGAAAGGAAAGGAAAATGCTCTACAGATTTTCGAACAACTTCTGGAAAACTTGTCTGAGGATGATTTCAATTTGAAGGTAGTTGGAGTTTTGTAGATTTAAGTGTTGTAATGTTTGATACTGATGTTGCATTTTTCCTTTACAGGTAGCATTTTACAAGTTTGTGGAACTTGGAGGTATGTGTTATTCTTTAGAGATTCTTCAATTTGTTCGAGTTGCTGATCTTAAGATCCTGATCTGTGTCCTCTGTGTTGTATTCAGGAGTGAAGCGTTGGAAATTTGTTTCGGAAACCAAAGAAATCTACTTGAAAACAGCAACTAGATTGATCGAAAAGCTGGTCTGAACACGAACTGCATAACTCGAAAGATGAATATCTTCTTCTTTTTCCCCAGCAAGTAACTCAATTGTCTTTTTTCCTAATAACTCTGCAAGTAACTTCATCTCTTTTACTAGATATGGGATATAGGCAATATAATTCTTCTGATCTTTCTTCATGTGCTTCTTCTGATCTTTTTTGATGTGCTTCTTCTGATCTTTTTTGATGTGCTTTGCAACTGATCATATTAAGTTAGTAGGTTTTGATGTGCTTTGCAACTGATCATATGAAGTTAATAGGTTGAGAGTTGCTTGAGTGTCAAGGGATAAATTAGTGGGTACACCAAAGTTAAAATATAAATGTTATTAACTTTTCTTATCGGGAAAGAAGACGTTATTATCGGGACATTCTAATAACCCATTATCCACCAAAATTAAAGATAAATTTGTATGACAGATAATGTTGAGCTTAGAGAGAGGGTGGTGTCTTATTTATAATCTAGGGCTGATATGGTAGATGATATTGAGCTTAGATTGATGTCTGGTTTGTAATTTTGGGCTAATGGCCCTTTTAGACTGGTCAAATAGGAAGTGAGGCGATTGGGAATTAGGGGGTGAAATAATAAAAAAATTGAAATTATATACACTTTAAAGAAATAGTATCTCAATGTGTCCAAGTAGGAGTGGCATATAATTTCTTGCGTCAACCAAAGAAAGAAAAGAAGTAAACGGTGTAGAAAGGTAACAAAAATTGCTAACTGGACTCAACTTATCCAACAGTCGTAAGAAAAATCAAAACATAATAATTATGTGTGTAGACGTGATCACAAAAATCATAAATTCATATTCGATATAAATATAATTAAATTGATGAAATTTAGTTCCATTAGGCAGCCAAATGGTAAACGAGTTATCTTGTGATAAAAGAGAAAAATAATAAGATCGAATTCAAATACTGTAAATGTTTTTTAAGGTGAATATGTACCACATGATTAATTTAACTAAATAATATTTGAATTGTGATTAAGCCATAGACATGTCTGAATTCGTCCTTGTTACGGTTCCAATTTCCAAATCTGTCGGTTTTGAATATCGAAATCGAGATGAACTGTTCATAAACGGTCTACAGTTTGTATTTTGAGGGAGAAATTGAGATTGAGGACTAATTTGATTAATTTTTTTAATTTTTTTAAAAATTGAAAAATATTTTAATAATTTTGTTTTTTTTAAGGAGCAATTATGTCAATTTTAAATAGGTTGAGGACCATTCCCGTTAATTATAATATATTTGGGGATCATATTACTATGAAAATGATGGATTAAAACATAAAATATATTATTCCGTAACTAATTTTTTTCCGAATATTACTATGAAAACAAGGAATTAAAACATAAAATATACGAAAAATTAATGAATAAATCATATTGGAATGAAAACATGTTTTGAATGAAAATCTACTATAGTTTTATTCATTGATTATCAAATATTCTACGTTTTTATCTCTCTTTATCATAATAATATATTTGAAAATTTTGATAACAGAGCTATAAAATTTGACGATTATGATCCCAAAATATAGGGATTGGTCTTCAACTTATTTAAAATTGGCGTAGTTGGTCCTTAAAAAAAATCAAAACGACTAAAACACTTTTCGATTTTTGTAAAATTAAAAAAAATTCAATAAAAAAAAATTGGCCAAATTGGTCCTCAATTTTTTAGTATTTGGACGTTTTGGTCCTCAATAATATTATACAGAAAATACCCTTTAAAAATCGTTGACTTACAAAAAAATTAACAGAAGGACCAATCGTTGACTTACAAAAAAATTAACAGAAGGACCAATTCATCCAAAATTCTATAGTTTGGGGATCAATTAACTAAAAAAATAAATAAGGGATCAATTAGCCAAACACACATAGTTTGGGGACTAAAAAATTCAATTTGCCTATAAAATACTTGAAAAATGTTTCACCAAAACTCTCTCGTTTATTTTAAAAGTCTAAAATCTTTCTATATTTATGAAAACCAAACCTTCTCAAATTTCTGTAAATTGACAAAATAAATTCATTACTTTATTAACAAAAACTTAAATTCATTAGATTAGTAAATAGCAAAAAGAAACCATAAAATCAAATAGAGGTGATCACATCATGCCTTCATTAATCTTCATCATCTTATCATCATCAGCAGCATATGATGTTTTGTACTTGTCCGGATTATAACGAAACATTTTCGTACTTCTTTGTTAAGAATTCAAATTGGTCTAAATGATCACCCAAATACGATTTTTGATCAAATTGGTCATTTAGTTAATTTTTTCATAAATCAACTTATTTTTAAGCCATTGAAAGAAGGTGGTATTATTTATCTATTGATAAGGAAAATTAACTACTCCAACTTTGATATACAAACGGAACCAACCAAACATAAATTAGTGAAAATAATCGAAATTAATTGACTAAATAAATTAGTGTTTTCTTTTATTTGATTAAAATTCAGTAACACTAAGACATAATGATTTTCTTCTCCCATGCGTGTATAAAATAATTTGATAAATATGGTCCTAATATATTTTATTATTTTGTTATGCAAATCAATACCTCACCATTTATTTTTTTAATTTGCCATGCAAAATTAAATTTTCTTCAAATTATTTACTCTTGCACACTACGAACACACAGCGCCCACATTTGTAAACCCACCCTCCCCCACGGCTGCCGCCGTTTATACCCATCGCAATCTCACCGTTCCCCGGCCGCCTCCGCCCGTTAAATCCGCCGTTTGATCCTCGTTTTCAAATGATAATATCATTTTTGTTGCAAATGATAATAATAATTATTATTTAGTGTATATGAATGCAGAATTTAAATTCTGTTTGCAAAAGCAGTTGCTTAGAGTAAAGAATTGTTAGCCAAATAAAGAATAATTCAAAGGGAATAAAAGACTCTTCTTTCTCTTTCTCTCTCGAAAATGGTGGGGAGAAGACTGCCTCCTAAACCCTAACTTAAACTTACTAGTTTTGTAAATAGCAAAAAGGTCTCAAGCAACCATTAATCTTCATCTTCATCATCGTCGTTGTCATCTTCATCTTCCGCATCAGATGATGTTACCGTGCTTTTTCGGATTATAACCAAACATCTTCCGTACTTGTTTGTTTATCTCTTCTTCATCATCTGCCATTATTGAAATTACCCAATCAACAAACTAAACTCAAAGAAAGGATTGCAGAATTGTAATTTGTAGATGACAAGTTTTTCATCTTTACTAACATAACAACATAATAATACCTTCTTCACTATCACATTTACATTTTTATTTAATCTTCAAGTAATTTACTTACTCTTGCAAGAAGAGAGGAACAACTTTAAAAAAAAAAATGAAAAGTATAATTAAGTAAAATTTACTCTTCCAAGTACTACATCTTCAAGTATATTGATCGACCTTTTATGTCGAATGTTAGATGAATAAATAAATATGATTCAGTGTCGAGTATCATTAATCTACGCCGAAGTTTTATTAATGCTTCGAATTAATTAGGATTCCGCACAATTTAGGAAACTTCGTCCTCTAGGAACTCTGAATAGCTGTTTAACTCGGTGCAGGCACGTTGAGGACCAGAGCCAGCTAGGGGGCAGTAATTTCAAATATAATTCACACGGCTATTATTTAACTTGTGAAGAAGTGGTAGAGTGGCAATGGGGCGTTTATAAACATCTTGTGTTATTCTAAATCATATTGTTTTTTTTGTCTTTTAACAATTTTCTAATATAATATAAAAGTTATTTTTTTTATTTTACATTTTCTAATATGTAAAATTTGTACCAAAAAAACATTAGCAATATTAAAAATTATTGTTGAGATAGTCTTTTATAAATGAGAAATTTTTACAAACTCTTAGATAGTTAGCCCCACTGAGCGGAAAACCTGGCTACGCCACTGTTGATGACAATGAAAGAAATAATTGATTGGTCTTTCTACTTTAATCAACTAAGTTTTTATCTACTATAAAAATGAAAGGAAACTCCATTATTATTTTTTCTTTAAAAAAATTGAAGAAAAATTCAGGGTAACTATTTGAGTAAATAATTAGTAATATAAAAGTATATGCATTATTGTTATGATAATATAATAAATTATAATACCATGGGTTTGAAACGGAATTGAAACTGGAAAGATAGAGAGAAGAAAATTAGTGAGAGAATTTGGGGAAATTTTTTGCTCAAAGAATACAAGCCCGTTCCCCTTTTATAGGGTAGGCGGAGAACACGAGGCAAGCAAACTAACATGATCTAAGCGTAACCGTTCGATGTGATCGAACGGCCTTTATTGAAAACAGAAAAAGGCGGTAAACACCAACATAAAAATAAGACGCCTTCTACCCCCATTCACTTCACAGCAGAACATTACAATCTCATCATCTTCCATTCGTCTCCTTGCATCGCGATTAAAATCTCAAGCAACTCTCTATGGCTTCTCAAGCGGCGGATGATACGGTATTACTCTTTCTTTTCTATTCCTGCGAAATCGAAGTATTATACACGCTTGAATCGGTATTTCCAGATTTTTTATATTGTAAACCCCTAAAATTAGGGGATCGTGCTCTGTATTTGTTGTATTTATACGTTGATTATTTGTTGTTATAATAAATTGTGGAAATCAATGGTTAGATCGTGTAGATAAACCCTAAATTTAGGGATTAGTTTCTATATTTGTTGCTATCAACGTTGATCGTTCGTTTTTTGTCATTTTAAACTGCGAAATTAACGCGAATCGGTTTAGATATTTCATTTGTTTTTTCTGTTGTTACAATAAATTGCGAAATCAATGGTTAGATCGTGTGGATAAACCGGGATTAGTTTCTATATTTGTTGCTATATCAACGTTGATCGTTCGTTTTTGTTATTTTAAACAGCGAAATTAATGCTTAATCGGTTTGGATATTTCCTAATTTATTTATGTTAAGCCCTAATTTAGGATATTTTATATTATTTGTAGTCTACGGATCCGTATCATTTGTGAAACCCTAAATCCAGGAGATTAAATCTATTTGGTGATGGGCTAACGTGTGTAAATACTCTGTTTTTTTGGTTGAATAATACTCTGTGTTGAATTGAATAATATTCTGTTTCCTTTTCAGCACGGTCTTGTACTATATCTTCTTATGTGAAAATGGAGATCATTTGTTTTTTTCGTGTCAGTATATGTTTTACTGTGTTGTTTGCGTTCATGGTGACAGGAGCAAGGGCTTCCCAAGTTGAAAGACATTCCAAATGGTTTGTTCTATTTTTCTTCTTCAATCTACTTCAATCTACATAGTGGTCTTACTAATTTTCTAAGTTGTCTTACTACTAGTGGCACTAAAACTCACCATGAGGAATGCTGATGATGGGAATCTCCAACTTCTCCACAGCATTATTTGTAAATCTGAGGTTGCTCTTCCTCTTTCTCTAGGAGCTTGCTTCTATTCATTGTATGTGTATGTGCTTTATGGGATTTCACTTTTCAGGATGATTCAATAGTAGAAAATATAGGCAACTTCTCTGGTTTTGAATGGGTCAAGCCAATGAGAGAAACAAAAGAAAAGCTTAATGCATGTTCAAGAGAACAACTGCTGGATTTCTGTGAAATTTTCGACATTCCATGTGAGGTAATATCTTATTGTATAAGTATCATCTACGAAAATTACCTGAACTTTTTTTTATTTGATTGTAGGAGATACTCTCCACTTCCTTGATGAATTTCTTGGAAGATCCACATAACACTTCAAAGGGTAAGAAGAGGAAGACTACCTCAACTAGTAGCCCACCCTCTGGAAAGAAGGCAAAGCACTCTGTTGGAGACAAAGCCAAACCTGGTACAATATATACTCTTCTAAAGTTATTTTTTGTCTTTTCGAAATAGCTAAAACCAGAAGTTGGTTTGTTTGGCAGTTAGAGAATGGAATGAAAGGGTTCTATCAGAGAATAAGAAGCAGGTAAGGTAGTCGATTTTTTAACACAATCTCTATTGATGTGCATCTTTGATTACATATTTGTCTGTGCAGGGAGAATTAGCTGACCTCTTAACTGAATATGGAAAGAAAAATGGCAAGGAGACAGCTTTAGAGCTGTACAATGAACTACTTGAGAGCATTTCTGATGTTTCTGAGGATGAGTATGCACTGAAGGTAAACTCATATTTATATTTATACTTGGTAATTCATGATCAACTCTGCAATCAGTTGTTAGAATTAATAGGTATTCAAATTGTTCATTTGAAAAAATGGAAACCCTTCTTATTGGATGATCATGATACTTCCCGAAAATGGAAATTCTTGATCAATGGAGGAACGCCCTTTTTGTTCAATAAGATACCAAAGTAGATGATTGACTCATAGAAGTTCATTGATATCTTCTTTATATAAAGCAAATGGACTTCGATTCTTCATTTATATATTTATATTTTTCCTATGCAGGTTAAGTTTTACGAACTTCTCTTAGAACATGGTATGTCTAGAGATATTAATGCCTGTGTAGAGATATTACATTCTTTATTGTTTGTGTTTATATTTGATGGAATTCTTGTGTCTTTCAGGCAAGATCTTTGGGGATTATGTGTCTGAAAATAAGGAAATGTTTATGGAGGTAGTGAAAAAAATGTTAGACAAAGAAATCTGAAGATGAAGATGGACTTCACACGGTATGCTAATGAGCTTTGCTTTGGATTCGTGTTTGAGCTGGTTCTGTGCAACAGACTTTTGGTAAAACACAAATATGACCCCTTATCTTCTGTGAATTTACTTTAGAGTACTTACTAATGTAGTACTCCTATCTTTGGTCCCTAGTATTCCGTAATTGAATTTACTTTAGAGTGCTTACCAATGTAGTACTCCTATGTTTGGTCTCTAGTATTCCGTAATTGTGATTTAACCCCTCATATTTGGGAGAGAGATAAAGCGAGAGAGATTTGCTCAATATTGATATCAAAGTATAGGCGGAGCCGAGCGACTTGTATGTACTACTTGCATATACCTTTGTGTGTACCACACTACGAAGCTATTGACATGTGACATTTTTTATTAAATCAAGTGGGCCATATTTAACATATGTCAATATCCTTGTGGTGTGGTACACACAAGGATATACGAAAATGGTACATAAGAAAAGAACATCCCTCCCATGGATAGATATTAAAGGCAAATCACTCATATATGGTGATTTTTATTATCATTATGAAATTTCCTAAATAGGATATGCAAAATATTAAAGTCAAGTCACTCATATTTGGCAATTTTTATTATCTTTATGAAATTTCCTAACTAGGATTTTTGGAGTGAAGGTGGCACGAAGAAGCGATTTTCTCTAAGAGTGATAGAGGGAAAATGGATATATAGAAATGAGGTTGTAGGTGTAATTAATAATGACATTATTATCGAGACATTTCAATAGGTGATTTAGAAAAGAAATTTGTCTGCTTTACGGGCTCTCAAATGGGCGTGGAAACACATCCAGTTCCTTTGAAATCGCCTATCAATCATATGTTCGATAGGGGCAGTTGGCAATTTAATCCGAAAGCCGATAATAGTGGGATAAAAAAAATTATTATTATTTATTTTTTTTGAAAAATTGACTATTAGCATTAGTATTAACTTTCATAGACAAACGGAAACTAACCAAAAATAAATTAGTGAAAATGAAAATAATTGAAATCAATTGAATAATAATTTAATCCGAAAGCATAATGATTTTCTTCTCCCACCCTCCCCAAGGCCGCCGCCGCCGTTCATACACTGTTCAACGGCCGCCTTCGCGTTCCGCCCGCTAAATTTGCGTTTGTGTAACTATTATGCAGTCCTACCATCATCCAACTGCTCTTAAACAGTAGATTTATTTGCACAGTACTCAATTTTATTGCCAACTTTATTCGGAAAGAATCAATAATAGGGAAAATTTACATTAACTTATTAAGTTAAAAAAATGATAAGGTGATTTAGGATATAGTCCTAATTATATGTAGTATATTTTGACTTATAAAATGTTAATTATTTAAAATTTCAGTGGTGATATATAATCAATGTAAAATGGTGTACAAAGTCTATATATATATATATATATATATATTATATATATATCAAAGATATATTCAAAAATCAAAATCATTCCATAATATGTATGATAATGATTGACGAATATAAATTACCATATAATAAATCTTTAGTGTTCTATTTACAAAATGTAGCTACCACTATAAGGTATGATATATTTATACAAATCCGAAATAATCAAGACCATATATTAATCATTAATTTTTCATACATTTTAACTGACTATATATGAAAATATAGTTAAAAGTATTCAATATTATGCATGGTAGTTTATGGGTCCACAACACGAGTCATTCTTACTAAAGTGGACACCTTTTACTCACTTTTTTACAAAAGTATGCATTTCTTAGAAGAAAAAAACATGGGCCCTTTATCGTTACAAGGATAATATTTGATATTATTATATAGTTACACATCCAAAATAAACAATATTAATAATTGTGGAAATAGGCACTGTTGGCCAAATTAAAAAAAAAAAAAAACAAATTTAGCCTTCTTTTATAAAAAAACACATATCTAGCCATTTTGTCCTTTTGTGGCGCAGAGTGTCAGGGGCCGATGGAGGGCCGATGGGGGGCCGATGGAAATCGGCCCTCAACATGTTATTGAAAAAAAAAAAAAAAAAAAATCTGACTTATGGCCATCGGCCATCAGCCAAAATTTGAAAAATTTTTTTGAGGGCCGGCGGCCCTATGTTGAAAAAAAAAATTATACTTTTTTAAGGGCCGATGGCCCTGCCTTTTTCTTTTTTTTTTTTTTTTTTTTTTTTTAATGGCCTAAATTAAACTTAAAAAAAATAAAAAAATTTAATTTTTTTTGAGGGCCGATGGCCCTCTGTTTAACATATAAATTTTTTTTTTTATGACCCTGCCTATTTTTTTTTTTTAATGATCTAAACTAAACTATAAAAAAATAAAAAGTTTTTTAATTTTTTTTTAGGGGCCGATGGCTCTCGCTTAAGAAAAAAAAAAAGTTTTTAAATTTTTTTTTTGAGGGCCGATGCCCTCCCGTTTAACCCCCTTTTTTTTTTTTTTTTTTTTCAGGAATTATGGAGGGCCTATGGATTCCATCGGCCCTCCATCGGCCCTCCCATCGGCCCGCCGTATAAGGACAAAATGGCTATATTTGTGTTTTTTTTTTGGATCGGCTATATATGTATGTATATATGTATGTGTGGCTACGATTAAAAATGCCTCTTAATAATTTTATGTCAATCACCTGAAAACTATGTAATGATTTGGTGCTTCATGAGTTTTTCACCACCACTTTTTTAAATTTTAACCATGAGGATGGATAATGGTTTTGATGTGGTGTTTGTTTGCAGGCCTATTCACTAGGGATGAAAACGGATCGGATATTATCCGCCCGATCCGGAGTCGTATCCGATCGGAATCTAATTCGGGGAGCAATTCTAGTATCCGGTCGGATACGGATTCGAATCCGGATATCTTGAATCGGATACGGATTCGAATTCGGATTTCATATTATCCGCCCGTATCCGATTTTTCCCGTATTTAATCGGATATTTTCCGGATTATGAAATCGGATATTCGAACTATTTAATAATTAATTTTATAATATAATAATAAATTAATATTAAAAATATATTAAAAAAACTTACCACCCAATACCTAATCTCGCACAGATTTTTCCCCCATACCCCAACCCCCAATCTCGCACAGTTCCCAAATCCTTATCTCCGGCGCCGGAAAATGACGAACTACGGCACCATTCCGACGTCCTCGACCCCGGCGGGAACCGCCGTCAACCTCGAGTACGTCTCACGCGCCAAGGAGCGCATCAAGGCCGATCTCGCTCATCGTCTTCCTCGCGATGCTCGCGGTTTGGGTGTTCCTCTACTTCCTCCGCGACGAGCCGCTCGTGGTGTTCGGCCGCCTGATTAGCGACAAGGTGGTGCTGATCGTGCTCGCGGTGGTCACGATCGGCGTGCTCCTCTTCACCGGCGCGACGACGGAGATCCTGAGCTCGCTCCTCGTGGCGGTGGTGGTGGTGCTCGTCCACGCCGTCGTGAGGAGGACGGATAATTTGTGCGAGGAGACAGGTCTGTTGAGGTCCGCCGGTTCGTCTTGATTCCATTGAATTCGTTCGTGCTTATCCTCTTCCGTTGAATCCGTTCTGCTTAGCTGTTGGTGAATTCAAAGTTCGATCAGTTCGATTGTCATGCTAAAATAGTGTTTAATTGCTTTATGAAAAGTAGTGGTGACTTTTTGAAATGGTGTCAGAAATGATTATTTATTAATCATATTATCCGATTATTGTTATTCGAATTCGATCCGAATCCGTCATATATCCGTTCTGTATTCGTATTCCGAATATTCCGAATCCGTATTCGTATCCGGTCTTTCCGTATTCGAATCCGAATCCGAAAAAAAAATATGAGATCAAATATGGGAAGAGCACTATCCGTCCGTATTCGATCCGTTTTCACCCCTACTATTCACGATGTAAAGATACTCCGGACTAGCGTGAAAGACTAGCCCTATGTTTCTGAGTGATCAGCTACTGAAGCCTCCTGTTTGGTATTGTCTGAAGTTTCGCTTATTTTGTTGATTTGATAAGAGGGAGGTCCCTTTCAACAATGATTCTTTCATATTCATATGTTCAAAAATTGGTAAATATTGGATAAATTAGTCATTTATGCTTAAAAGGTAAAAAATAGTCTTTATGTTAATTAATCTTTTTTATGGTGTAATAAAATATTTTTAAAATAGGTCCTCAATAATTTATCTTGATTTTGTATTTTTAACCCTAGGTGGTAAATTCAGAAAGTTTACAAATATTGGATTAATTGGTCCCCATAAATTTTATTCCTATAATGCCCTCAAATTATTTTATTATTATATTTAAAAAATCGTTGACTAACGGTCAACTAACAAAAATTTTAACGGAATGATCAATTTATCCAAAGTAACAAACATTAGGGACCATTAAACTAAAAGAAAATATTATGAACCAATTTATTCAAACAGACAAATATTATAGATCGTTTATGCCAATTTGCCAAAAAAAAAAATATTATCGAACAGTAAAATAAAAGGAAAAAAAAAACAGTTAAAAAACGTTATTGAATAGTAATTTTCTCTAAATAGAAAATAAATTTTAAAAAAATGCAACTAAACATGCTCACTCAAAATCTCTTAATATGTGGAATAATGCACTTACCCTTAGGGTAACCAATAATGTAATAAATATGGCAATATATATATATATATATATATATATATATAATATGGCCCTCAATTGCACCCAAATGTACGTACGTCGGCAAGCCGGATCTTCTGTCACATTCTCGGTGGTCCACTCGGTGGCCCACCAATCATGCGGTGCCACACGTGTATTGGTGGACCATGTTACTAGTATATAAATATTTTACTTATAAAAACATTGGTCCACCAATACACGCATGACACCGTGTGATTGATGGACTACCGAGTGGTGCACTGGAAATGGGAAATGGGACAGATGATCCCACGCGATACGTCGGGTGCCCGCAAGTTTTTGCGAAGAAATTTAATGTTAACAAATTATTTCTTAAAAACTCATTTATAAATAAATAATGATAAATAACGTGTAAATCTATATTGTTATACATTCCATATCGAAATTAACTAAAGTCTATTTATGAGGATATATTATTCCTTGTAGGAAAAGTGTTTTCTCCTACGTATATAAATAGACCTTGATGTTCATAATTAAGAACAAATCATCGGAAGAGCAATTCACACAAAACTTTCAAAATCGAGTTGCAATTGTAACCGTCCTCCCCCAAAATTTAGGGTTCATATTCTCGTCGAATTCTATGGCTACTGTAAAAGAAATCGTTTGTGCGCGCGGGAAGGCGGAGGAAGAGAAGGCGGAGGATCTAGGAAACGACGGCGGAGGAGATACGGTCGCCGGCGGTACTCTATCAATTGGGAAGGTAAACTGCTGTTTGTTGAATATCATCAAAATTATTTCATATGACGTGGATTGAAAGATGATTTGGGTATAAATATTGGTTTAGATATTGCTTCGCAAATGTAGATGATTATGATTTCCTATTAAGAGAAATTATAGGTTCACAATTAATTTGTCTAATATATAATGGTTTAATTAGATTTCTGGGGTTGATGATGAAGGTGATTAATATCTTAATTACAGTATTAATAAATTTTTGAAGATACTCTGAGTCTCTGAATGTGTTGATTATGATACAGGGCAAAGACGAACCGCTCGAGAACATTCCAGAAGGTAGGGTTCTCTTCTCTTTTTGTTGTATTTTGGTTTGGTGAATCAAAGATGAGAGTTGGAGGATCTGATCATTTGATTTTGTTTTCTTTGAATTTCCAGATGAAGTAACTACGATGATTTGTAAATCTTTTGGATATCGACCAACAGGTTTTGAGGATAAGAAGAGGAAGACTCCGGCCTCAGCTAGCGAAACTCTGAAGAAGGCAAAGCATTCTGAAAGTGATGAAGGTATTATTATGTTGTTATGTTAGTGAAGATGAAAAACTTGTCATCTTCATATTACAATTTTGCATCCTTTTGAGTTTAGTTTGTTGATTGGGTAATTTCGATAATGGCAGATGAAGAAGAGATCAAGATAGAAGCAATACGGAAGATGTTTGGTTATATTCCGGACAAGTACAAAACATCTGATGATGCTGATGATGAAGATGATGGTAGTGAAGAAGGTATTATTATGTTGTTATGTTAGTAAAGATCATAACTTGTCATCTTCATATTACAATTCTGCAACCCTTTCTTTTGAGTTTAGTTTGTTGATTGTGTAATTTCGATAATGGCAGATGAAGAAGAGATCAAGATAGAAGCAATACGGAAGATGTTTGGCTATAATCCGGACAAGTACAAAACATCTGATGCTGCTGATGATGAAGATGATGATAGTGAAGAAGGTATTATTATGTTGTTATGTTAGTAAAGATGAAAAACTTGTCATCTTCATATTACAATTCTGCAGTCCTTTCTTTTGAGTTTAGTTTGTTGATTGGGTAATTTCGATGATGGCAGATGAAGAAAAGATCAAGATAGAAGCAATACGGAAGATGTTTGGCTATAATCCGGACAAGTACAAAACATCTTATGCTGATGATGAAGATGATGGTAGTGAAGAAGGTATTATTATGTTGTTATGTTAGTAAAGATGAAAAACTTGTCATCTTCATATTACAATTCTGCAATCCTTTCTTTTGAGTTTAGTTTGTTGATTGGGTAATTTCAATAATGGCAGATGATGAAGAAGAGATAAACAAACAAGTACGGAAGATGTTTGGTTATAATCCAAAAAAGCACGGTAACATCTAATGCTGAAGATGAAGATGACAACGACGATGATGAAGATGAGGATTAATTAGGCATGATCTAATCACCTCTGTTTGATTTTATGCTTTCTTTTTGCTATTTACAATTCTAGTGAGTTTAAGTTAGGGTTTAGGAGGCAGTCTTCTCCCCTCCATTTTCGAGAGAGAAAGAGAAAGAAGAGTCTTTTATTCCCTTTGAATTATTCTTTATTTGGCTAACAATTCTTTTACTCTAAGCAACTGCTTTTGCAAACAGAATTTAAATTCTGCTTCCTTATACACTAAATAATACTAATAATTATTATCTTTTGCAACAAAAAAGATATTATCATTTGCAACAAAAAGATTTGTTGCAAAAAGTTATAATTTCGTTACAATAAGTTATTGTGACGAAAGAAATGCCCGTCACAATAGTCCGGTCACTTTAGGTGATGTGTGAGAAAAGCAGTACTCTCTCTATTTCATTATTTATGGTTCATTGGGATTTGACACGGACATAATAAGATAGTGGGTGTAAATGTGTACTTGTGTTGAGTGGGGGGTGGGATCTGCTTATTTAAATTTATTGTTGTCTACTTATTTATTTCTTTATTTGGTATGCGACAAATAATATGACAACTAAAAAAGACAAATGAGACATTAATAATGGGATAGAGGGAATATACATTAGGTGAATTCACATAATAGAAGATTTGTTATGTAACAAAAATATCCTTGTATTAGATCATATGTGATAAAACAAATTCCACACATTAGACCACAAATGTATAAAATATGGAACTTTTATAAATCATGAGCTTAAAATAATTAATATATAACATATATAATTATTTTAATCTTACGCGTAAACTAGACTTTTTGATACTATACTCTAAAATAAGCTAGTAGATTAAAAATATTTACAAACACTCTTTTTTAAACATTTCCAACTTTTAAGCAGTTTTTATAAACACAACTCAAATTCTCAACCTACTTTTACCGACTTCTTCATTTAGTCATGTTATATTATATGACTCAAATTCTAATACTTAAGAAAATTGAGTCATATCTCACATCAAATAATTAATTAAGTTTATCATTAATTTTTCCTATAGATAGATAGGTTCCCTCATTATTTTACTTACTCACATCTAAGAATTAGTATTTGGTCTAGGAACATATTCCGGAGACCAGAATTTGTATTCTCTTCTTTTATAGTGAATTTTCTTCCCTCCGCTCGTGGACGTAGGTCTATTGACGGAACCACATAAATTCTTGTGTTCTTATTTTACTTATTTTCTCGTATTTCGTTTACTCGTATTCTATAACAAGTGGTATCAGCAGCCTAGGTTACAACCTTGGATTTAGGATGGCGAGTATGAAGTACGATATTGTGTTGCTGAATCGGAACACCAGATTTTCGTTATGGAAAGTGAAGATGCACGCAATTAACGCTCATATGGGTTTGGACGAGACTTTGTTGGGATTTGAAAAAATGCTCAATTCTGAGGATTCAGGAGAGGGTCTTATTGCTCGAGGAAGGCCACAAGAAAGAAGTTCTGGTGGTGAAAAAGGGTATAAGTATGTTGGTGAAAATGAAGTTGTGAAAGTTAGCAAATGTTCTCTTGTAGTGATGATGAAGGGACTTAGAAAAACTGGAAATTTATCTTGCAAGGCTCTACAGTCACGGGAGATGCTGCGTTGCTACCACGTCATTGACTGACAGTGAGATCACTAGATTGTGGCACTTGCGTCTTGGCCACATGAGTGACAATGGGATGATTGAACTAAGCAAACGAGGACTTCTTGATGGATAGGGCATCAGTAAACAGAATTTTTGTGAACATTGTGTTCTGGGTAAGCATAAAAGAGTTAAGTTTTCTAAAGAAGCACACAATACAATAGGTATTTTGGATTACATCCATTCTGACATTTGGGGTCCGTCTAAGGTGCCCTCCAATAGAAGTGGATGTTATATGCTGACTATCGACGATTACTCAAGAAAAGTTTGGGTTTTCTTTCTCAAGCAGAAGAGTGAAGTGTTTTCCACTTTCAAGGAGTGAAAAGTTTTGAAAGAAAAGCAAAGCGGGGAGGTTTGTGAAACGTCTTCGTACAAACAATTGTCTAGAGTTCTGTTCCGACGAATTTAATTCACTATACAAATATGAAGGAATTGTGGGACATCACACTGTTCGTCATACTCCACAGCACAATGGTATAGCCGAACGGATGAACAGAACGTTGATGGAGAAGGTGCGTTGCATGCTTATCAATTTTGGTCTACCAAAGAGTTTTTGGACTTAAGCAAGCAAATTTAGCTTAAATATTAGCATTAAACTTAATTTTTTTTAATAACTTAGTTCGTGTAAGCATTAAAAAATAAAAAGTATTAGTATTTGCTTTACTAAAAGCATGTTAAATATATACATCGAATATGCACTAATTATAATACAAGTCAAATTAGTCAAGTTAAAAAAAACTCAAGAGTTTTATAAAAGAACAAAGCTCATACACAGAAAGAAATAAAAAGTTTATTTTTGTTTATAAAAAATATCCTAGAAGAATGTTTTCGGTATTGTTAGATTCGTTCAATAGAAAATGATCTACCGAAACTGAATTCCTTGAATTAGATAAAATTCAAATATTAGGTAATATCATTTATAATTTACGCTACAAAACATTAGGTAAGATCTTTTAGCTATCGAGAATAATGCAACTATGAATTTACCGATGAATGAAGAAATTATTGAAACGCTTATAAACAGTAATGATGATGAAAATAATGATCCAAAACGTAATGATCCAAAACGAGATGATTGTACATTTATTCAAATTGTGTCATCAAAAGGTTTATTCAAATAATAACCACCTTAAATGATTGTTTGTTACAACACGAACAAAATATTCAGAAGGTCCCTATACTTTGCAGAAAGTTAAGGATGATAATATTGGTTTAAGTGGGAAGAAAAAATAATAACTATGGAAGCTTATATTCATAAGAAATGATTATTGTACTATTGTAGTATTATAATTGTTTAAAGATATTTTCTGAAATCAATAATTATTATTCTATATTGGGACCTTAAAGATTTAATTTTTTTTATTACTTAATGCATTTAACGAAATGTTTAATTTAGTATACTGATCCAATTCGAGACTAAAAGAAATTATTATCTAAGCGAAGTTATTACTTTATTGATTCATTGAGGTTTAACTATAGATTTACACGTTATTTATCATTATTTATAGGAAAAAAGTGCAAAAATACCCCCAAAATTTATAGTAGAGGGCAAGTATACTGATCCAATTCGAGACTAAAAGAAATCATCATCTTTGTTTGTCTCTTCTTCCGTACTTGTCCGGATTATAAGAAAACATCTTCCGTACTTCTTTGATTCTCTCTTCTTCATCATCAGCATCAGATGTTTCGTACTTGTACGGATTATAACGAAACATCTTCCGGACTTCTTTGATTCTCTCTTCTTCATCTTCATCATCATCAGCATCAGATGTTTCGGACTTGTCCAGATTATAACGAAACATCTTCCGCACTTCTTTGATTCTCTCTTCTTCATCATCAGCATCAGATGTTTCGTACTTGCACGGATTATAACGAAACATCTTCCGCACTTCTTTGATTCTCTCTTCTTCATCATCAGCATCAGATGTTTCGTACTTGCACGGATTATAACGAAACATCTTCCGCACTTCTTTGATTCTCTCTTCTTCATCATCAGCATCAGATGTTTCGTACTTGCACGGATTATAACGAAACATCTTCCGCACTTCTTTGATTCTCTCTTCTTCATCATCAGCATCAGATGTTTCGTACTTGTACGGATTATAACGAAACATCTTCCGCACTTCTTTGATTATCTCTTCTTCATCTTCATCATCATCAGCATCAGCATCAGATGTTTCGGACTTGTCCAGATTATAACGAAACATCTTCCGCACTTCTTTGATTATCTCTTCATCATCTGCCACAATTGAAATTACCCAATCAACAAACAAAACTAAAAAGAAAGGATTGCAGAATTGTAATATGAAGATGACAAGTCTTTTATCTTCACTAACATAACAACATAACAATACCTTCTTCACAATCATCATCACTATGTTTTGCCTTCTTCAGACTTTCGCTAGCTGAAGCCGAAGTCTTCCTCTTCTTATCCCCAAAAGATTTACAAATCATCGTAATTACTTCATCTGGAAATTCTAAGAAAACAAAATAAAAAATAAAATCAAATGATCAGATCCTTCAACTCTCATCTTTGATTCACCAAACCAAATACAACAAAAAGAAAAGAGAACCCTACCTTCTCGAATGTTCTCGACCGGTTCGTCTTTGCCCTGTATCATAATCAATACATTCAGAGACTCAGACTATCTTCAAAAATTTATTAATACTGTAATTAAGATATTAATCACCTTCATCATCAACCCAGAAATCTAATTAAACCATTATATATTAGACAAATTAATTGTGAACCTATAATTTCTCTTAATAGGAAATCATAATCATCTACATTTGCGAAGCAATATCTAAACCAATATTTATACCCAAATCATCTTTCAATCCACGTCATATGAAATAATTTTGATGATATTCAACAAACAGCAGTTTACCTTCCCAATTGATAGAGTACCGCCGGCGACCGTATCTCCTCCGCCGTCGTTTCCTAGATCCTCCGCCTTCTCTTCCTCCGCCTTCCCGCGCGCACAAACGATTTCTTTTACAGTAGCCATAGAATTCGACGAGAATATGAACCCTAAATTTTGGGGAGGACGGTTACAATTGCAACTCGATTTTGAAAGTTTTGTGTGAATTGCTCTTCCGATGATTTGTTCTTAATTATGAACATCAAGGTCTATTTATATACGTAGGAGAAAACACTTTTCCTACAAGGAATAATATATCCTCATAAATAGACTTTAGTTAATTTCGATATGGAATGTAACAATATAGATTTACACGTTATTTATCATTATTTAATGGGAATAGTTCCAAAAATACCCCCAAATTTAATGTAGAAATTTATTGCAGAGGGCAAAATATATTTTTGATGTATGTTTTCGTACATAAATGTTCAAAATGGTGCAAATAAAATGCAAATATATTATTTAAATTTATATTGAAGAAAAAAAAAGAAGATTAACACCTTCTAAACTTTTGTTATCTTCTACTGTTATTTTTTTGTTGTCGTCAGACGAGAAGGGAAAAGAGGTGTGATTTGTGTAGAATTTTTTTTTTATTCGTGGAACCCGCAACCGCTACCTTCGGTGCGTGCTGGGTAAACCCCGCTCCTTATGCAGTAGCCTGCAAACCACACATGAGAATTCAACCACCCTAGGCTAACCATAGGTAACAGACAACATATAATAGTTCCAGTGGGATTTGAAGAATTTGACCTCATCAACGGTGGTATTAGAGGGCGGGATGGAGGAGGAGGAGAATGTTAACAGAAGCCGCGGTGGTCGGAAGAGGAGCAACAAGATATTCGGATTCTCGTGGCATTTGACTCTGACGATGGTTGTACATATATAATACTCTCTCTGTCCCATTATTGTTGGCTTGTATTCTTTATCGGGATGTGCCGCTATTGTTCTTTAGTTTCTATATATGAAATTAATTTGTAGACCACAATCAAAGGAAATAAGTGAAACAACTACTTTAACACATCTTCACTCATTTTCTTAATCTCTGCGCCGAAAAGAAATAAGACAACAATACTGCGACGAAGGGAGTATAATACATATGTAAAATTCTTCATTTTGTTTCATTTTCTAAATTCTCTCTCAGCGTATATACCTTTAGTTTTTTTGCTTTTGCAAATTTCTTCTCTTTAATACAATATATATATATATATATATATAAATATAATATATATATATATATATATATATATATATATATATATCCCAAATTTAACTCAGGATTCTAGATTTCTTATCCTTATGATCGGTAGATTTCACTGGAATTTGTATTTCCCTTGTCTAATTTTGTATATATTGGTGGATGATATCCACGATTACGAGGGAGAGGGGCGAAATTAAAAAAATCGATAGAGAAGAGGGTGAAGTGTACATTCGAAAGGCGAAATATGAAATTTCTTAAAAATTACATGTATAAAATCACATTTCGACACGAGTTCGGGGGGCCGCCGCCGCCAGGCGCCCCTTGGATCCGCCACTGATTATATGTAGCCGGTGGTGCCGACGGGTAAGCTCTCTCCACTGGCATGGAAATGCAAAAGTTTCAAACAATTTTAATAATGGGTAGAAATTAATGCTTGGAGCATTTTATTTCAAAAAATTAAAAAAAGATAATAGAAGTTTGGAGCAGTTAAACTCATGGTATATTTGCACTAATTTTTAAAGTTTGGGGATATTTATGCACTACTAACAAACTTTAGGAATATATTTGCTCTCTTGAATAAAATTGGAGGGTATTTTTGCACTTTCTCCTTTATTTATTTATAAACGAGTTTCTAAAGAATAATTTTCATAAGTAATTTTTTAAAATTAAATTTCTTCACAAAAATTTGCGTACACCTAACGTACATACATCTAAGTTTTATTGAGGGCCAATTTTACCACCCGATTGGCGATCTGAATCTGCCAATGAAATGTTTATATATATATAGGAGCAGTGGCGTAGCTAGGAAATCGAGTTAGTGGGGGCAAAATTTATCGGGTTTGAGTTTTCTTTGTACGGGGGTTCGGGGGCGGAGCCCCAGAAAAAAAAATTTTAGCATATTTTTCTACTTATATCTAATTATACTTACTCTTTATGTCTTATTTAAGGATTATATTCTTCTTTCATGAATAACTCATATATTTTTTATATTTATTCGAAAAATATAATACACAACTCTATTTTGACATCACTCTAAATTTAGTTAAGAGGAAATTATGAAGAATAATAATATCTCTTGTATGGAGCCACGAAAAGTATTATGATTTATGAATCACAAGATTACGTTCCTTGGTCGTTTATTGAACCCTCGAGGCGTCCGTCCGTCAGGTCAGCCTACTGCATGCGGTTTGGTAGGAGTGTTCACGGTTTGGTAGCTCTGTCGTACCGTCGAGGCCTCATGCATATAGATAGGAAACATTTTATTATGTGATGTTGGCTGTTGTTATTCATAATGGGTGCGGTTAGTACCCAAAAGATTTTAAATTGAAAAACATATTTAGAATATTAAATATATTAATAAATTTTATAATTAATTGGAAATTACGAAATTACCCCTAACAAATTCTCGAATTCCAATGGCGGCATTGGCCCCCACTGCCCCCCCTTTGCCTACGCCACTGTATAGGAGGAGGTTCAAATGTGAACAACATGTTATCGTGTGAACGTGTGAACATTGAACTTTAAAGACAAATATACTGCACTTTAAAGATAAAGATACAATATTTTAAAGTGCAGTACTTAAAGTGATGTATATTTGTCTTTAAGTGCAGTACGTAAAGTGTAGTATTAAAGTGCAGTGTATATTTATCTTAAAAGTGTAATACGTTTGTCTTTAAAATATATTGTTTACACGATAAGACTGTTCACACGTGAACTACTCCATATATATATATATATATATATATATATATATATATATATATATATATATATGAGTTAGATCATTAAGGAACACTAACTTAATGAAAGAACTAGAAACACATCCTAACCTTCCATTTTGTGAGATGTGTGGCTTGGATTAGATGAGCTATTTTAAACTTTTAATCTTTTATTTAACTCATTAAAGGTGTAGAAATAAATTACTCATTTTATTTTATTTTTACATATCTTCTATTATTCAATTATCTTATTTTGAATTTAACATGGAAAAATCAAAATTTAATGCCAATTTTTCTTCTTTTCGCCTACCGAGCATAAAAAATACGAATAAAGTGCATAAATAAATACGAATAAAGTGCATAAATTTTTATTATGCACTTAATTCGTAATTACTTATGCACTTTATTTGTATCTTTTATGCAATTCATTTTTAATTTATGCACTTTATTCATAATTTTTATACACTTTTTTCGTATTTTTTATGCACTCAACAAAACCTAAAATCCCAATAATTGACATTGAGGAATTGCATCTCTTCTGCAAAAATTCGTTGATTCAAAAAACTTGCTCCCGAAATTAATAAAACGATCATTTCTTACCTTCCTGAACTTCTTCGCCGGCCGCTCGCTCGCCAAAGACCTGAGAGAATTTCCACTTCAGCGGCGAAGGTGAACCGGCCGCAGCTGATGCCACCTCTCCACCATCACCACTGTCCATTTCTTCCCCCGCACTCAACAATAATCAGAACACAATCAACGAAATTGAAATAGCAAACAACAGCTCAAATCGTTTCTCCCTCCGATTCTTCACTTCATTGGAGAATAAAGACTCCAATCAATCATTCAAATTCTAAATCTCAATCTTAATACTAAAAACTATGAAATTAAGGATTTGAGTAATTAAAATCAGCAAAATTGAATCTCAATCAATTCCCTCATCATCTCAATCAATTTATACAAAATGAAATCTCCATTTACATCCAAACAAGCAAAATAGAATTCAATTTCATAACCAACGATTCCTGACCCCAATTCCATGAACATCATAACAAACCCAAACCCCTAAACCATGAACGCTCGTGAATCTCGATCCATTTTCTCCTCAATTCCATGTCCAAACTTTTTATTTCAATCAATTTCTTCCACAATCGGCCCGGTGAGAGAAATCTGAGGCCAAGTGTTTCACTTTTCACCAACGGCGATGCTCCACTGTGCCGAGAAGGAGAAGCGGCGGCGCTCGACAGTGCGAGGAAGCGGCGGCACTCGACTTTCACCAGTGGCACTCTTGAAAATCGGAGTCATCTCCGGTGACATCGTAGTCGTCTTAATCTTCGGCAAAGAGCTCATAGGCGAGGAGGAAAATAAATTAAGAGAGAGAGAACCTGCAATTTCTTCTTCCAGATCTAGAGATAGCGAGATAACTGTGATTTCTTCTTCCAGATCTACAGATAGTGAAAGGAAAGAGGGAGATAGGGATGAGAGAGGGAGGAGATCGGATGAGAGAGAGAGGGAGGAGAGAGGGATGGGCATCTTTAATTTTGATGTGTAGGATTTAATTTATTTATTTTTAAAACAATTATATTCTTAATGAAGTAAAATAATTTAAACATTCCTTATTTTCTTAAAATCTCATATTTAATTCTAGCCTTTGATTCATGAAATTGAAAGGATATGATTTGTTCCTTATTCTTTTATTAAGATGGTGTTCCTTATAGAACCCTCTCATAGGGTTCTCATGAGAACCCAAACCCTATATGAGAACTAAGAACCATTATGTACCACCGATCTTATAAGAATGAATGGTCATATGTAGAGATTAATTAATATATTTTTAATTTTCTTTAATTGTGTAAAAATCAATTATTTTCTATATTATTACACACTTAAATTAGGAAAGATGGGTAATAACTTCAATCAAACATTAGTCAAAATTAATGCATTACACTAATTAAAGATTTTAATTAGATGTCATTATTAAAATAATACGGAAGAGAATTACTATTTTTTTAACTTTAATTATTATTAAAAAGGTAATAACTATGATTAAAAAAATGCTCCTTTATTAATGCATAACTTTGTTATTTTAAATGTATTAAGATTAACTTACAATTTAATGCATTTCAACAATATTTCATATGCTTCATAATATTACACATATGCCTCATATGCATCATAATATTTTATATGCATCATAATATTTCATATGCATCACAATATTACACATATGCATCATATGCGTTATAATATTTCATATGCATCATAATATTATATATATGCATCATAATATTTTATATTCATAATAATACTACACGTCGGCATCATAATATTACATTAACATATTTTATGCATTTGTGTATTCTAATTGATGAATCGATAAATAGAAAATAATTCATATAGCTATTATAATTATGCATCAAAATATGCAATTTATAATTATAAATATATATATATATATGAATATAAATATGCAAATTATAATTATTAATATATATAAATATAATTATAAATATAAATATACATCATAATATTACACATTAATTATAATTATAAATATATATAAATATGCATATAATTATAAATATATATATGAATCAAAATATGCAAATTATAATTATAAATATGCATATAGCTATTATAATTATTTGTGTATTATACATTAACATAAATTATGCATCGGTCCTAATAAATGGTTAGTTTTGGTGATTAGTTAAATATGGAAATTAAAATTAATAAATGATAATAACAAAAAAAGGTAAGATTTCAATATGTAAAGGATACGTTATTTAATTAATTTAACAACGTAAATTACATTGTTAACCCTTTAAGATATTTTACATTAAAAAATATCATGAATTAAATAATAACTTAATAATAACCATAGATTGAAATAAATCTAAAATTTATATTAGTTCCTAGTTCTGATATATAGTTTGGTTCTTATTTGATCCTTTCTATATATATATATATATATATATAAAACACTTTTTTAACCTTTATTAAAATCAATTCATCGCCATTTTATTTTTTGAACTCGCCATGTAAAATTAATTTTTCTATAAATTATTTACTCTTCCACCTGACGCACACTACGAACACACAGCGCCGACATTTCGAAACCCTCCCACGGCCGCCGCCGTTCACACTAATCGCAATCTCAAAGTTCCAAGGCCGCCGCCGCGTTCTGCCCGCTACGTCCGCCGTTTGATCCGCTATTTCCCTATTTTTTGATCCTCTGTTTTCGTGCTCTTTGAAATTCTCCCCATTTATTGATGTAAGATCCTTGAAAGAGTGATCGAAGCTACTGCCTATTGATTTATTTCTCTGTTGTTGTGCTTGAAATTTCTTATGAATTATGATGTTGATGTAATTTGCCTCGAGTTATTGAGCAGTAAATTATCTAATTTTACTTACAATTCTCTAGCTTTAAACATTAGGTTAAAGATTGTTGAAATCAGTCCTTGAACTTTTCCTAATTTATACACAGTCTACATATATGTATATGTTCAAATTGAATAGCACAATCAAGACATTAAGTTTTTTTATCTTTCTCGCACAATTTTCTGTTTCTCGTATGTTTTCTAAGTCCGATTGACATTGCCGGTGTTCATACATCTCCTAAGTAAACATCTCTACTAACTCTCGTTATATTCCGTGATATTGATGACATTAGAATGTCTAATGTGTAAACCTAGAAGCTATTTGGTAGAGTGAATACTGGATGAATTATTTGGATTGTTTGTGTGGTACAGTTTGATGATTGCTTTATACAGTTTCACGGTTTCTTTTAGTAGAGAACCTCGATATCTTGCAAATATCTTATACATATGACAATTATTAGCCTTTGTGAGAGGGAGTAACTCATCTTTAGCTTAAATGGATAAATTTTTCCAGATTAGGGAGCTGAGATAGTTGAACGAAAAAGATGCCTCTTTATGACTGTATGCTTCTATTGAAACCGACCGTGCCAAGGAGGCCCTTCTGGATTTGATTGCAAGGGTGGGAAAGCATGTTTACAGAAGAAATGGAGTGTTGACGGATGTGAAGTCTTACGGAACTGTGCAATTGGGCTATGGAATAAGGAAACTCGATGGACGATACTATCAGGTAAGTCAATTTAACCTTCGATGTAGTTTCTTTAAGAAGTTCTTGTTCAATTATACACGCATTCAAAGTTAATAATGTATGTTTACTTTTGTATATTAGCTTTTATATGTCAGATTCATCATGAATTTCACAATTAAGTTGTGCGTAATTTGCTTGGATTGATAGGCCGTTTGCAAGTGGGCTCCCTTTGTACACAACAATAGATAGTGTTGTGATTGGCTTACGTTCTTCCTACTTCCCTTTTTTTTTTTTGTAGTATCGAAAAATTGCTTTGTTTGTTATTGATAATATGAATGATTAAGCCAAGTATACCATCTTGCTAAAGCCCAGGTTGGATGATACTTGTTAAAGAGCTCTCACTTAGTTGATTTTGTTGCTATTGCTTTGAATCCCGTCGTATCTTAACCTTTTCTAATGTGGCGAGAATTTCGAAGCCCTTCATTATGGACGAATTTCTTCAACACGATCACTTGTTATACGTTGCAGGGCCACCTGATGCAGATGACGATGATGACACCGCCCAGCATCAACTCCGAGCTGTACTACCTCAACAAGGAAGACCGGTTGCTCCGTTGGCTTCTGATCAAACACCGCGGCACAAGTTTCCAAGGGGACGAGCTTCAGAGTTTCAGAAGTGTTTTTCCGGATGGCGACATGATTGAAAGGGAGGAGGACGAAGATGAAGATGAAGATGATGATGATGAGGACGAGGATGAGCGACCCAAATGAGAAGCGCGAGTTTCTCCTTTTGTTTTCGGTGTGATTTCGATCGGTGTAGGACTAGAGAAACCTCTACTGCAATCACATTTGAAATAACTCCTTATAATAATATCCAAACATTTTGCATCTTGTCACATAATCTTGTTACTTAACATTCTTAATTGAATGTGATTACTATTCTAACCCCTGCATCAGTGGAAGCAGCAATCATGACAGAGCCTTCATCGCCCACCGAGTTGACCCAGCTCGAGTTATGAACAGGTTTGTTTCCTTCACTAAAACACACACTATCCAATTCTAGTTCATCCCATGTTCTTGCATAACTCATTCCACTAACACTATAATCTGATCTTGAACTCTCTAACAGCACTTGTCTCGAAAGAATCTCCACCTTATCATCCTCTTGAGGCCCCTTGACAAGTAGGGAGAAGTTGGATGCCATTTTCCGGCCCGTAACGCGCTCAGCCTCGTCGACGAAGAATGCAGCAAGATTCTTGTCTGAAGTGAGAATCTTTGTTGGGATTTTGAAGATGAGAGTTTCTGCAGAATCTTTGGTTGTGTTGGGTCCCATTAGTAGAGATGGGGAGGAGGCTGGTTTGCCATGGTTGGGAAGGTAGAAAGTGGGGATTTTTGGCGCTTCATTTCTTGAAAGAATGTTGATTTGGATGTGGGCCCATTTCTTGATGAAGGTTGTTAGGACAAAAGGATCAACAAGGAGAAGGCTGCAGGTTATCCCAACTGAATATCCTCCACAAGTGAAGTTTGTTACCTGAAATAACGGACCAACCACCACCTAATTTAGTTAATTGAATGAGAAAAAACTCGTTTTTAACTCGTCGGATTAGTCTCTATTTCAATCGCGATTCAATCGCGATGAGATCATTCAGTCAATAAATCACCGTTGAATTGGTGTCCAATTTAAAATTACGTAGTTTTGACTTAAAAGTTATAGATTCAAATGATAAGATTGAGGGATGATAAAATATTCAAATGATAAGATTGAGAGATGATAAAATAAGTATTTAAATAGTGTATTTTCTAATTTAAAACTACGTAGTGTTGAATTGCACACCAATTAGACGGTGATTTATTGAACATGTGATTTTATCCCATTTTTATTTTTATCCAATTAGACGGTGATAAATACTTCATCTGTTCCACTATTTGTGGTTCACTTTCCTAATGGAAATGTCCCACTATAAGTGGCTTGGATTCAATTTGACAAAAAAATGACTACTTTATATCCTACGTCTTGGTGGGGTTTGAACACATTGGGTAAACTCACTCGTGCTTTTAGGATGCAAACAAAGACCCTAAGCCTAATCATAAGTGATAGACTCACATATAACGGTCTTGGTGGAGTTTGAACCCATGACCTTCCGACCACAAATTACCTACTTTAACCGTTATGTTATCCCATATATATACGTATCAAAGTGTAAAAACATGGAGTCACCGCACCCCTTAAATTTTCAAAAAATAATAAATCTATCCTTAGTTTTTGATAGTGTCATATTGCTCGCCCGAAATTGTATATTTGGATTTTCAAAATTCAAAAAGTATAATTACCTGAACATAAAATAGTGGAGAAAATTGAGGATTTTGTTCAACAACATCCTCCCAAAAAGCCAATTCACCTTCAACTTCCTTCTTCTCCCTCACCTCCGCCACCTCCACCGCCGCCGTCGCCTCCACCAACCGGACGCCGGAGTCGTTCGACACAATCTCCATACTACCTGCGTTTTCTCCGCCCCACCGCAGCCTTCCGGCGAGCAACGGGTGCTCCTGCAAGGCTCTCGCGAGCGATTCCCTTATCCGGCCCGCCACGAGCCACCCGGAGTCGTCATCGGAGGCCTTGTTGTAGCAAAGCAGCACGTGGAAGCGCCGCTGCAGCACGGCGGCGGAGGTTAGAGTGTGAGGAACAATGATTCTCTTGCTTTGCCTTGGATCAGTTGGCTTTGTTGGAACCACCGTTTGGATTCCTTCTATGCGGAGCTTAGCGCCGTTGGATGTGGAACTCGCCATTCTTTTTCGAACTCACGGCCTTTCAATTACGAATCATGACATGCTCGATACTTATAGCGATCAAATTTGTCGTGTAATAATACATAATAAAGAAGAAAAAAATAATAATATTGGTATACAGTTGTTAAGAAAACTAAAATTGCGGATAAAACTCTTTGTCATTTACATGTGTTATGGAAGCTAACAAAGAGACCCGTATAAATACAATATACGGTAGTCAAGATAAAAGGAAACATTAACTACCAAATATACAATAATAATGAAGAGAATTATGTACATGGAAGAAATACAATCTTCTCGATCTTCATCTAAACCATACTCGATCTTCTCGATCTTGTGATCTCAAAATAATAGGGATTACATTATCACACTAACAATTAAACCTCAATAAAGTAATATTCGATGAAGTAATAATCTCGCATAGATAATAATTTCCTCCGCTCTCGATATAGGTTATTGCACTAAAATATTGTTCGATAAATTAATAACCTCGTTAAATGAATATTTTCTTTCGATCACAAGGTTATTACTTTATCGAGTTTAACTGTAGTTCAAAATAATTTGACTATAGAAAGCAAAAAAGAAGCGTATTTAATGGAAAAATTGATTAATTTTGGTTGGAGGTGTCATTGTAAATATTGGTTGGTACAGCTATTGCATCAACTTGCTCGAGGAATTGTACTAATCGTGATTTAATAAGGATTAAAAAACAATCATTAGATGGGAATTTAATTTATTATCTAAATATATTATACTCCCTCCGTCCCATGATTCTTGTAACATTTCTTTTCGGCACGGTATTTTAGGAGAGTTATTGGTTGTGAGTAGAGATGTGGGGCCCTCAAAAAAGTGTGTGTAATAATTATCCATTTTAGGAAATGTTACAAGAATGGTGGGATCCTAAAAAGGAAAATGTTATAAGAATTGTGGGACGGAGGGAGTATAATCTATGAAATAATTTAATTATTGTGTAATTATTGTGCAGTCCTACTATCGTCCTAACTGCTCCCAACAGTCGATTTATTTGCACACTCAATTTTATAGCTACTTATTTGGAAAGACACAACAATTGGGAAAATATATATTATTATACAATATGGTTTAAAGTTGATTTATAAAATTGAAGTAGTATAACCACTATGTTAATAATTACCAGTCCAATACAAAATATATAGTCAAATTGATCGTAATGTATAATGAGGACTGCGAATATACATTACAACAATTAAAGTTAAAATTCAGGCATAAAGGTTTAGGTGTACTGTAATTATATGTATCATGTGTCATGCTGTATCACACCACAAAGTGTCGATATGTGATGCTTTTCATTCAAAATAGTGGGCCACATAAGCCACATGTCGATACCCTTTATAGTGACAGACAGCAGGATACAATATTGTAGCACACAATTGTGGTACACACAAGCCGCTCTAAAATTCGGGCTAGCAAGTTATATTATATCTTATCCAATTACTTATAAAATACTACTCTCGTAACCGTTATTACTGTCTAATTTTCATAATTAGATTGTTCCGATATTATTGTTCCATTTTCGGAAAAAAAATAATTAATCTTAAAATGAAAATTCACCCTCCCATTCTTATTCTCTCTCCAAAAAATCTCTCACACACGAAAAAAAAAAAATACAATTGTCTCAACTATCCCTTACAAAAATTTGGATAAATCCTCATTTCTTCTAACCGAGCACTACCCCAAAACTGTATTAATTTCTTAATACAATTAAAACTCATAAAATACACATAAATTAAATAAAGTTTCATAAAATTCCAGAAAATATAATCACAATATTCCTTTTTTTTGTATGGTAATTAATTAAACTACGAAAACGAAAAGAATGTTCTCTATCATGATAAGAAAAATGAAAACATAATAACATGTTTGAGTAAGCAATACTAGTCGAATGGTGGTTGCGAGTTTCCCTTCTCATAAAAAACAAATTTCTAATGAGTTGATCGGAGATAATCAAGAATTCATGTAAATTTCACATTGTAATTCAACCACTCACGAGCATATATCTACACATAATATAGCAAATAGGTTCGATTAATCAAGATATATCATATGATAGTCGATAATCATATTTATATACCGTAACACATTTGTAATTCCTCGACCTAAAAGTTATTCATCTTGAACGACCGGACGGCGTGAGAATTCTGTACGAGGCGCCACCCAAACGACGTCGTGCCGGGCTGCTGAACGGACTCCGTCCGAATCCGCACGGCGACTGGCCGGAAAACTCGTCGGAGCATTCCATCTCCGCCAACACCTTGCGGAAGAGGTCGGCGTGGCACGGGAGGTGGAGAGGGCCATCGTAGCTGAATCCGTACTCCAGCTCAGCATCTTCTAGAAGCATCTTGAACAGCGGGTGGTTCAACGACTCCGTTTTGATCACGAACCGCTCCTTCTCCGGTCCAACGTACACCGAGAAGCAACCGATCGGAGCCTCCTTCCGCTTCTCGCCGCCGCTCCATGACTTGCTCCTCGTCGTCTTCGGCGATGATTTACTCCGATTCTTGATCGATAAATATTTTTCTAATTTCTTCAGAATGGAGGTTGATTTCTTCTTACAATCTTCCACTTCCATCTCTCTCTCCTCTCTCTAAATAAAATGTAAACAAGATTTTAATTTCAGCCTCGATCGTATGCCAAATAGAACGTAGATGTGATGATTCTTGGCTTGGTTGTGTTGATCATGATGATCGGAAAAAGGATTTTGGAGACATGTATGTAATCGAATTAATAATGACATTAATTGTATTATTGGATTAATATAACAAAAGTTCGATAATATGTCGACATGGATTTAATTATATAGATTGAAGAATGGATCTTATATCGTTAAAAGGATAATATTTGATGTTATTATATAGTTAATGGAAATTATGTAATGATTTGGTGCTCATCGAGGGTGGGTTTTTGTAGGAAATTCAACGCCTTAAATGATGTGAAATATAAGTCAATATTTTATGGCTTTAGGGTTTTTAATGTATTAGGGTTTCTCTCTCTACTTTCTTGAATTGGTAAGGAAATGGTATAATACCAATTTATTAGACGGTCTTTTAGGGAAAGTTGTGTTGTTATTATCTTTGTGGAGAGACTAGAGAGTGGAATATTGAGGTATACTTTTGAAATTTAGATTTTGAATGGACATGGTAGACTAGTGAATATTCTTCTCTATTTATTATAATTATAATTATATATAGCTATTCTTACAAATGTAAGTTTAGTACGAGTTTGTTAATTCTACGAAAAATGATTATTTTAGATATTCAAATATATATATATAGGGTATGGATCCGATGGGAACCCACATTTAATGTGAATCTGCGAATCATGCATAATTCTTATATAATTTATGCATATTCGTTATATATTTTATGCAAAAATTTATAATTTTATACTTTTGTCATTCTACATAAAAATATGTATAATGTAAAATTATATATTTTTGCATAAAATATATAACAATTATGCATAAATTATATAAAGGATTACGTGATTGCCGATTAGCTCACGTTAAATGCGTGCTATCACATGATCCACATCCATATATATATATATATATATCACTATTTTATTGGTGGTATATGAAATGAGAAAAGTAGGGGAGGAAATCTTACCATTTGACACTTTATTTTGGAGATTTTATTTCAAAATTGTATCAATGAACTTTTTTCAAATTTTAGTTAAATAAAAATGTAGAAATTAATTCATATCGATTTTCTTAATAAAAATAGAAATTGATGACTACATATATTTTAATTGAAAAAATGAAGCATAACTGACACGTGTCTGAAATAACAAAATAAGATGTCAAAATGAATTTGATCAGCATAAACTCCTTCACGTTATCTAATTATTTAATATTTGATTTGGCACAAATTCCACTTCATAATGGCGTTTAATTAAATGAACCTTTTAGTTGACATTTTTATTTTTCTTTATTTCAATTATTGAGTCCACCATATAATCATGACTGCCCCATTCCGTGAATTCAACTTTGTCAACTGGTCACAGTGGGCACCCTAGAGAGGTCCATTAATTATTACATTATAAAATCTAGCAATAATTAACATAAAAAAATATAGAGATTATAAAAATTCAATTTACCAACTCATTATAATGATAGGATAATTAAAGCAAAATTAGGTCTCCTCGTACTCCCTCTTCAAGTAAACCATTATACCTTTTCGGAGTCGTCTCATTAAAGTTGTTCGGGCCATTTTTTGGAAGAAATTATTACACACATTTTATTTGGCAGACAACAACAAACAACTTTCTTTAAAAAATCCAAATGAAAAAATATGGACAACTTCAATGAAACTGAGGGAGTATTAAACTTTTATGCTACTAGTTAGTATAGTGAAGTTGTAACCATTGATTTCTTTACTTCAACTTTGCAACAATAATTGATTAAAAATAGTGCAATTATTTGTGATAATATTGTCATATACAGTTAAAACTCGATAAAGTAATAACCTTGGGACCGAAAAAAAAAATCATTTAATGAGGTTATTACTTTATCGAACATTATTTTGATGTATTGATCCATATCGGAATCGGAAGAAATTATTCTCTTAACGAGATTATTACTTTATTGAATATTATTTTATCGAGGTTTAACTATAGTTTTAGAAATTATAGTCAACTAGTCATACACAATAGAAAATAAAGTAAACGAGAAAAACATGCAGCTACTATTTGAAATTATATTAAACCCTATTTTGTTATAAGTCATAATTTTTCTTCATTTTTGGGTTTTTTTTAATTTATTTTCTAAATCTTGATTAGAAAACTAATGCAGTTTAGGAGGCAAAACCAGCAGCAAAATCTATAACTAGAAAATGTGAAAAACGATGAAGAGAAAGACGAGCGAAGCAGAGGAAGAGATGGAGATCGTTTGGCATACTCCTGCCAACCCTCCTCACCGCCAGGATTACATTTTTCGCGACGGTAATTTAATTTTGCGATTAGGGCAAAAAGCCCCAATATTTCTTCAATTGATTTCAGTTTGTTTACCCATTTGGTGCGTGTGATTTTGAATCTCTCGCAGGAGTAAGATACGTCGCGCCGTACTTTTTTCGAGTTCATTTCTCATGTAAGTTGTGCAAATCTCAGTGTAATTTTTACCATTTGTTAGTTGCTTGGCTATTTGAAGTGAGGTTATTGGATTGAAGTTTGTGGTGTTTGGATTTTGGTTGCAGGCTAAGTATAGATGGGAGGGGAAGACGATTGTCGATTTGTTTACGGATGAATTCAAAGGCCGGACTCGCGATTATTATGTATGCAAATCTTTTGTCTTTCTTTGTTTGTAGTTCTTAATTAGCAACTTTGTTGATAACTATATTCGTGCGATTTAGGAGTTATCATGAGTGATGATTCGACATATATTCGAAAAATCCGTGCTTAAGAAATCGTATTCCTTTCTATGCTGATTGGAAAATGTGTTGTGTATACTTGCATTTGATTTCTGTATTGGTGTATTATGTTCTTCTAGTGTAGTACCGCAATTTAGCAAAATCGTCTTCTTTGTTAATCTTTAAAGATGAGATCTGGTTTGTGTTACTTTTTTTAAGTTCTTAGTAACTTGATAGGTGTCTGCAGTGAAAGCCGGGCGTATACGAGTTGATGGACAGAATGTCGCCGTATCACATGTAGTCCGCCCGTCGCAAAAAATAAGCCATTTTCTGCACAGGTTGATTTTGAGCCTTTTGCTTCTTAGACATTTACTTTCAACCTTTTATATTATGAAATCATTAATTCTCTATAGACTAATAACTTTAACTGTTTCCATTTTTCCTTCTTTCTCTTTAATTGTTCGTGTCGGAGTTGTGATTAGAGTAATTGACGTCCTGTAGGCATGAACCGCCGGTTAGGGCTGTGGATGTCCAGATTCTCAATATGGAACCGGATGTTGTAACTGTTTATAAACCCGC
Source organism: Lavandula angustifolia (assembly GCA_028984105.1). NCBI lineage: Eukaryota > Viridiplantae > Streptophyta > Magnoliopsida > Lamiales > Lamiaceae > Lavandula > Lavandula angustifolia. The sequence continues at coordinate 19,407,888 of CM054815.1, read as the reverse complement.
GACAATTCCCGTAAGTAATTTGTACTTAATAAGTTAGTTCTTTCGTATTGAATTAGTTTCGATTTCTTTGGTTCTCTATCATGAAGACCTTTATTCGTTTTCGGTGGCAATATGAGAAGTTGGTAGTAGTAGGCCCTTTTTATATGTGTAAGTTCTTAATTGAGCTCTAATGATATAATTAATCTAAATGATTATCAAGTACTCCGTCCCCCTATTACTGTCGTACTTACCTAATTGGAATATTCCACTATTATTGTACTCTTTCCTAAAATGACAAAAATTACTCATAAACATAAAATAAAGTGGGTCCCCTTTACTCACTACTCAACCCCACATTCTTATACTCTCTCTCTTAAAAAATCCTATCTCACACACGATTATGTTCCGCTCCGAACTCGAAATGTATGATTTTTAACTTTTTGGAAACTTTATAGTATTTTTTCAATTACTATATGAAAAAAAAAGAAAAAATCGATTGTCTTTACTAGCCTTGCAAAAATTTGGATAATTCTCATTTTTTCTCTGCAACCACTCTTCGAAATTTAAACTTATTAAATACACACTAAAACAAAGTTTTTAATCTCCATGCCGAAACCAAAAGGGATAGTTATAGCGGGATGGAGGGGTATTAAATTTGATGATCTTGATGGTTGAAAATTACAAATGCGCGGTCTATTCAGGATATTTTTTCTTACTCATTTAGCAAATGTTTTCATGCTCTAATCCTTGATTTTTATTTTTATTTCTTAGAAGTTTGGTAATATTCATGTTCTGATTATTGAGTGTGATCAATTGATATGCTTTTCTGGTGCTGTTTATGATTGTGATCAAGTTGATCCACTTTGTGACATTCTTTTAAGTGAATCTTAGAATGGATCTCATTGCTAATACTTTTAGGTGCATCCGTGTGGGCAATATCGGAAGAACACGATTGTTGGTATACTCGAAGCAGAGCACGACTTGGCACCATTATTTCGTATCCTACTCTTCATTGGTTGGACTAATGAGAAGAACTCGAGTAGTTTTCTACGCCCATTGGTTTTATATTTCTCTTCCGACTTAAATCACAAATTTAGCCTTTTCTCGGTATCCTTAACTTTCAAATACCAGCAATTCATCGATTAGATCGCTTGGTCTCTGGACTTCTTATCATCGCCAGAAGCGCTTCCAAGGCCAATATTTTCAGTCAACAAGTTAGTCAATTTGGGCTTATTTGATAACAATTTCGGTTCTCGTCGGTGTTCTTACGACTGTTCTGTTTCAGATTGTATCGGGAGAGGTCAAGAAGCAGTATATTGCACGGGTGGCAGGAGTATTTCCCGAGGATGAGGTACTTCACTATGTATTTTGATCGACGTATAATTTTCCTTCTTGTATTAACATCTTTCCAAAGAGTATCATAACTCTGAATATGAATTCAATGGAGAACATATCATGTGCAGCAAATTGCTAATGCCAATATAAACCACAATCCCCGAGAACAAAGGAGCATGGCCGAGGTAATTATTTCTTATTCGCCATCCCTAGTTATTTCTTATTCGCCATCCCTCTGTTCCGTTTGAAACGACCCGTTTCTTTTCGGTGCGGGAATTAAGAAAGTAGGTGATAAAGTAAGAGAGAGAAGATGAGTGAGATAATGAGAGAGTAGATAATAAAAAATTGAGTGATATATGAGAGTAAATGATAAAATAGGAGAGAAGATAGTAATTTTTTGGAAAATTATTTCTTTTTATGGAAACATGTCGTTTCAAATAGGACATTTCAAAAGGAAAACGGGTTATTTCAATTGGGATGGAGGGAGTATTTCATTTATAATGGTAAAATAGAGCACATGCTTGCCTTTCAACTTTGTGTTAATTGAACTATGTGTGTTCTACTTAAAAAAGACTTTGTTTAACATTGTAAAATTACGCAGGACGAAAATGGTCAGAATTTAACGAGTTCTACTAAAGGGAAGGTTGCTTGTACTAAATTCACTAGAATTAGTACTAACGGAACTCAAAGCATCGTTTTGTGCGAACCAATCACCGGCAGAACTCATCAGGTAATAGAACTATAACTATATATACTCCCTCCGTCCCAAAATATATGCCTACTTTCCTTTTTCGTCTGGTGCAAATTTATATGCCTATTAGCAACTTTTTTGTGCCTAAATAAATGTTTCTCTAATTTTAATAAGTCTAATTAATATGATAATATAGAAAAAGACTATTTTATCCAGCTTTTATTATATCCAACACAATTATGTCGTTAACTTTTTAGTAATTTACTTTAATCCACCCAAATTTATCTAACTTTTATATCAGTAAATTTTCTTCTTAATTTGTGTGAAAAAGCAAACGGAGGGAGTAATAAAAACACATCTTGACCCATTATTGTAATTATAGATATCCATTTTCTTAATAGTATTTGTAGATTTAACACGGAAAATCCTCTGTTTCAGATACGTGTTCATTTTGCAGTATCTCGGACATCCCATAGCTAACGACAGTCTTTATCTATCGGAAGATGCGGATAGAGATTCAAAACTTCCCCCAGAGGCGAATGATTCTGAGATCGACGAGCTTTGTTCTGCAGATGAAGGTTTCACGATCGATCCCATGTGTACGAACTGTCCGAATCTGAAGCCTAACGGGTTAGAAACGAAACTCTTCTTGAATGTGTTGGCCTATAATTTATGATTGCTCTTTTCTAAATGCAGATATGATGTACATGAAGAAGGTCTATGGCTACATTGCTGTCGATACTCTGGCCCCGATTGGACTTACGAGTGTCCGTATCCCGAATGGGCGTCTCTTGGTTAACTTTTTTTTTTTTTTTTTTTTGTGTTCTTACTGCAGTAACATTATGTTACATTTGATCTAATTACTGCAGTTACATTAGATTTTGTTGGTTTAATTGTGAAATTTTGTCTGAAAATGTTAGTCATTGTTTGTGCTTATGGAAAGTTGATATGATGAATTGCCACTACTGCTGGCTTCTTTGATCAAAGCTTTCATTAGGAATGCAAGTTATAAAAGAATTTTCAACTTCAAAAGTACAGTTAAACCTCGATAAATTAATAATTTTGGGATTGAGAAAAAAATATTAATTTAACGAGATTATTACTTTATTGAATATTATTTTAGTGCATTGACCCATATCTATGGGACCGGAAGAAATTATTATCTTAAGGGAGATTATTATTTTATCGAAGTTTAACTGTTCATTTTACTTGTTCTAGCATAAATAGAAGGATTTTTTTTAAAATGCGGATCTAGGGGGGCGTACGAGGGTCACCTCCACTGAAATTATGTATTAATTTTCTTAATTTTTTTGAAAATTTACTATTTTACCATATGAAATTTCAGATTTTGCACTTCTCTAACACTATAGATTTGTATTATTGGTGAAATATAGTACCTAAATATAATTTGTAATTTTAATACTGAACTTTAAACCTTGGCAAATTAATACACGAACTTTATAATATTTGCACTTGAAGATATGACACGATCCCCAATTTTTTTCTCGGCCGTGAGTATTGAGTGGGACGCCTATGTGGGCATACAAAATGACGTCGTTCGATTTAGAGTTAGATTTAGATGTTATTATCATTTAGTGGGTAAGCCGTTTCTTTTATTTGTTTGTGTCATCGTTCAGTATTAATGAGGTGATAATTTGTATGATGTGGCATCGTGGGCGGATCCGGGGGGGCGCCGGTGGCGGTCGCCCCCGATTCATGTCGCAACTCGATTTTTTATGTGTGATTTTTGGATTTTTTTGTATTTCGCCCCCTCGAAATTTATACTCCGTCCTCTTTTCAATCGAGTTTTCAAATCTCGCCCCCCCCCTTTCTCGTAATCCTAGATCCGCCCCTGTGTGGCATCAATACAACGTTTTGGTTTAAAGACGTGGGAGTCTTGTCTAACTATGCGTCCAACTCGGAGAAACGATATCGTTTTTTTTTATGGCCGAAAAATTGGGGATTCAGGGCATGTCTTGAATTGCAAAAATTCAAAAGTTCGTATACCAATTTGTCAATATTTGAAGTTCGTGTTAAAATCGAAAATTGACTATTTCGTGTTTTATTTTACTAATAACCTTTTAATTTTTCTTAATTTTTTTTGAATTTATTATTTTATCCTCTAAAATTATAGATTTCGCATTTCTCCTTACACTATGGATTTGCACACTTGAAATTGCAAATTTTAATATTTTCAGTTTAAATTCATGAATTATCTTCATCATGCCTAGTTGCCTATGCATTCCTATTGATATGGTGGGCCAATCTTGAAGAACAATTATTTCGACTTTCTAGTCATCCAACACCCACACAGAATCTCCAAGTACAAATTTCTCCATTTCACCAAACAAGAGAAAGCTGAAACAATAAATGTATGCAATAACATTTCATATTGTCGGAATTCGTGTGTAATAATAGAATGTAATAAAAGGTGTGAATTATGTAATAGGAAATTGAGTGCTTAAATATGTCTGAACAAATATCTTGAACCCCAAATTGGAATAGCACGCTTATACCTTTCAGACCTCATAGATTCCTCAATGATGGGATTATGTACAATTACAATTTTATTTTTTTCGTGGTGAGAGAAATCCAAAAATCCGCACGTAAAGTGGTAAATCGTAGTGCGTAAATTATACGTTTTGTCTTGTTCTACGAGATTCGAATTTTTTACTAACGCAACATTAGTAGATAAAATTAGCCTAGATTACATATTACCTTAATTGAAACAAATAAAACACAACTAGTTAACCTTCATAATCTAGAAAAAGCAACAAGTACCAAATCAAAACTAATTAGTTCAAGATAAATCAAGAATTCTTGGAAAGATCTGATTATTATTCTGGGCAGTTTCTCTCTCCTCCAAGAACAATGTCATCCCCTAGAACTAGAGGGATTATCTCAAGATCTATTCCTCCCATCTTAACAACATCAAGAATTTGGTCCTTCAATTCCGGGTTGTTATGCTCCTCTACTATGATTTCGATCTCAAGAAGCTGCTTTTCTTGCACGACTTTCGCATTTTTGTAAATCAAATACAGCACCATTTGCAGCACTCCGAAGCTAAATCCAAGAACATTAGGAATCTACACATAAACCATTAGCAGAATAATTAGGGTTAAGCGACAAATCGAGATGATTTACATGAATGATCCGAATTCTTACGGCAATGTTGTAGTCTTTGCGTAGTAATCCGTAAAAGAACCACATAACCGCGCTTAGGGTTAGGCAGAAAGAGAGAAGAAACGGCATGTACTCCACGCTTTTGGTTCGTATCACTTGTCTCTGCAAAAGATGAAAAACCCTAATTAGGGGTTTGCACACGAGACCCTTTATTCTAAAGTCGTATTAGATTCTTACCAAAACACATAAAGGCGCGACAAACACACATAGGGAGAAAACAAGGCAAATCCATCCCACAATTGCTCCGCGGTTTAACTCGTTTGCAAAGAACTGAGTTAGCAACACGATTAGGCCGAATCCAACCACATTGAGCAAAATAAGGAGCTTCATAGTTTGAACCTAATAGACCAAGAAAACTAAGAATTAATAAATTGATTACTATATTTTGATTAATAATGGAAATTAAAGAAATTGAAGAAATTAGTTAGGGTTTGTAATTTTTTTTATACCCTAGCTTGTTTCGGCGCGAAAACAAGGTAGAAGCAAATGTAGGCAGACTATGCGAAGCAGCCAACCGAGTTGATGGTGATGAGGAGGGTGGTGTCGGGCTTAAGAAACGCGTAGTAAATCCACATCGTCGCACTAAACAATCCGGCGATGTAAGGGATGCATGGAAGCCTTCGGTTGATCTTCTCTTGTAGATTTGGTAAAATGTTGGACTACAAACATAAATTCAAGAAACTATCATTAAAAAATATTCTTGGAAAGAAATGCTCATTATTTTGTATGTGAAACTCACATTGGAGCAAGGAAAACCATGAATGAGACGATGTTGCCTGAAAATTGCAAGAATATAATCTAGTTAGTCATAGAACAATAATTTAATTAAATTTGTAACTAATTCTAGACAAAATGTATGAAATCTGCATGATTTTGCATGGGTTTTTACGTGATTATACTTTTATTGCAAGTACTAGAAAATAAATGGAGTAGAAGAGATGTATAGGGTACCAAGAAGGCCAAAAGACAAAAGCCAAGTGATCCATCTAGAAATCGATCGGATATTTTTCAAACGAACAATCTCGAAAAAAAAAGTAAAGAGATGAATGAGAATAATTGTGTAAGGATATCCATTATATAGAGGGTGGAATCCCCTCTTGTGTTTGATCTTTACAGTTGTTCAAGACTCAATTAAAGTTACCCTCTTCCATCCACAATGCTCCATTCAATTTTAACCTGATTCGGGTAGTCTACACAAAAGAGTATTTTCGAGTACGATTTATCTTTTCTATACGTATTTAGAATTATTGGATAGAAACGACGTTTACAGAAAAAATCTCATTCGAATTTTTGGGTATAATACATTATTCCATGTGGGACCCAAATGGGTTCTTTATTGTGTGTCATCCACCACTCCAATTGGGCTTAAATATCTACAACTCATACTTAGAGTTTATGGGTGTTTGATTCTCTCATGCTTGAGTTATGTATTTGCTCCTATTCAGCAAATACCAGATGCTGTACAGCAACACAACCAATCACTTGCTGCCATGTCAGCACCACTCAATCCATTTGACTATATTTAGGTTTTGGTACAATGTAATAATATATCTTTGTCTTTTCTTGTCTCTAACTACACTTTAAAAAGTCATTCCAATTGCTAGACATGACTCCTTCCTAATTCAATGTAGATTATATCACAAATAAATCATCAATAAAAATTCGTGAATCAATAATAGTAAAGACATAAATTACAAATTAAAGAAAACATGTTTAATTTTAGGTTAAATTATTGCAATTTATATTGTATAGTATCAACATCATTCCATACTCCTTCCGTCTCATTAATCTTGCACTATTGTGTTTCGACACGGTTTTTAAAATAGTGGGTATAAAAGTGTAAAATAATGGTACAAAAGTATAAAATATTATGATCCACTTATTTCTTTCCATATAGAAAACGGTGCAAGATAAGTGAAAAACCTGAAAAGAAAACTTTGCAAAATCAATGAGATGGGAGATAGTATTATTAATCTAGTTATAAAGAATAACTTGGACTTTAGTTAATGGTTAAAATAGCACACAATTAACATAATTTTATGGCTAGGATTAAGTTTGAGAGGATCTACTAGTGGATGGGAAAGAGGGTTGAGGGACCTAGTTGGCTACTTGCAAATTTACCAAATTAAGGAAAAGTGTAAAGCAATGAAAAAGTTTACCTCACCTTACTCAATCTATTGCCACCTTAATTTCAACTTGTAAGTTGTAACCCTCCCCCACCACAATACAAAAAATCATCATATCAATTGTAGGTCGAATCTACCGTATATATTTGGTGATATTATATTAGACCGGAGTTTACCGATAATTCACCTTAGATAGAGTCTGCAGATTAATTTATTACACACGAATGAGATCTTGAGCTTCATGCTCTCATAAGTTCACAACTTGTAGTTTCATTTGCTTCTCTTTAATAAATTGTATTATTGAGAAAAAGTTTATATGGAGGTTCAAATGTGAACAACCCATTATCGTGTGAACGTGTGAGAACTTGCGCTTTAAAGACAAACATTACCGCACTTTAAAGGCAAAATCTTTGTCTTTAAAGTGCAATATGTTTGTCTTTAAGTGCAGTACGTAAAGTGCAATATTATAGTGCAAGTATATTTACCTTGAAAGTGCAATACGTTTGTCTTTAAAAGTGCAGTGTTCACACGTTTACACGATAAGAGTCATTCTACTCTGGAACCACTCCATATATATATATATATAACTCATTTTAGTTTGTTGTTTAGTTTTATTTATCAAAAGAAGTCCTCAAGGCAATAAAACTACCATGAAAGTCTTCAAGTAATACCGTTGTAATTTTAAGATTATTCAACATCTAGATAGAAACTTATAGATTCTATAATTTCTAGTACATTAAAAAAGAAAAGAAAAATGATTTTCAGTTCCAAATATGAATTAATTATCTGTTAGAAATGCCAAACATTTAAAGAAAAACTCACTTGATTGGAAAAGGAGATGGATTAATTTGGTTCATATAAGATCATAACAATTGTAGCTAAAAGCCTAAAACTTGCCCTACAATTTATACATATATTAATTTGGTTCATATATGTATATATATATATATATATATATATATATATATATATATTTCAGTTTCAATTCCGACTTGCAAAAAGGGAAAACGAACATATATGAATGGGACAAATAGAATAAATGTAGAAACAAGACTATATTTGTAATGACTATATTTTATTTCCTTTGAGGAAAATACAATTTTAGTACTACAACTACTAGTAGTAAAAAAACTGAGGAAATAAAAATGCTTATATTTATATATCTAAAATTTCCTTATTTGTAAATGTGTAGTTCACTGATGCATATATTACACTTGACCTTAGCAAACGACAATACAATGAGAAGAAGAGAGAGAGAGAGAGAGAGAGAGAGAGAGAGAGAGAGAGAGAGAGAGAGAGAGAGAGAGAGAGAGAGAGAGAGAGTTGGAGCATAAGTTAGTTCACTGATGCATATATTACACTTGACCTTAGCAAACGACAATTCAACCGAATTAAGACAACCTTAATTTCCAAACTGATAGAATAGCAATAATCTAGATTAATTATGCCACAACCAAATCAAACTAATTAATCCAACATAATTAAATCACAATCTCCAAATATTTCTTTAAATTCTGATCATTATTCTGGGATCTTCTCCCCTCCAAGAATAACACCGTCTTCAACAATTATCTCCACAGCAATCCCTCCTCCCATCTTCACAACATCAATTATTTGCTCCTTCAATTCCGCAATGTTCTCCTCTCTCTTACTTTCCATCTCCTTCTCTTGCACGTTTTTCGTCGTTTTTGTAGATCAAATACAACACCATTTGCAGCACTCCGAAGGTGAACCCGAGAACATTAGGGATCTAAACAATAATTAAAAAAAAAAAAAAATTAGGGTTTCGTCTATCATAATCTTGAATTCTTGATAATTTTCCAAATTTTTCAATGTGAAATGATTAATTCTTACAGCAATGTTGTAGTCCTTGCGTAACAATCCGTAACAAAACCACATGACCGCGCTTAGGGTTAGGGCGAAAGAGAGAAGAAACGGCATGTACTCCACGCTTTTAGTTCTAATCACTTGTCTCTGCAAAAAAGAAAACACTAATTTAAAAAAAATAAAGAAAAAAAATATAAAAGGAAGAAAACCCTAATTAGGGTTTACATACGAGATCCTTTATTCTAAAGTCATATTGATTCGATTCTTACCACGACACATAAAGGCGCGACAAACACGCACAAAGAGAACACAAGGCAAATCCATCCAACAATGTCGCCACGGTTCGAGTCATTTGCGAAGAATTGAGTTGCAAACATGATCAAACCGAACCCCACCACATTCAGCAAAAGAAGCAGCTTCAAAGTTTCAACCTAATTTGGAAAAATAATTAGACACAAAAAAATTTAAGAAATAATTAATTTCTTTTATATTTCTTTCTTGAGTAGTTTATATTATACCCTAGCTTGTTTTGGCGCGAAAACAAGGTAGAAGCAAATGTAGGCAGACTGAACGAAGCAGCCAACCGAGTTGATGGTGATGAGAAGGGTGGTGTCGGGCTTCAGAAACGCGTAGTAAATCCACATCATCGCGCTGAACAATCCGACGATGTAAGGGATGGATTGGAACTCTTCGGTCGATCTTTTCTTGTAGATCTGATAAAATGTTGGACTGAAAACCCAACAAAAAAACATAAATTAATTATTATTAAAATTGTATAAAAACTCCTGAAAATAAATGTTTATTAATTAGTATGAATTTGAAGCTTACATTGGAGCAAGGAACACCATGAATGAAACAATGTTGCCTGCAGAAATCAAAGAATAAATAACTTGAGTTAATAATACAGGACCAATTAATCAAATATAAGCAAAATATGTTATGTATGCATGCTTTTGCATGGCTTATTTACGTGTGAATATGATGAATATTTGAAGATGACAAAATATAAGTACCTAGAAGGCCAAAGACAAAAGCCAATTGATCCATTCGGAGATCGACCGGAGTTTTTTTACGACGAACGATTTCAAGAGGAGTATAGAGAGATGAAGAAGTAATGAGGTGAACGAAGATGGCTATGGAAGAATCCAATTATATAGAGGGGGTTTGATAGATGGAGGGAGGGGTGGGAAAGTGAATTTCCAACTTGTTTTCATCTTTACAGTTGTTAGAGACTAAAAAAGACAAGCTATAGTGCTGATTTTATCACTATATCTTAGATTCTTTTTTGCATGCTCAACTTAACCTAATTTGGTAGTTCATACACAAGAATATCCTCCTTTTTCTCCCCTAGCATTTGAGTTCTTGCCACATTGGAATTATCTTCTTGTCTTTTATGTTCGAGCCAAAATGATACAGTTAAATCTCGATAAAGTAATATTCGATAAAAATAATAATCTCGCTAAGATATTAATTTCTTCCGGTCCCGATATGAGTCAATGCACTAAAATAATGTTCGATCAAGTAATAACCTCGTTAAATGAATATTTTTTTCTGTTCCAAAGATTATTACTTTATCGAGATTTAACTCGTACATAATCAAAACGCGACAATCAGTAACATTAATTAATGTGTTCTTGAAAAAAATAACACTGAAATCCACCTGATACATAATAAAAACGCGACAATCAGTAACACTAATTAATGTGTTCTTGAAAAAAATAACACTGGAATCCACCAGGTTGAGATAATTTTTATTTTTTTATTTTTTAATCAATATCATAACTTATTTTTTTCACCTTCTTCATTTAACCTAATTTGGGTGTTCATACACAAGAATCACTCCTTTCCCCCATAGCATTTGAGTTCTTGCCATGTTCGAATTATCGTGCTCTTTTGTGTTCAAGCCAAAATGCCACATAGTGAAATCACGGCAATAGATAACAACATATTCTCGAAGAAATAACACTGAAATCTACCAAGTTGGAATAATTCTCAATATTATTTAATCAATGTCATAACTTATTCGTGATTAATAGACTAATAATGTGTTGGAAAATCGAATATATATATATATATATATATATATATATATATATATATATATATATATTAGTTAGTTATTCTGGAAATTGTATTAGCATTTTAATGCTAATTTGACTTGGGTCAAATTCAGCCCATTCAATCGTATTTTCGAGCCTCGATAATTATCCGATTTATGAATTGAGATATATGACGTCGATCTACGTTTCGAGTAGATAATTATAGAGTGCTTAATTTCTCGATTTCGATTTTCGGTGAGTGAGCAATAGTGGCTCGAAGTTTGGGGGACAAAACTAATATGTTACCTAAAAGTGGAGAAATTTACCTTATTCGGGTGTTGGAGAGTTATTACATTAATCAATGTCCCACATCGATTAATGAATAACGTTTTGTGTGGTATTTAAGTCTCTACCACATCTGTAGTAGATAACTAAGTGACATGTGGTGGGTTTGGGCCACACATGCTAATGCGCGTAAGCCTTTTCGCCGACCGCCTCACACGCGGCGTGTGCGCGCCGCGCCGCACCGTGCCCGCGCCCGTGTGGGCTACGTGTGGGGCCGACCCGGTCCCTTGGTGCAGTGAGACGGCTCGAGGTCGTTGTTTCATCTTTGGGGACAAAACGCCACAACCGAGAGCACTACCGGACGTTTTTCGTCTTGCGGAGAGAGACCTTCCTCGACTCGACGGTTTTTTCCTTTTGTTTTATTTCGGCTTATTGTATTGTTTTGTAATAGCAGCTTTTGTAACCAACATAATGAACTCTATATATAGAGCCAAGAGTATCAAAATAAAAAGAACTTTTAATACTACTCAAATTAAAAATCATAATTAAACATAAGTCATCGTACGGTTAAACCTCAATATATTAATAACCTTGGGACCGAAAAAAAAATATTCATTTAACGAGATTATTACTTTATCAAATATTATCGGGACCAAGAAATTATCATCTTAACGAGATTATTACATTATCGAATATTACTTTATCGATGTTTAACTTTAATACAAATCAAAGCACAAATACTAATAAAATACGAACTCAAAATATGTTTTGCTCTGAAAGTAGCTTAACCAATGTTTATTTGAGTTTGGAGCCCTTAATAATGTAGGAGTTTAACATTTTTCTCGAAAAGATTGGTTTATCATGCTTATACTCATAAACATATGCATTCCAACTATTTTGGCCTATATTAACAAAAAAAATATATAAATAAAAATTAAATTATAACAAACAAATGGGACCCAAAAATGGGATCTTTCTTGTGTGTCACCCACCAATCCAATTGGGCATAAGGCTTACAACTCATACTTGGAGTTTATGGTAGTATTTCATGCCCTCCTCCTTCACTCCTCTATTTGCTCCTATTCAGCAATACCAGATGCTGTACAGCAACACAACCAATCACTTACGGCCACGTCATCACCACTTGTTACATTTGACTGAGGGGCCTACTTGTAAATTTTCTATCTTACCACATTAAGGAAAAAGGGTGTAAAAGTAATATTAAGTTGACCTTAGCCACCTTGCCCTAATCTCAAATTCCAAATCCCAACTTGCCCTAAACCTTTCCCCAACCCCAATGTAAGAAATTAGCACGCTCTCCACAAACATAATTGAAGACTGTTAATGCACTTTTGGTCTTAACTGGTCGAATCATGCCTCCTACAAGTTGTGGAGCTAAATTTTTGTATCAACGGTGCTAAACGTGGCTTGAAGGTTCGTTCAAACACGAACACATTTAGGGACAAAAAATCTAGAGAATTATGGGGATTCTATAGCATCCTTTAGTTCAAACGTGGCTCCACCACTTCCTCCGACGGTGTTACGTACTTTGAAAAAATTAGAATACTCAATCTAAGTGTGTACTTTGGATACATTAGCATTAGATAACATTATACGTTTTAGTCCTATTATATTGATCATTCGAATCAGAGTAATGATAAAAAACCCAATAAAGTCAGATTTTACAAAAATAAAAATAAAAAATACTCCATCCGTCCCATTTAACATGACACGCTTTTTTTCGGCGCGGTAATTAAGAAAGTGGATGACAAAGTATGAGAGAGAGGTAAATGATAAAGTAAGAAAGTGAAGATGAATGAGTTTATGAGAGAGTAAATAATAAAGTATGAGAGAGAAATAAAAAAGTAAGAGATAATTTAGTAATATTTTATAAAGTTATTTTCTTTTAAGGAAACATGTCATTTTAAGTGGGACGCTCCGAAAAGGAAAACGTGTCATTTTAAATGGGACGGAGGGAGTACTAAACTTACCCATGATAATTTTAAAAAAAATACAATCTCCATAAATATAAATTATGGATCCGACTCGACCGGGACATACAACGACATTCATATATCCTATTCCAATGTAAAATTCTTGGATTTACGAAAGAACAACAAGACTCTCGCAAGCATTTTCCAAGAATATTTTCATTAATCAAGAAAAAAGCCGAAAGCTAAAAAATGATTAATTCTATAATGTGTGTAATTTCTAGCTAGATCAAATGATCCAAGTACTATATGTGTGAGTAGGGAAGAATAAGGACTAGCATGACAAACAAGAGTTCGTCAAGTTAGCCAAGAATCGACTGCCCTAAAAGCCATTCATTCATCTCTCTTTAGCTAGAGAAGAACAATTAGGGCAAGCCATTCTTGGCTACTAAACGAAGACTCTTCTCATCATGTAAGTCCTCTCTTCCCTTAACATTGATATTCGTTGAAGATGATTTTCTTCTATGGTTTTGTGATCTCTATTTATAGGCAAATATTTGTTTGAGATTACTACGGTTGACCCTATCCAAGTTGCCTTATCCATGTGTATACTTTATTGTTTGTCTTGCCCCCTTCACTAAAGTTTGAAGCCCATGCTTGTGGAGGAGAATATGTTCTCTTAATCCTCATGTAAGAATGAAGAGGGAATGTCAAACGTGAAATGTGATAAGGTAGGGACCGCATCCTCCGTCCCAAAATTGGGAGTCCCACTACATTGGCCCACTAATCATATGTCCCTGTGTATATTGGTGGATCATGTAGTTAATATTATATCAATTGTTTTATTTTGAAAATATACTCGCACCACCTAATTGGTGGGTCATATAGTGAGACTCAAATTTTGGGCTAGAAGATGCGCTTTGGGTAGGGACTATGAAGTTAGCTACGACGTACTATCGGTTCACGACACGTGTATGTATAGCGTATAGCGAAGGCACGATCTTTTATTCTTCCAAGGGGGGAAGACGGATCAAGGATTTTTGTTTGTAGCCCAACCCAACCCTTTATAAGTCATTGGGCAATCGGGTCAAACCCGTCCATAAACTAAATTATTTATTTTAATGTCTAATAATTTATAAATTGGATTTAATAACTTTTAACTAAATAATTAAAATAAATATATCATATCATAGATTAAACTCACACCACTTTAAACTTATCCATAAAACCTTCTATCATTATACTATATAATTATGTTATAATTAAAAAAATTATAAATTTATAACAATAAGTTAGTGGGCGGGTTTAGTCCATAACCCAATAACTTTTTTTGGCCCAAAACAAAATCGATCCATCGTGTTATAGGATTGGTAATATCAGGGCCGATTTGTTCTGGGCCTCTTTTTTTACGACCCAATCCAGCTCAAAATGAGGGCGGATTGGACTATTTTGAGCTAGTTTTAACATTTCTAGGTGGTGGCTCTCACATGCCCTTCTATATTCGTGTAGAATTTTAAATTCCAAACTAATTAGACTAATTGAACAAATTTTTAGCCCATCCAATCCAATGGATCTAACCAAATTGGAGGTCAAGTACTTGGGAAAATTAATTAAATTGAAATAATCTAATTTTGAACACTTCAAATCTTTACACTTGGGCTTTTAGTATAAAATTTGCACCCAATTAGGGCCCATGATTTTTTCATTATTGGGCTTTTTGATTACCTCGCCGCCGTGGATTGCTTGCAATTCATACAGTTTCCAAATCTCCGATGGTGATTTTTCGAATTACTCGATAAATTTGTGATGTTCTTCGTTTAGGTGTGGTTAATTTTATTTGTTGAATTAGGAAAATTAATTTATTGCGCCGAATCGCAAGATTGCTGGTTCTGTTATGGAGTATTTGCTGCCGACTCTGAGGAAGAAGCAGGAGGTGGATTCGCTAATCAGAGACACCATTGACAAAGTCCTCGTCCTCCGATTCGGCCTCACCTCCGACGCCGGATGCCTCCAGCTCGACGACGTCGTATGCAATTTCTCAATTTTTTTAAAAAAATTCAATCGATTGATATTCGGAAGTGTAATTGAATTGATGATTTAGCATTTTTCTCGATTGGCAGCTGTATAAATCGGCCCGAGACGTGTCTAAATTCGCCACGGTGGCGCTGGTGGATGCGGCGGCGGAGGAGATTCAAGTTTATCTGAAGTATTTCGACATTACGTTTGTGCCGTCCACAGTGTTCTTCTTCAATGCTCACCACATGAAGATGGATTCCGGGTAAATCAATTTCCTCACCATTAAAATACTCTTCGATGATATGCTTTCAACTTTTTTTACCGTAGAATTATTGCAGTAGATTGTAAAAGATATACATTGTTTGTGAATCTACAATTGCAATGTGATCTGATAGACTATGAAAACAATTTAGATTTTATTATTAAATACTGTTGTCTTGTTTATAAATTACTGGGAATCAATCATTGATTGGCTTCATTCATGCAGAAGTTCCCCACTTCGATTTTTATTTACATCTAATTTAGTTGGATTTAATTTCTCGGACAATTGCTCTTTGGTTATACACTTATACTTCTATGCAGCTATGTTGATGATTGTTGTTTGGTCTCATTTGGATTTCCTTGATTTCCTCTTCTCTTAATTATCATGGGAGATGTAGAGAGATAGTATCAAATTTTTGCGTTTTTCGAACTTTCATGTTACCTCTTTCTGACCTTTTCGATATCCAAGTCTTTCTGAGTAGAATGAAAACCATCTACTCCCTCTGTCCCAATAAACATAGCTTGTTTGTTTTCGACACGGAATTAAGAAAGCGGGTAGAGACTTGTTAAAGTGGCGGGTCTACTTATTTAAGTGACTGTAGTCTACAAATTCTTTCCTTTTCTTAGAAACAAGACAATAATAATAAGACAGCCCGAAAAGGAATACAAGCCATATATTTATTGGGACGGAGGGAGTATTTCTTATTTTCTTTGATGTTATTGTAGGTTACGTATTTGAAGAGGTTAGTTGTTGGTGGCTCCTCTCATTTTGCCTACCATAGGCATAACATGTGGTCTTTTATGACGTATTCGTAGTTGAATTACTCCTCTTCGTTACTTATCTCTTGCATAAGCATCCAAGTCTTTTTTAGTAGAATGAGAACTATCTACTTCTTTGGTATTATTGTAGGTTATGTATATGAAGATGATTAGTTGTTGGTAGCTCATCTCTTTCTCTCTACCGTAGGCATAACATGCGGTCTTTTTCTGTCGTATTTGCAGTTGAATTACTCATCTTCGTTACTTATCTCTTGCAGAAGTGCAGATCACACTAAATGGGTCGGTACGTTTCAGAAAAAACAAGACTTTGTCGATGTTGTGGAGGTAACTAACCATCTTCTAATTTACTGAAATCTAGTGCTTTAAATATGCCATGTCTTTTACTTCCTAATCTATTCATAGTAGAAATTAGATTTCTGGTTTGTGTGGTTTCATCTTCTCTCAGAACACATTGCATTAATCAACTTATAAAGTTTGTGTGCATTGCAAAGAGATGCCGTCTCAAACAGAGAAAATATCGATTTTGGTCCTCTAATGTGGCCTTCGTCCGATGTTGGTCCTCTAATGCGGCAATGTTCAATTTTTGTCCTATTATTTTATAAAGTGTTCAATTTTGGCCTTCTAATTTGGCAGATGATCGATTTTGCTCCTAAAACCTAAACTTTACAAAGTGTCCAATTTTGATTCTCCGATATAAATTGTTGAACATAAAAAGGCATGTGAACTACACACTTCGTCAAATGACTAAAATAAGCCATTTTGTAAGGTTTCATGACAAAAAGACGAGCATTTTCATCACTAAAAATGAGTTGAATTTTGGTTCTTGCAACTTTTAAAAGTATTTGTTTTGTGTCCCGAAAATTTACAAAATGTCTTATTTTAGTCATGCATTTTTCTGTTCAACAATTTCGTCGGAGGATCGAAATCGTATACTTTATAAAGTTACGGGACCGTGAATCGGACACTTGCTACATTAGAAGACCAAATACCTAACACTATATAAAATTATAGAAACCAAAATCGGACACTACCACATTAGAGGGACCAAAATCGGACATAAGCACACATTAGAGGACCAAAATTGATATTTTCTCGTCTCTAACACAACTACTGTGAGTCTTAGATTATAACTATGATTAGAAAAACCTTGAGAGGAATATCTATAATGGCTAAGTACAACTTTTTAGAGATGCAGGGGTCTTTATATTTGGCTTAACTCAGTAGCTAGCTCAAGGATAGAGTCATCTGTACGAGCAACGAAGAAGATGACTTCTGGAAATGAATTTGTTGGGAGGCTAACTACAAATTTGTTATGTTTTTAATTCGAGGAAAGGATTAATGCAGCATCATCTTATGTTCTGCTTCCCTCTTGTGTATTTTTGTGAAGTTGTTGGACAAATTATGGTTTGGCAATTGCAGGCAATATATAGAGGGCGATGAACGGGAAGCTTATCGTAAATTGCCCGCTTCCTCCCGAGCGAATACCGAAGTTCGAGCTGCTGTACAAAGATGTTTAGAACTAAGCTCAAAGTTGCTGTGTAAAGAGACTTGAGAAGAGACTAAGAGATGTAGGTAAGAGTCCTTGTTTATTAGCTTCAAATCTTGTTGAGATAAGAGAGCCTCTATCATAGTATATTTGGTGTATTTGTTGTCTATATATTAGTGGCAGATATTTTATCCTAATTATTTCGTTAGTGGGAATGTATAAAGCTTGTCACTTTTTGATAAATCTTTGCCTCAATTTTTCACTTAGGAGTGGAAAATGGGCCCATCTGTTTGGGCTCTTGGCTCAACAAAAAAACTTATCCTAGCTCAATGAATTTACTCCTTCCGTCCCGCACTTTTCTTGTATTTCTTTTTTTTAAGCGGTTTCATCCGACTTGTCTTGTTTCTTAAAAAGGAAAAATAACTATTATACAAACTCCTCAATTTCTACACACAATCATTTATTCCTCTATACACAACTACCAACTTACCAAAATATCCGTGCTCAAACCAAACAAGACAAGCCATTGAGCACTGAGGGAGTAATATATGTAGCCCAATTAGGATTAGTTAATGCCTCATTCGAAAGTTTACCGTACTCCCTCTTGTCCCATTTGAAAGCGATTCGTTTTCCTTTTCGGGACTAACCATTTGAAACGATCCGTTTCCGAAAAAAGAAATAACTTTCCAAAAAATTATAGTTTTATTTCATATTTTACCATTTCTCACTCCTACTTTTATTATTTACTACGATTATATTACTCATTTTCTCTTTATTACATTATTATAACTATCTCCATATATCTTCTCGCTCTTACTTTATCATCTACTCCTCTCTCATACTCTATCATCCTACTTTTCTTAATTCTCGTTTTCAAACGAGACGGAAGGAATACAATTTATTTGAGTTTATGTTAAAATTAAATCAAGAATATCTTACAAGTTGATAGTAGCAATTTTTGGCTTATATAAGCATATCTGAGAATGTAAGGCTACTTAAAATAAGAAATATAAAGCATCTGCACCCTTCATTTTATCATTGAAAGGTCTCAATTGAATATTCGTTATATGTAACGTAAAAGTTATAAGATTCATGCATAATAAAAATAAGGAATGTGCATAAAAGATAGAAAGAGTTTACATATTTCTTACTTTCTATATACTTCTGGATTCCTATCCGATTCGTACCCAACATATTTACGACCTTATTTAAAATGTCACAAACGGAGCTAAATTGCTCCCGGTTGAATTATACATGACTTAGTTGAGCAAATTTTAATGTAAGGACCAAATTGCTATAGGAGAAATAATTATAGGATCAATTTTCACTTTAGCACTTAAATATTGCTAAATTATAAAGTAAGCTGATTAATTAGTGGATAGATAAGCTGATTAATTAGTGGATAGATAATATCCACTTGATGACACTATATTATCTAAACACCTTAATGGAAAGAGCAAATAATTATAAGACTGTGGTCGGTGATATTTATTGATAAAAAAGCGTGGCAATAGATGATAATATATGTGATATTTAAAACTACATCATTTTAAATCAGATACCAATTAAACATGTATTTATTTGACAAGTAATCTCATCCCACAATATATAAAAGTGTATTACAGTTAAACATCGATAAAGTAATAACCTTGGGACCGAAGAAAATATTCATTTAACGAGGTTATTACTTTATCGAACATTATTTTAGTGTATTGACCCATATCGAGATCGGAAGAAATTATTATTTTAGCGGGATTATTCTTTTATCGAATATTACTTTATCGAGGTTTGACTGTATTATATGCTATCTTTACTATTTTTGCATGATATTATTTCTTAAACGGCTAAACTAATTTGGTATTTTTCCTAAATTTTGTTTCGACGTAAATAAAGTTGTAGCTTTGGAAGTGGCAGACATGAGCCATGAACGATATTACGTGCCTAAACTTGGGACATGAATTAAATTCATGAAGTCGTCACTCCATCACGTTTCTCATAATAAACACAAACTTTTTTCCTACCAAAAGTCGATATAATTTCGATAGACTCGAATCTTTGTTATCCTTCAACTACAAATATCATTCAACCGATTGATTGCTGATATAACCACCTCATTATCTTCTCATTTTATAATTACATTTTTAAAAACATCGATTTTAAGATGTGAATATGTACAGTGCACGTGCAGTTGAATGTGTCGCCAGACCAGGGGACGGAACTTGGGGGGTGGGGGGTCGGGAGGGTCGGCCAACCCCCGGCTGTCGAAATTTCGTCTTTTGTAGGGATTGAAATTGACTTTGTTCCGTCTTTGTTTTTTTTACTTCATTCGATCCTCCGATCGACAATATTTCTTTCTTATGTTTATTTTGACCCATTCCGACTAAAAAGTTCTAGTTTCGTCGTTGCACCAAACGTCACTCAAAATAATAATTTTATTATTTATTATATATGTAATATTTTCGCAGATTCTAATCTTATTTACTCTCTTTACTATCTCACTCGAAACTCTCAATCTTTTATATTCATAATTTATGGTTTCGCCACTATATAAAAATATTATGATATTATGGAGATGAGGAAGATATATAAAGAAGAGGCATCCATTTTTCATTTCCGACATAAAAATAAGAAACTGAAAATATATTTTTTCAGGAAATTAATGCATATACTGATATACAAACTAAGCTGATTAAAAACATAATTGGATGCCATGCAAGTTAATTCCTATCAAGCTTGAGTCTCCTTAGCCAAATTCTGTTCAACTCCATTCTTGTTCATCATTTTGTCTGAATTGAGAAGTGAACTCAATTTCACAATTTCAATTATTTGGTGATTAGGGTTCTTCTTCTTCTCCTCCTCCATAACCCTAATTTGCTTCTCCACTTCACTAAGCTTCTCATCGATGGTCTTTTCGGCTTTTCTATACGTCGCGTATAGCGCCATTTGAAGCACTCCGAAGATAAACCCTAGTACGTTCGGGATCTACATAAAAAGTACGTGCTCACGTTAGACGTGTGGGATAATCGATAATGTTCCTGTAATAGTGCATGAATTTTACTTACTGCAATATTGTAATCCTTGAGCAATAGACCATAGAAGAACCACATGACCGCACTTATCGTAAGAAAGAACGATAGAAGAAACGGCATATGCTCCACGTTTTTCGTCCGTACGACTTGTCTCTGCAATCAGAAAATCGTACATAGTGAAATAAAATACGAGATTAAGACGAAATCGTACTTTCGTTTAATTTGAATGATGTAGTACTCACCAAAATGCATAGAGGGGCAACAAACACACACAAAAGGAAAATATCAAACAAATCCATCCGACAACATTTGCACGTTGTGAAGATTCTATCAAGAAGTGAGTCACACAAACTATCCCAACCCCACATGTAATAAGCAAGAAGAGCAGCTTCATTGTCTGAACCTGCATGCAGATCAACCAATCATAAACAATCTCTCTCTCTCTCTCTCTCTCTCTCTCTCTCTCTCTCTCTCTCTCATACACATTAATATACCTTGCCCTTCTTTGATGCGTAGAAGAAATAGAAGAGGATGTAAAAGGTCTCGATAACACAGCCAACTGAGTTAATGGTGATTAGGAGAGTAGTATTGCTCTTGAGAAATGCATAGTAAATCCAAAGGATAGCACTAAAGAGAGCAACCACGTATGGAATAGATTGAAATCCTTCACTTGATTTCTTCTTGTAGATTTGGTAAAAAGTTGGGCTGCAATTAATTATTAAGTTAGATCATATATTCAAACAATTTATATTTGTATATAATTTTATTTTATTTTTAAAATAGTAGGAAAAATATACTTACATTGGAGCGAGAAACACCATGAACGATATGATATTACCTGCAAATTAATAGACAATTAGTGCGTTGTATAATTTACTTCCACACGTACGATGCATGCATTATTTTCATTATTTTTTTGTAAAATATATAAAACTACATAAATTATAAGAACATGAAATATATATATATATATATATATATATATATATTACCAAGAATTCCAAATGCAAGAGCCCAATGTCCGTCGAAAACTGCCATAATATTGCTCTAGAAAACTTAGAAATTGAAATAATATTTCGATCTGAGTTGTTATGGCTACGAATGGATGGAAATGTATCTATTTATTTAGAAACGAGAGGGGTAGTTTCGGAATTTCTAATCTTACCCCAAGAAATGGGCACTTTTGCTTGATAAATCCTAAAAAAGAAATAAAGGCAACCCCTTTTTCTATTCTTTATGATAATATATTTTGCAGATGAGGAAGGGGCACATCAGTCATTTCATCTTTGTTGCAATTTGCAAATCATGCAATCTTTTAATTTCCTTGTATTTGGGATTATTTTCAAATTCCCACTTCAATGGTACTTCACTCCGTCCCATTAAACCACACGTCTTTTAGGCGCGGGAATCAAGAAAGTAGTATTATGTAATGTAGTTGTTTGACTTTTGAGTAGTTAAATGTGGTCGACAAGATTTTTACTATTTTAGGGAAACGTATTATTTGTTAGTGGGGCCACTTCGATTGGGAAAACGTGTCATTTCCCAGTGGGACGGAGGAAGTACAATATACATGAAACAAGTTCGAGCTGCAAACTATGATACTGTATATTGTGTATGATAAACTCGACATATAAAAACATTTTACGTGCGTAAATGAAATTGAGATAATAATTTTTTTAATAACATGTATATCAAAATGTGCTCCATTTGGGCAATAATTGAATCTAACATGAACAAATTAGCCAATTATTCGATGCCATTTGGCATGAATTATTGAATGGGGGCCAATATTTAGACCCTGTTCTTGAAGATGAAAAAAATGAAGATATGATTTAGTAGGCTTATCTTGTCTTGGTGCATGGTTTATGTCATCTTTGGATCAACTTTCAATGGCTGCCGTTCGATTGATTAGCAATCATACCCTTCTTTTCAGATTCTTTTTTGTGGTTATTTTTAATTCTTTATTTCATATTTCCCACCTGAGAATAATAAATAAAAATATTTTATATATTGGGATATAGTGATTTTATCATAAAAAAGATTGTCGACTTTAGTTTTCTTTTTCCCTTTTGCCGCTTTTTTATGGGTTGGGAAAAGTTGTTGATCGAATTCAATCCTGCCAAATGTACGCTTAAGTTTGTGTGGTGGCTCAATAAAGAATGGTGTGTACTATACATCATGTCATAGCCACAATTAATTAATTAATTACTATTTATTTTCATATTAAATATGATGTTGAATGATTTAATTTTCCGATAAGTTGGTGTGTGACATTATCTCCTAATGAACATGTACTACTCAAGTTTGTGAGCTAACCCTAACAAAATAATCGGGCCGTATCGATGGAAATTTTCATTGGTAAATTCGTGATAGTCGTCGTTGTCTGTTTGAGGTGAGCTTATTTATATGTGAACATGAGTTTGTGAAATTAGTGAGGAATATGATACATTTGAAAATTTATATTGGAAATTAGTGAGAAAATTTATATGTATGATTATTAATTCGACGTGTTTCTATTTCTAAATTCGCCATTATTTCAAATATTTCTTGGAGTGCATAAAGGATATCATTTTTCAAAATTTATAGATAGCCCTTTTATCAGCTTAGTCTCATTTATAGCTATGGCTAATTAAATAAATTATTGATTTTTTTTAGTAGTCTCCAATTTATTTCTTGGCCAAGATAACAAGTAGTTACTTTTTTTTATCATACGGATCAACCACCACATAAATTCAAATATGAAACATGGAATATATGCTTTTTTATGTCATTTTCTCTCAATTTTGATTAAGGTTGTTCGCACAAATTTAACGTGATTTTCAAATATCACCGTCCGAAGATTTGTCCAACTTTATGTCGATTGATCGAAGAGTGGTCTTAATTTTTTTTATTTGGATTTAATATATTTGTTTCTATTGTTTAATTATACAGTTAGCTTCGATAAAATAATAATCTCGCTAAGATAATAATTTATTTCGGTCACGATATGGGTCATGCATTAAAATAATATTCGATAAAGTAATAACATCGGTAAATGAATATTTTTTCTCGGTCCAAGATTATTACTTTATCGAGGCTTAACCGTACTTCTCGGAATGAAATATAAACTCTAGTTTACATTGATTAAGTGTGTAATAACATGGGAGTAACTAATACGTTAAACCTCGATAAAGTAATAACCTTGGACCGAGAAAAAAATATTCATTTAACGAGGTTATTACTTTATCAAACATTATTTTAAGGTCATTGGCCCATTTCGGGACCAGAAAGTTATTATCTTAACGAGTTTATTACTTTATCGAATGTTTCTTTATCGAGGTTTAACTGGCACAATAAAATAAATATGAAGTTGAATCCACGATTAATGATTTATTTTTTTAAAAGCAAAGTTTTGAATTAGTGCGTTGACAATATTTTACATAAGATTAGCATAAAATTAACATGAAATATGTTACAAACACATGAGACAAACCACAAAGCAAACTTCATTAATTAAATCTTGATCATTAGTGGTAAATCGAAAAGGGTACGTCGATCGTGGCCTTTAATCACACGAGATTAGCAATTTAAACTTGATTAATTAGGCTGATGACCATCCTCACTTCCCTTCTTTGGGATTCTCAACGCTTTCACCATCATTTTGCACTTCAATCATAATAGTAGTTCCCAAAATTTGATCCGTCGTCGTTTCAAGCTTGATAGTTGTTGGAAGTTTATCTTCTTCACCATAATCTCCCTTGCTATTCTTGTATATGAAGTATAGAACTATTTGGAGTAACCCAAATATAAATCCCACTGTGTTAGGACCCTAGAAGAATTACACAAAGTTTAAATTGTGTGTGTGAGAAGAGAGAGAGAGAGAGAGAGAGAGAGAATTAATGAAGAAATTAATTACCGCAATGTAGAAGTCTTTAAGCAATAAGCCATAGAAAAAACCAAATCACAGCATTGAGTACAAGAGCAAATGATAGTGAGATTGGCATGAACTCCACACTTTTTGTACTAATCACTTGTTTCTGCATGACAAATTCAAATATTAATGATATTATTATCGTACGATATATAGAAAATATTAATGAATATATAGTAATGCAAGTCATGTACCATAATAGTTAGAGGCGCGACATACACACTAGCTGATAACGCAGCATATCCATCCGGAGATCCGAACTCGTTCGGGTCCTCGGATGAAGAAGAGAGTGAAAGCCAAAATCGAGCCGAACCCAACAACGATAAGAAGCACGATTAGTTCCACAACCGTTATCTGCAACGCAAAATTAACACGAGAAATTGTAAAAAAAAAAAAGAAAGTCCAAGAATTGTGTTAATTATAATTTGGTTTAGGTTTAGTTTAGAGATATACATACCCTAGATTTCTTGGATGCAAAAACAAGGTAAATGGAAATGTAAATAGTCTCGACGAAGCAGCCAATGGAGTTGATAGTGACAAGAAGAATTTCATTTGATTT
Source organism: Lavandula angustifolia (assembly GCA_028984105.1). Lineage (NCBI taxonomy): Eukaryota > Viridiplantae > Streptophyta > Magnoliopsida > Lamiales > Lamiaceae > Lavandula > Lavandula angustifolia. The sequence goes on along the minus strand of CM054815.1, from coordinate 19,382,451 downwards.
AAGTGTTGCATAATATATCCACAGCATGCTGCTAAGTAATGCAACCACGTATGGTAGGCATTGGAACCCTTCACTTGATTTCTTCTTCGAGATTTTGTAGAATGTTGGCCTGCACATCAATAGATTCAATCAAATATTAATTATATATAGTAGCGAAACCAGAAATTTCATACATGTAGGGTTAAGATTTTCCGTTGATCGTTCTGAATGCATAAAATTAAAATAGACAGCGGCCAATTTTCGGAACACTGAGTGTCAAATTATTTATGACTTCGCCACTATATATGTAGAGTGAAATATTCGAGGTAACTTACGCTGGGGCAAGATACATCAAAAAGGAAACTATGTTGCCTACAAAATCAAGAAATTCTTATCACCAAGAAATTCATGCTAGCTAATATAAGTGGGATATAGAAAGAAAATTATATTTGTAAGTTTGTATATATAGTTACCTAAAATCCCAAAGATGAAAGTAATAGTTGGGCATTGCATGGTGATCTCTCTCTCTCTTTTTCTCTCTCTCTCTCTCTCAAGATAGGAGGGAGAAAGTAGAAAGAAGATCGAGCTCTTGCTGAATTCAAAGATTTTATGAAGATTATGTGATGGTCCGAAACGGTTATATAGAGAAGAGGGTTTGCATGAGTTGTCTTTTTGGACATTATTAAATTTTAAGCCAATCGATCAACTCTCGACACATTTAAGGATCATAACATATAAAACTCGACAAAGTTTAATTAAACATGCCTACGGAAGTGATAATTCACGTTTAGACTATTGATTCATGGTGCCACATTTGAGTTGAATATAATTTTATTTTTTTAAAGTGATGATTCACGTGACATCTAATACAGTTAGTGTTCAAAAAGTGTCAATATGAGTGTCAATAATATATAGTATATATATTGGAGATCCAAGAGCGGGTGAGCAATCACTGCCCAAATTATCTGAATCTCGATTTTTAATGTATTTTTTTATGAAAAGGTAGGTGTTGGATAAAATCTAAAATATAATTATGGGCAAAATATGTGATTATGTATAAAAGTATTATTTTTAGTACGTGTATCCCTAATTTATGTTTAATACTATATTAATATTTGATGAGAGGCCAAATATTAATATATACTCCCTATATATACAAGTTGCATACGCTAAGTTTACTTTTCTCTATCTGAGAATTACAAAAAACGGCGTTACAATAACTCTTGGAAGTCAAATTCATATTTAGAACTTTCTCAATGATGAACTTCAAGTGCAACTTAACTTTAGATCTCGAATGTATCGGGATACATTATGATTATAAGGTGAATTATATCTTTTAATTCTTTCACTAGGAAACTACTAGTTTTGTTCCCATCCATTTCGAAATTGAAAATTTCACCCCTTAATCCATATTTCTAAATCATATTATCAATTACATATACTATATAATATTATCGTGCATATCTAGAACTATTACAATAATTGGAGTGAGCGGTTTTACTATGCAACAAATATCTAATCCATTCGGGAGTCCGTTCCTTTTTGTTCAAACTATTTAGTGGGGTAAGCACTTGCTAACATTGAATTACTTTATAGGGTAAACATTAATTAATTATTAATTAAACATTACCCTAAAAGTAACTATTCTTTAATCATCATTATTAAACCCTAATCATTCGGTTGATTACTTCAATTTCTAAGGCTATCTTTAAAGTTAGTTTGTTTTTTTGGTTGTTTCATTAAAGTTGATTTTTTTAATATTTAAAATAATACTCTAATATAATTTATTGAGTATCAATGATTTTAGATTAGTTTTCACATAAAAAAAAATATTTTTTTTATTTTCGTGTCCAATCTAAACTAGTCGTATAATGTTTATTAAGACAGAGGAGTATACAATATAAGGATTAGATGTCATCAGCAAAATGCTATTGCGCTCTATCAACCAACTTTATTACTGTTTTAATATATCTCACTAAATTGCGGCATAAATATCTGCCTATTTTATTGACAGGTGGCACGATGAATTGCATGCTTTTGTACCAAAACCTACGAGACGTATACATGAGGTATTTCTTTTTACTTTAACTATGATAAGCTTAACAATGATATACTTCGAGAATATTAAATATTATTCTAGGTGTTTTAATAATTTAGTTAGCAAGATAATAACTTTAGATATTCTCTATCGTGGAAGGAAAATTCGTAGTTGGTATTCGAAACGTGAGTTAAATAATTTATGCTTTAGTGTAAGAGTATGTAAATTATACAAAAAGTGTAAATTGTAATATATACTAATTATGTGTAAAAAGCTCGATTTAGAGTCTCGGACTTCATTTTTTACAAGATGAAAGTATATATCTTTGGGAAATAACATATACTTAGTAAATAAAAACCTCGTGTTTAAGTAAAAATGTATAAAATTATTTTGTGTTCGTTTATTTTTAAATAAATATCTTAAATTCTTAAAAATGTTGCACAAAACCATTCACATCAATTTTAACTGTGGATGCATCTCAAACGTAAAAGATATATAATTGGACACGATTTTTAAAAGAAAAAAATTGATATATAATATCTCAAATACCCAATGACATATTATAACTATGTACATAAATGTAAAAAGTGTAATTTTATTAAATTACAAAATAATATAGTGAAATAGATTAGAGCATTTTTTTGGTACACACGGAACACGAATACTAAGTTGTTTTTACGCATTTTTATAGGTTACTTTTCCCAAGCTAATTAAATCTTTATTTGGTCCGTTGAGTATAATTTAATATGCATGATGTAACGTAAGCGCCAATTATAGATAAGTTATATAATCAATCGAATATTTATATCATTTGAGAATCAATTAGCTGCCTTGGTGTCGTTCAACAAAGCTAAGTAGGCAAAAGTTGAATTTTACTATACTTAATTAGGAGGGTAAGATTTCCAATATAGGTGATATCTTTAATTATTAATTATCTCTAATCATTATTATACTAACATGAGATGAGTGCATATAAATTAATATATGTTACTCCCTTCATCCTAAATATATATGCTTACTTTTCTTTTTCGTCTCGTCTCAAATTTATGTGATTATTAACAATTTTTTGTGTTTAACTAAATCTTTCACTAACTTTAATATTTCTAATTAATGTGATAATATAGAAAAAATACTACTTTATCCAACTTTTCTAATAACAAATACAATTATGTCATTAATTTTTTAGTAATTTACTTTAATTTACTCATATTTCAATACCAACATTTATCTAACTTTCATATCATTAAATATTTTATTAATATGTATAGAAAAACAAAATAGACATATATATTCGGGACGAGGGAGTAACAGTTTAAAACTCATTTTACGAATTGCAACCTCTTGTTTAAAAGGAGTGGCATTTTTTATTTTTATTTTCGATTTTAGGTCATTGTTTTACCCTTTTACCTTTATTTTAAATTTTAGGTCACTCCGTCGATGATGTAGAAGATTTTACCCTTTTTTGGTGTTTTCTGTCGATGATGTAGAAGATTTTACTCTGTTCCCATATCTTTCTAGTGTTCTCTGCCGGATCATCTTCTCCGTCGATGATGTAGAAGATTAATTTACCGTGATCCCATATCTTTCTCACATAGTGTAAATTGTATTAAGAATAATCCTTAATCGTGCTGAGTATAGGTTTGTTGCGTGTTCATTGCCATAATCGAATTTTTTCTTAGTAACCTATCATTAAAGTTATAAAAATGTGAGTATAATGCTCAATTGAGAAGAGTTAAACCTCCGATAAAGTAATATTCAATAAAGTAATAATCTCGTTAAAATAATAATTTCTTCGGTTCCGATATGGGTCAATGCACTTTAAAATAATGTTTGATAATTCGATAAAGTAATAATCCCGTTAAAGATAATAATTTCTTCAGGTTCCGATGTAGGTCAATGCACTAAAATAATGTTTGATAAAATAATAATTTCGTAAATAAATATTTTTTTCGATGCTCAAGATCATTACTTTATCAAGTTTAAGTGTTTAACTGTACAGAACAAAAACTCCTTAAAAATGGTTTTCTAAAAGCTTTTCAAAGGTTGATTTAAAAAATTGAAACAAGATTTGGGCTTCTCGAGCCGAAGTCTACTTATAATTCGCAATTTTGGATTCCTGAAACCCGCAAAGTCCGCGGCAAATCTGTTTTAAATTCAAATCCAAATCCCAAACAGAACCACAATTTTTAGGATAAATTAGGGCTTCTCTGGTTTAAAAAAATCAGACTAGGGTTTATTAATTGCGGGAAATTGAGCGGAGAAATTCAAAATCCCTACTCCCCAAGATGACGGATAACAAGGTGGAAACTCGGGTGGAAACTCGATCGCACGTGAAGTGGACCGTCGCGAATTTGGTTTCGAATTCTTACAAACAATCCGAACCGTTCAAAATCGGCATATGGAACTGGTATCCCCTCCATCTCTTTCGTCAGAGTTGCATCTTACGCGATTTCTGTGAAATTTTGTTTACGTTCTTTAGGATTTTATCCGCTGAGAGGAATTTCAACTCGAGCTGCTCCGCTCTCGTCCGGCTCTTCCCTAAATCGGAGGAGAAGCAGCCGCCACCGCCGCTCGCCCGGTTCACCATCGGTGTCAAGGTCGACGGTATTTACCGTTACCTACCCACCGGTACATAACATAACCTATTTGAATATTTGATATTATCATTGAATTTCTAAAATCTTGTTAATAATGATTTATTTATTTAATGCTTCCATTCTAAGCGAAAAAATTCTACCCTAGACCGTGTCTACAACTTAAGTTGTAACCGTGGGTACAAAAATAATGACACCTCAATTATTTTTCAAACAAGAAACACTTATAAAATTCGAAATGTGATATGACATTGCTCCACACCACAAGGTCTAGAAGACCTGGTTTAGGGTAGAAATTTTCATTCTAAGCTTGCTTTCATAATTAGATTACAAAAACTTGGTACACAAGTTTGCATTATGCTTATATAGTTGAGTTTATCTGCAGATCATAATCAACTGCTTCGCACGTGTGATGACTTTTCGATTCCCGTTATGCTTTGCTCTCACCAATTTGGAATTGTCGTCGATGTTTCATTTTGGGAGCTTAAGATCTCCTCTCAGGATGTAAGATATCTTCTCTATGCCGCTCGAGTTTTATTGACTTGTTGATTCTTCGTTGGCTTGTTTAGAAACTTCTTGATCTAGTGCATGAGCCATTTATACAAACTATATGGAACTTGAATGAAGCCATATCTTATATGCATGTTGATGGAAGTTTAAAGCTACTAATAATCAAGTGAGCCATGTTTCTATCCCACCAACTAGAAGTATGATTGTGAAAATATTTCAAAATTGTGTAGGCGACAAACCCTTGTAGACATAGTGTCACACTTCTATACTCCCTAACACGTCACACTCCATAAATGCATTGACGTGCGACACATATGGCCACATCATAATTGATTTTAAGGATATTTAATTACAATTTATGCCACATGTCAAATATTTGTGAAGGTGACACCAAAATGGAGTATGAAAGTCGGACACGAAAGTCTATCCGTTGTAGACGACCATTATATCTTTATATCATTTCTCGTGAAAAGTTTAAAATGTACATAAATGTATAGGGAATGGATCATATCGGAAGGGCGATTAAAATATGAAATAAGAAACAATATGTACCCTTCGCCTTATTATTGGATGGTTTTGATTGAATATGCTCGGATATTCTTTATCCTATTTCTACATGTTTTATGCAAGGGCAAAAGTGTAAAAGTTGCAAGGAGTAAGCACTATGCATACTTCCTACTTCATACCTCCCTCTCCGTCCCATAATTTTTCTCCCTTTTTCTTTTCGGCACGGTAATTTAGGAGAATTGTTGATTATGTGTAGAGATGTGGGACCTACTATTTTAGAAAATGGGAGCAATAATTATGGTACGGATGGAGTATATAACAATGCATTTCTACCGCATCCGTATCTGAATGTATATATGGTAGATACTTTTTGTTGTGGTTTCTCATTCTTAATCTTCTACTAAGGGGGTGTTTGGAAAAGCTTTTTTTTAAGTCCGCTTCGAGCTTTAAGCTGTGTCAGTAGTGTTTGGAAGTTCCAGACTTAAGCTGAGATTCTCTAAAAATAGGGTCGATTTTAGAGAATCCGTCGAAGCTCGCTTCACCCCGACTTCCGAGCTTTTAGCTTATAGCTTACGTATTTTTGGACGAAATTACCCTTACTAATTTTATTTAATTCCAAAAATTAACCTTCCTAACCCTCCCTTGTGTGAGAATATATTTTACTAATTTAGTATTTTGTAGTATTAGATTGAAATTGTAAGAAAAATAAATATTAAATAATAATTATTTGTGAATTTTATTATTTATTATAAATATTAATTAGTAACACCGAGGACAAAACAGACATTTTTATTAAAAAGTAATAATAAGCTACTTCTATCAAGAATATTTCAAACACTATTTTCCCACTTTCGCGAACTTTCAAGACTTATTTCCAAACACTAACTCGATTTTCAAATAAGGCCAGCCTTTTAAGCACTTATCAATAAGTTCCAAGGACTCCAAACACCCACTAAATCTTAGGGTGGAGAGGATATTTCTATATGGCCTCGCGATGAGAGGCGGTTCGAAGCAACTCCGAAACCAACTCCGAACAAATGCTTATCGCGCATGTTGAGCGAATCTCTTCTGACCGACATCACCATCAACACAAGAGACGGGGAATTACGCGCCCACAGGGCGGTTCTCTCCGCAAACTCCCCTGTTTTACACAGTACGTTTGTGCACGACCTCAAGGGAGAAACAGTCGTCGACGATCAACATTGAGGACATGACATCCGGAGTCGTGCACGGCCCTCCTCAGTTACATGTACGGAACTATAAGCAAGGACGAGTTTTGGAAGCACCGCCTGGCGTTGTTGGACGCGGCAAACAAGTACATCATTCCGAACCTGAAGGATGAATGCGAGGAAAGCCTACTCGAGGATCTTGGCTGGGAGAACTTCCTCGAGAGGCTGCAAGAGGCGCAGCTCTACCAGCTCGGCAAGTTGAAGAGTTTATGTATGAAGTATTTGATTCATTCGGGAGGGATGAATTATGTTGAAAAAGACATGAGTGATTTCCTTAAGACGGCTGATAGGGACCTTTTGGAGGAGATGCTTCAAGAGATGCTTAAGGAATCAAGAGAGGGGAAGAGACAGAAACGAAATGAATGATTGGTTTATTATTTTCTGTATAAATATTTGAATATCATTGTGAATATTAGGGTATGTTCATTTCACTCGTTAATTCTGAATTCGATTTATTTATTTTTTTCGACCCTTCTTTATCTTATTTTTAGTAGGTAAAATGATTTTTAGGGTGAGTGATAAAACAAAGAAATTTATGGTGTGTTAATATACAAATTTAGCCAAATAGTTTAAGTTAAACACTATATTAGCCTATTACTATCTAAAAACACAAATATAATCATGAAAGAATGATTGGACGAAAAAGTTATCAATATGTTTTTTTAAAAAAAATAATGAATAAACATTTAATGTTGGCCAAGACATCAATCTCATAACCAATGCATCGGCCCTCAATATTTTTTATTTTTTTTTTTACAAGTTGAGGGCCGATGGTCATTCATTATTTTATTTTATTTGTTTAAAAAAAAAACATGTTGAGAGCCGATGGGGTCGGCCCTCCCTCGGCTCCCGACAATTTTTTTGCCCAATCATTGTAATCGCCATGAAATGTATTTTCATGGCTATTTTTGTATTTTTAGATAGTAATAGATTAATATAGTGTTTAACTTGACCTATTTGACTAAGACTAAAAATGCGACATTTATGGTATAAAAACAAAATAATACTACGTGAAATTTAATGCAGGATATGTACTAAGCTCAATAAATTTTGTCATCCTTAGAAAACGGGATAAGATCTATTTGACAACCCAAAAAGAGAACGTGACCACATTAATTTATGGGACAGAGGGAGATTTTTATGGGATAGGGGGAAATTTTTACTTTAAATCAGGTCTTGTATACATTGTGGTCTGGAATAATGTTACATTATATTTTGAATTTTATATTGTGGGGTTATGATTTTAGAATTTGTTCAAATTAACCAAATGAAAAATGTAGTAATTATACTAGGAATATATTTAAAATAACTAATAGATTTGACAATTATACAAACTCAAGTTTACTAAGATAATTAACAGATAATTTTCGCGGAATGTGTTGTACTCTATAAAATTTCTCGTAAATATATTTTAATTTAAAAGATTGTGCCACATTTCAAATAGAAAGTTACTTATGAATCATATAGAGCCTAAAAAAACTCGGCTCAGAGCCCCATCAAAATAGGTGCTAAATTCGTCGTATTATAGTTTTTCAAACATGACTAATCATTTATTTTTTGTGTAGTAATTGACATTTTTTCTGAAAATATTAATTACCAAAAGACATTAGTTATTTTCCTAAAATATTTGAAATAACGCACTCAATTAAGTTGGCTGAAGATTTTGACGAATTACAAATTCAATTTGATTATAGAAACTCCACAACATCTAGAAGATCTAGATGATTGATGTAGATTTTAGATTGAATTTAGCTTGATCGTCTATTCTAAGAATGATACATATAAATAGTTTTGGTACGATCATTTGTAAATCATCATCGTTTAGCATTCACTTATACATTATTCGAGAGCTTCTGTCTACCTTTCTCCTTGAGTTTTAGGTATGGACAAGATTGACTGGCAACCTTTCAAATCGGAATAAAGCTTTTAATATATTGTTAGAAAGAATATTTTTTTTAAAAAAATAAAGAAAAAAATTAAGATATATTCCTTAAGTTATTTCTTGAAAACGTGAGATTCCGATTTTTCTAGCAACCCTCCATTTTACTTCTAGCCACATAGCAGCTGTAAATGTGTCCATTAGTGCCTCAAGCTCCATGTTCATACAGATGACGGGTCATCGGTCATAATCAACTTCCGGTACTTCGCGTCTGCTTCAACCATTGATTGTTGCGGTTACCAATTGAGGAAAAGACGACGTTTTTTCAAGAACTAAAAATAATATTCGGTTTAAGTTATGTGATGCAGAAATTTGAATTTAGCAGTGATTTTGTAAGTTACAAAATTATTTTTTAAATTTGTAAAATCTAGATTTTTAAAAGTTTTTTTATTATTTTTGTTATTATATTTTTGTATAATAATTTATATAAATTCGCTAATCGTTAAATTAAACATCATACTAAGGCACTAAATATAATGGACAGTACACAAATTTGAAGAAAAAATCTGCACGGCCCATGTCTCATTAATTTGTCCTTACATTTTTTTAGTTGGAATCCAAAGATTTTTATAATGATAAATGGGTTAAATGTGCTATAATGGGTGTAAAAGGCCCAATCCAACCAATATTTTTAGAAAGTTGGGTGAATTTGATTTCGACTTATAAAAATGGACACATAAATTATGTATAAATATCAATCGGTCAAAATATTTCATTGGGGCCCACATAATTATTTATTTAGTAATTCCAAAAACGACTCAAGTCTGCTGTGACACTTGTTCTCTTAGCTGGATTGAGATCAAACATTTTTTAAATAAACTAAAAAAAATTGTATTCATTTTTTTACATTTTTTTTTCAAATCGTTTACTAATGTCATGAGTGATAATTTTACATAAGTTTTTTTTTTAACATAAACTTTTTTTTTTTTTCAAATCTTCTCTTATGAATAAATTCCTCTAACTCAATATTACAAACTATGCAAGATCTATAGTGATCTTAAGCTAATTATGTACTTAAAAATTAAGCTAACAAAGAAGTTTCTATTATATTATAGGTCATAATATTATATACTCCATCCGTCCCGTTATTCTTGTCCGTTTAATTTTCGCACGAAAATTAAGAAACTTTGTTTAAATGTAGTATTTTACGAGTTTTAATTGTATTAGGAAATGAACACAATTTTGAAGAGTGATTAGGCGGAAGAAATGTGAATTTATCCAAATTCTTGAAAGACATAATTGAGACAAATCAATTTTGTTTTTCTATTTTTTTTTCATATTATATTTTAAGAAATAATCTTAAATTTCTAAAAAAGTTAAAAATTATAAATTTTCGAATACGGAGTGAAACAAAAATCGTGTGTGAGAGAGCGTATGATAATGTGAGAATGAGTATTAAGTAAGAGTTATTACCACTTCATTTTTTGTTTAAGAATAATTTTAGAAAAGTAGACAATAATAACGGGACGTGGGAATATATATTATTAAATTTGACTTTATGAAATATTTATTTATTATTGCTATTATCATTATTATCTACCGCACCTACCAATTAATTATAAACTAATTCCTAAACCGTCATCATAATGTAGAAATAGTCACAGCCCACCTGCCAATTTCGAATTATCATTTGAGCAAAATTTACTCAGTACGTGTTTTGATAACAATTACGAATTTTCGAATTCACATAAAAAATAATCCACATTTTATTTTTACATAAATTATGAATTAATTATTGGTAAGATTTAAACTCATGAGAATATAAAAAGCAGGCTTTAGTAAGTTTGGAATCAACAAATAAAATCGCTGCGCTGTCATTTTTCTCCGCCTCCTCGCCGGCCCCACTCATCGGCTGCGGCGGCGTCTCATAAGCCGGAAGTTGACATCAGCGGGGTGGTCAAACCCCATATGCTTTAGAACTTCAACTTGCCGTACATGTGAAGACTTTTCACGCCTCGTTCAAATATTCAATGCATAAAGTTCAATTCGGTTCATCTCTGCTGACTTTTCGCTGCACAATCCGATCTTCGCAACCATCATTTGCGCTTCGTTTTCCTCCAATTTAGAGAGAATTTTGTATTTGGAGAGAGAGGAAGCGACGGCGCGGTTAGTTAGTACCGAATTGGAGATCGTTAGGGCAGGAAGAATGATGAATACACCGGCGCCCGGTGGTGACGCCGCCGATGAAGGAGCGGCGGAGCTTGTCCGGAAGTACAAGGCGTGGGAGGGCAGTAATGTAAGTTCAATTACTCTATGCCTTGTATCTGCCTTTTCAATTGAATTTGGGCCTTTTTCTGCTAAATTCATCGTTTATGATCTGGGGATTTATCTTGAGTTTGGATTAATTTCAATTAATTTGATCAAATTTGTGTTTTTAGTGGGAATTGTGTATTTGATGTTTGTTGCTTTGTTTTGTCGTAATCTGTTTGGAGCATCTCCCAATTTTGTGTGAGGAATAGGGAGAAGCAAGGTAGAAAGGAAGGTTGTTCTTCTTCTTCTTTTTTTTTTTTTTTGGGAATTATTCTTTTCTTTATGATCTGGTTGTCTTGGTTGAAATTTTGTTAGTTTGATTGTTAGACTGAAATTAGGCTCTGTTTTGATGGATTATCAGTCACTTCAATCATTAATCTAAAAGTTTTTGATTTTGATTAGTAGAGTGGATAAAGTTGTATTTTTGATGAATTATCAATCTCTTCAATCATTAATCTAAAAGCTTTTTATTTTGATTATTAGAGTGGGATAAGTTTGTAATGACTAAAGCTTCTTATTTTGATTAGTAGAGTGAGATAAAGTTGTATTTTGATGCATTATCAATCACTTAAATCATTAATCTAAAAGTTTTTGGTTTTGATTAGTAGAGTGAGATAAAGTTGTATTTTGATTATTAGAGTGATATAAGGTTGTAATGACTAAATTTTCTTATTTTGATTATTAGAGGGAGATAAGGTTGAATTTTGATGCATTACCTTAATCATTAATCTAAAAATCTTTTCATTTAGATTATTAGAGTGAAATAGTATTGACTAAATTTTGTTATTTTTGATTATTAGAGTGAAATAAGGTTGCCTTTTGATGCGTTATATAGTTAAACCTCGATAAAGTAATAACCTTTGGATCGAGAAAAAATATTCATTTAACAAAGTTATTACTTTATCGAACATTATTTTAGTGCATTGACCCATATCGGGTCCGGAAGAAATTATTATCTTAACGAGATTATTACTTTATCGAATATTACTTTATCAAGGTTTAACTGTAAATCACTTTAGTAGTCAATCTTGAAGTTTTTTTTTTTTTTTTTTTTTTTTTTAAACTAAGATTTTAGGTTTAATTAGAAATCTCTTGAAGTGTGTGATTGTTGGTATTGCTTATGATTAGAGGAGAATAGTGTTAGCTAACTTACCTTTCATTCTCGATCGATAAGAGCGTTGTAAAGTATCGTTGTGGATCTTTCTGAACCCGGTTATTTGTTTGTTTTCTCTTGCAGAAATTCCTTCTTGGGGGAAGGTTCATTTTTGGGCCAGATGTAAGATCCGTATTTCTGACGGTATTTCTTATAGTCGCTCCTGCTGTCGTTTTCTGTGTATTCGTCGCAAGAAAACTGGCGGATGATTTCTCCGGTGATTGGGGGGATTGCGGTTATGGTCGTATTTATTGTTTCCACAGTATATGTAAGTCCTAATTCCCGTGTTAAACTCTTGCATTTGTCTCGAATGGTTCTATTAGTCCTTCCACCTTGTAGCCTATTAGGTCGAGTTATTGAAGTGTATTCGTAATATAATTAAAGTAGGATTATAAACAATCATTCGACAGCATCTATATCTGAATTCTTTATGTTCTATTCAGGTTTTGGTGCTGCTTCTGATGACTTCTGGTCGGGATCCGGGTATTGTTCCTCGTAATGCTCAACCTCCCGAACCAGAAACTTACGACAATAGTATGGACTTGGGTCCCAGCCAAACACCCCGCTTGCCTCGTACGAAAGACGTTATAATTAACGGAGCTACTGTGAAAGTCAAATACTGCGATACATGTATGTTGTACAGGCCTCCGCTGTGTTCACATTGCTCGATCTGCGACAACTGTGTGGAGCGGATTCGATCATCATTGTCCCTGGGTTGGACAATGTATTGGACTGGTAAGTAGTGTTTTTTTTCTATTATTATTTTTTTAAATTTTTTTAAATAATTTTCATTATGTGTGTTTTACTACGAACTTAGCTACATGGGATGTGTAAACAGAGCAGGATTTCACATGGCTTCTTTTCTGATCGTCACGAAGCATAATACTTGGGCATCAATTACTACACTAGACTATCAAGAACTTGATTGAACTTTCACTAAATTCTTGGTTACATTAACAAATACTTGAATAATTACGATGTTTTGAGCAGCAATTACTCCGTCCAATGCTTGAATGTCCGATTATGCAAAGATTTCTTGCTAGAAAGTTTAATATTACTGTTTCATCCTCTTGACTTACAATTTTTCTTCGTATCTACATGATACTCTTGAACTACTTTCGCGTTGAGTTTATGCAATTCTTGATCAAGAAATACGTGTGTTTTACTACAAACTTAGCGTAACATCGGATGTACTCATGTAAACAGAGCATGATTTGAAACGGCTTGTTTTCTGATCAACTCGAAGCATCAATTACTACTTTGGATTATCCGAACATGATCGAACTTCCATCTTCTTCTTGGTTAAATTAACAAATGCATGTAGATGAAGTTTTGAGAAGCAAGTGTATACGTTGTGCAAAGATTTCTTGCTAGAATTTCGACGATTGTTTTTCTATCCTACTGTCCCGCAACTTTTTCTTTGCATAAACATGATATTCTTGAACTATTACCGTGTTGTTTAAACTATTCTTGATTGTGGGTGCAGAGGAATTATCGATTCTTTTACATGTTCGTCTTCTCAACTACGCTTCTTTGCTTATATGTCCATGGCTTTTGCTGGGTCTACATCAGAAAGATAATGGGAAGTGAAAACTCCCTCCATATGGAAGGCCATGGCCAAAACCCCGGCTTCCGTAGTCCTCATCATTTACACCTTCCTTGCCCTCTGGTTCGTAGGTGGCCTCTCAATCTTCCATTTCTACCTCATCTCTACAAACCAGGTAAAATCGCCATTCCTATGTGCATATTCCACAATGTCGTTTTTCCTTTGTTTTGGCCTTCATATATACGCGTATTATGCCTTCATTTTATCGATAGAGACAACCTAAAAACATCTACTCTCTCTTCTCTGCATTTTAGATACCAATATGTCCATGTTCTATAAGGTCGTTTTTTGCTTCGTTTTTTGTCTTTATACGCGAATTATGGCTTCATTTTATCGACATAAAGACATCGTGCTATCTCTCTTCTCTGCAGACAACATATAAGAATTTTACTTGCTGATATGTCCATGTTCTAACACGTCGTTTTGCTTTGTTTTTGTCTTTTTTACGCGTATCGTTGCTTCCAATTTATCGACCTAAAGACAACGTGCTATCTCTCTTCTCTGCAGACAATATATGACATTTTTAGATACCAAAATGTCCGTGTTCCACCACGTCGTTTCTCCTTTGTTTTTGGCTTTATACGCTTATTATAGCTTCACTTTATCGTCCTAAAGACAAAATATACTCTCTTCTTTGCAGACAACATATGAGAATTTTAGGTACCAATACAGCAGCAGAGCAAACCCCTACAACAAAGGAGTAGTCCAAAACTTGTTGGATGTATTCTGCAGTAGTATCCCTAAATCGAAGAACGATTTTCGGCAGAAGGTGCAGAAGAAGGCTATGGTGCCATCTCACTCCGTGGGTGGTAGTTTTGAGAGTACAACTTTTGCAGTTTCTAAAAGGGAAGAAGGGGGGAAGGTAATGTGGGACGAAGCGAGCATCGCGGTAGGGTCGAACCGGCTCTCGCTTGCTAGCAATGGTGATTATATAACAGAGCATCATCAGCAATAGGTGTAGAGTTTGTGAAGATTTGAAGCAAGAATTTAAGGTTTAAGAAACCTTAAGGCCAGAACAGATTTGTGTGTGTTTGTGTGCATATGTAGTTTTTTTTTCCCAATATAATTTGGGTTTTCTTTCAATTGCTCTCTCTATCTCTGTAGTGGTGTTAATCAGTTCGGATACGGGTTAACCGTAACTACAGTTGGTTACCCATATCCGGGAAAATCATGATTTCATACACCTGTATTCGTAACCGATCTTGTATCGGTTAACCCGATATTCAATCGGTGCGATTATCAAGTTACCTGTTTTATTCGAAATTAACCCGATTGCTGGCGAAAATTCAGAATTTCGTATTTCTCACTTCAAATCTAATCCGACGACTGAATTGTAAGTTAACCGATAGGGTATCAATTATTTATCCATATTCGATAATTCTAATAATGTAATACTCATATTAACGAATAATCGGTTAATTAGATATCCGATATACCATGATATGGATACGGGTACGGGTATTACCCGAATATCCTATACCCGTTTTAGCACCCCTATCTCTCTCTTGAAGTGGATGTGTAGTTGTGAGGCGACTTTATGACTTTCAAGAAATGAAAAAATATAAAATTAAAAAAAGTAACTTCTTCTACATGAAGGAAAGAACATATGCAACCCTCTTTCAAGTCAATTTCCCCCTCCAACTCTTTCAATCTTTAGAGGGATTTCTACTTTTTCCCAAAAGTTTCAAACTTTTTTCATTCTTTGCGTTTTGCTTTGAATATATATATTTATTTATGTAAGTATAAAAAAAGGGTCTCATTTTTATACATTAATTAGTAGCAGAATAATTTAATTTGTGATCAAATAAACGAGTCGAATCACTTTGAAGTTTGCGTAGCTATTAAGATTTAATTTACATCTTCCGTGTGGTTTGCAAATAATCGAACATAAGTTAATTTAGGCAATTAATGATGACTGTCTTAAGAAAAGAAACATATATCTAGTAAGAAAAAAGGAAGGTATCAGATTTCAATTATATCTTTATAAGGTGAATCTTAAATTATATTGGAGAATTGAAACTTTATATGTCAGAAATCCATAATCTTAAAGTGACTGGCTATAACAAATTAAAGCTAATTAACACCAATCAAACTTGAATTAATTAATTAGATGCAGAATTTAAATTCTGCTTGCAAAAGCAGTTGCTTAGAGTAAAAAGAAATTGTTTGGCAATCAAATAATTCAAAGGGAATAAAATATTAATATTCCATTCTCTCTCTCTCTCTATATATAAGCTCCATGCAAGATTAGGTTTACCTTTGTAGTCTTTCTCTCTCTCTCTCTCTTGAAAATGGAGGGGATGAGTAGACTGCCTCCTGGGTTTCGATTCGAGCCTACTGATGAAGAGATTGTCTTCCAATACTTGTCACGTAAAACGTTCTCCCATCCTTTGCCTGCTCTTCTTATTCCGGAATTCGATGTTTTCGGTTTCGATCCGTGGGAGCTTCCAGGTATATATACATAGATACGTATATGTATACACTTGAAATTACGTCAAATTATTTTTTTATTTTAAATATACTAGAATAATGTTCGAAACTCTCACGACTTTTTTATAGTGTGAGATTCACGCACAATTCTTTCACTATTTATTTATATATACTTGAAATTATGTCAAGCTATAATCTTGCAATTCCAAACTAACTTTACATTTCAATATTGTGACATCTATTCATATTATAATTTTCTTTTATATAATTTAAATTTTTCACAGGGTGTTTTACACATTTTACGTTATACTAATATTTACGAAATATGAGTGAGTGAATGTCAAGCATGATTAAAAAGAAACAAAGGTTTTAAAGCAACTTTATTTAATAGTAACACGTTAATTTTTTGCAATAAGACAAACACATAATGATTTGATGTAGTTTCATGCGACCATATTCTTTTCCGCTACTGATTAATATTATTCTACACATATATAGGGTGATCAGGAACAAAATAGATATTTCTTCTGTAATAAGGAAGGTGGTCGGAAAATCGTTAGGGCGACGGATTCCGGGTTTTGGAAGGCAACCGGTTCGGCTAAGCGGATAATTTGCTCTAAACGGATGCCGATAATCGGGATCCGAAAATCATTCGTGTTTTTCGAAGAAGGCGAAGCGATACTGTAGAACGGATTGGATGATGCATGAGTATTACATTACTCTTTCGGAGAGTCCAAAGAATCGGAATTCTCAGGTAGTTCTTGTCGGAAAAAAACAAAACATAAACCCTAGCTTTATCATTTCGATGTGAAGCTTATTTTTGGATGATTTTTGTTTGTAGGGTTCTTTAGTTCGAATTGGGAATTGGACGTTGTGCCGTGTGTTTTCCAAGAGAAGAATTAGGGTTGAGGATGGTGGTGTTTGTGATACGTACTCGTCGTCTTCTTCGTCGTCGGATTCGGGTGTTTTTGAAGAGGTTTCTTCGAGTTAGAACATGTTATTTGTGGAAGATGTAATTTTGAAGATTAATGGTAGAAGGGAAAGATGTGGTTTGCTTTAAGGTAGCTGTGTGTGTAAGTGTAAGCTTTGCATGGCTGCAATTAAGTCCAATTTGTGTTGAGCTTTTATGTATTTAATCCCACGAGCGATGTTTATTTAATGTACACTTGAGTTATGAGTACGGATTTCACTCTCACCAAAAATATTTGGGAAACTCTCTTTAGAGTTCTCAAATTTTTTTCCGTATATGTCGCTAATGGAATAGTGACATGTATTCTATTTAATCGCAAATTATATAAAATATTTTATCCACTAAGGTTAAAAATTCCGTAATAAAGAAGTATATTTTTATTAAATGGGAACATATATAATGATAATTAGATGGGTGGGTTGCTGGATCTCCTTGATCAGTAGTGAGAGAATTGTAATTATGGTTACTGTATCTTTTTAGCTAAGGTTAGAATTAAACAGATTAAGTATTAAATTAAATAAATTTATATAAAACAATTCCACAATTCTTTGAAATTGTAATTGATTTTGGGCCTTCTTCGAGTTGGAATTCGATTTCATTTCAACAGTGGGTCTACTTATATTATGTAACATGTACGGGCTAACCATAATTATCAGTTATACATGCGGTGATATACAAAATCCAAGAATAAAATTAAATAAATTAAACAAAAGATCAACATTCAATCCCTAAATTTAATGAAGCATCCCTCTATTTAAGTTTTGTTTTCTTCTAAATTTGAATTCTGTATTATCAGATTAAAATGGGAAGATGTATGAGAGAGAGAGAGAGAGAGAGAGAGAGAGAGAGAGAGAGAGAGAGAGAGAGAGAGAGAGAGAGAGAGAGAGAGAGAGAGAGAGAGAGAGAGAGAGAGAGAGAGAGAGAAACTTTGACATTTTTGGCATAAATGCCTCCAAATTTCTCTTATTACTTGAAGTATAAAAAAATGGAATTGAAGGTGGTAGCTAGAATATTGGAATGCAAACCGTCATGTATCGTTTTGACTAATGACACAGTAATTAAGAATATCTTTTAATAATTACTACTAAGCTTGTTGATTAGTTACTTTTGGAAAAAGAAAAAAAAACATTAAAAGGAATTAGATGAAAGGAGTTAATATAGGAAAAATTGAAAGGGGGTTATTAGGAGGAGTTGTGAGGAGAGATGTGTAGAACGACACTTATTTTCCCTCAATAAAAACGACACATAATAAAAATAAGAGGGAGTAATATATATTATTAATTTAAATCGATCCTAATAATAATCGAACATTAGCTAAATTCTAGAGTAACTATTTACGCAAAAGTGAGAATACTAACTACAAAAAGTAAAGGGGGTGAAGTTTTTACATATATAATATTTATGTAAAAAAAACAATATCATTTAACTCAGAATTTCACTCAAAATTAACGATTTGCTCAACTGTTCGAACTATTCATGAACTGCATGCACACTCCACTCTCAAGTTTCGTGTATTCTTTTTGTAAATTAATTTGCATTTACTAAATATATCTATAACCATATACTGATCCAGCAAAAGACAACATTAAATTGAAACAAAGATCATTATAAATTACTATAAATATATATTCTTCTAATAATTTCTCACATTTAGGACCTGTTCAACTGCTGCATAAATGTAGAATTATACAAGAAAGCAATCACATCAATTACTCAAAGATAATTCACCAGAAAAGATGATACACGATCGATCGAACGACACGATTAATAGTTAAATAAAAAAAGCGTACCGAAACACATGTTGGAGCAGAGGGTGGAGCTTGGTTGCTAAGATCACAGTTAAACCTCGATAAAGTAATGTTCGATAGAGTAATAACGTCTTTTAGATAATATTTCTTTAGTTGCCAAGGTCCAATAAAGTAATAGCCTCGTTAAACGAATTTTTTTTTTTTTTTTTTTTTTAGGCCCCAAGGTTATTACTTTAAAAAGTTTATTGTAGCTATTTTTGGTCAGATGGTTTTTCGTTGGAGTACGGTGGAGCTTGGTTGTTCGCAAAAGCGTAATCGGCAGCAACACGACTTGTTGGAATTCGTACTACTACTAGTACTAGTAGTACTACTTCCTCTGCATCGGCTTGGGGTTTGTTATTAGGGTTGGGGTTACTAGGGTTGGAGGAAGAAGATGGTTTCCCATAACCTAGTTTTTTTCTGCCCAGGATGACATAACTTTGGAAACCTGATATATGAATAGATATGACGATGAAATTAAGAAAGACGATTTTGATCGAGATAGAGAACAAGAATGTGGTTTCTATTTATAGGCCATGATGGGAATCTCATTGTTTATTTAAGTGGAAAATTAGGGTAGTGGCAAAAAATTTCAATAAATATTTTTGGGTATTTAACTCAAATACCTAAACTAACTCATTCCTGTGTGATTAAAAAAATTAGGGGTTTTTTGTGAAAAAACATATGCATATCGGAATTTTGTAATTTTAATACGCTTAGTTTTCCTTAGTCAATGAAATCAAGAAGCACGTTTCCGGTCTCCAAATTTTCCGATCGTTGTAAAAATTCAAAAATCTTGTATTCTTCCAATTGTTGTGCATATATTGAGCACAATTTTTTGAATTTTTGGGTGATCGAAAAAAATTCGAATTGGAGCATACCTTCAATTGCAAGAAAAACCTAAAGGTTTACGATTTAATTGATCAAGGTAACTAAACGTGTTAAAATTATAAATGTGGACAAGTATAAATTGTTTTCACCAAAAATCCCTAAAGTTTAGATAAACTATGTAATTATCATACAAAAACACATGTCGCCATTCTATTGGTGACATAATTGAACAGTAGATTCAATCCCTCTTAGTATTTTGAGGTAAGATTGTTGCAGTTATCCTCCGGAATCTCTTCAAAACCCATCAATATCATGAAGTAATCAAAAAGCGGAGAATGGAAGAATGCAATAAAAGTGATCTTCAAAAGATGCAATTATGATTGGTGTTTATTTCATAAAAAAATAACTGATGAATTGCGATTCGCCATCACCATAATGCAAATATTATATAAATTCACCTTTTCTAGTCATGCACCCACGTAATTAATGGCCTTTGTTTTATATATATATTCACTCAATGAGAGTAACGTAAGTTACATGGATCCTTCACCTTTCCCACAATATTTAAATTAGTTCTCAACTTTTTAATTGAATTATATAAGTTTAAATATTTTTTAATTTCGTCGATTATGTTCATCATCTTTTCGCCTCACCTTCTCTTTCTGCTTACATGAATCCATCATAACATTACCTTCGTTACAATATCGAAATACAAACATTTATTTAATTAACTTCTTCCTTCAAGTAAAAAAACAAGGTGATTTCTTGTTTAAAATAGTGGGAGGGCAATTGACATATGGATGACCAATTTCAATGATATGGGAAAGGTGGAGAGATAATGTGGGACAAAAATTGATATATTTAAGTTACATGATTCAATTGAAATGTAAAAGATCAATGTGAATGTTATGAAAAATATGGAGGACCAATTTGACTATTTACTCGTAAAATGAATGTTGTGCCAATGTTAAAAAAATTAAAAAATAAAAGCAAAAAAAATTAATAAACAAAAATTGTTGAAGAAAAATAATTAAATCGTATATTTTTTTTTCCCCAATCAAATCTAATCAAAAAATGGTATGTGACTTCTTCTTCTTCTTCTTCTTTTTTTTCCCCTCATATGTATGGTTATCCTAAATTAACTTACTGCTTTCCAGCACAAACCTACACTAATCCGGATTACGATTGGACGAAAATGCTATCAAGTGTGATCTACTGTAATGAATTGTGATTAACTGCTTGATTAGTCATTATTATTTTAGGGAAGAAAGCTAGATTAGTGGAGATTGTGTTGCAAAATTAACCTGTCTTTAAGGAAAACGAAATTGGTACGTAGCCAAGTCAATAATTGAATGCGAATATATATTATAGGCATATACATATATAAATATTTAATGTATCATATAAGAAGACTAAGAACACGTCATTTAAGAATCTAGATCTTCACTTTGAATCATCCACGTTCACTTTCCAAATTAAGATATAAAAATTATTGCGTCCACAGAGAGAAGGGAAAACGTTAATTAATGACTAAACCTAAACATAAATCATTTTATACAGTATTTGAGATGTATGTCGTGATAAATTGAGTCACAATTCTCTTAAAATCATTACAAGAGGAGGGGATATCCAAATTTGTGTTGAAATAATAAGATCGATACTAAGTCGACGTGGGACAATAATATGGATTCAACATGTCGAAGAATCACGAGAAGGGATCAGATAATTGTTCGTGTTTTTTTCAAAGTAACACAAAGCGATACTATCGAACGGATTGGCTCATGCAGGTAGTTAGGTAGTTCTTGTCGGAAGAAAATAAACCCTAGCTTTTCGATTCGATTTGAAGCTTATTCTAGTTTTTAGGATTTTTTGTTTGTAGGGTCCTTTGGTTAGAATTGGACATAGGGGTGGGCGTGGGATGGGTACCGAATGTGGATACCCGCATAAGCGGGTACTAAATTTCACTACCCATTTCCCGATCCGCATAGTGTGGATACTCGTATGCGGGTACCCACACGGATACGTGAACGGGAATGGGAATATCCACACATTTTATCACCTATTTCAATATAATTAAATGCATTAATATAAACTAAAAAAAATTAGAAGATAAAGCATGATAAGAGCAAAAATCAGAGCTTGTATTCTTCCTCTTTGAAATCAAGTTTAAGTCGAAAGGCTACAATTTTATTACAGTAGTTATGACAAATAAGTCTGAAAACAGAAAATAGCAGCTAGGAATGCTATACACAGCTTTCAGAAAATCCCTCAAGCTTCTTATAGTTGGTAGTAATCTAGTATTAGCCACATAGAATGTTGTTTTTGTTATTTCTTTTAAAATTAGTAATATTAATATATTATTATATAAGTATAAATATTAATTGAATTAATATGTAACATGTTAATAAAATAATAATAATAAAAGCGAGTACCCTGATTCAGGGAATGGGTAATAGTGGAGCTATCCGTTCCCATACCCGACCCTCACCATTTTTTACAATACTCGCAAAATGGATACTCATATCCGTTTTACCCGACCCGAGTGGGAAATACCCAAACGGAACGGGTATGGAAAAGGAACCTGATTCGTTTGCCCACCCCTAATTGGACATTAGCCGGTTTTTTTTTTTTTTTTTTTAAGTTTTTAATAAACCCTTTTGTTAAAAAAAAAATAAATTGGGCCTTTGTCCTAAGATAAAAATCCGACTTCATTTTGTGGCCCATTTAGAAAAAATCCCATTATCTCAATTAATATTGAAATTTTAATTATATACTCCCTTACCGTCCCAATTATCAACTTTTCAATTTCGGATTGTCCCCTAAATATAATGTTTATTCCCTTTTTAGTAAAGTGTGAATACACCAATTTTTTTGTAGAACCAACATTTTACACATCTCTATTCATTAACTAACGATTCTCCTTTTAAAAAACGTGCAAAGATGTGTTGTTTTTAAGGAGAATTGTTATTTGTGAATATAAATTATACAGTGTGGGTAAACAAACAAAAAAGTTGTGTGTATTAATTTGTTAAAAAATAGAAAGCGCATTATATTTGGGACAACCCGAAATGAAAAAGTGGACATTATAATTGGGACGAAGTTAGTATATATTACCAGCGTAAAAGGGTGATTGAAGATGATTTTAAAATATATATATTGAAAAAAAATACTACGTTTTTGTACTTAATTGACATTTTCAATGACCTTCTAAATATTATTTTATAATTTATGCATTTTTCCTTTTATCAACGGTAATTGATTGAAACGCGGTTGCTTGCTTGTCCCAACTATTCAACTACATGGGTCATACGAGAAATACACATACGTAGAGAGAGAGAGTACCACAATATATAAGGTCGCAATCTATAAATGGTACCTAAGTTTTAAAACCTCAAATATAATCGCAACTTTTACGTTTTTTCTCACATCATATATCTAAATTAAAAATAAACAAATTAATATATTAAATAACCCAAAATAGAAAGAGTTAACAACAAAACAATCACTATTTATTCATAGATAATTCACGAACAAGATATTACACGATGTAGACTTAATGTAAACGAAAGTACATATATACCAATATGCATATCATCATCATCATCATATATATATATATATATAAACAAACATAAACAAGAAATACTATATACGTTACATGATCTAGCTGCTGCCCATAATTCGAGCTCCATCGTATTTAGTCTCTCGCGGGTTGGAGTAGGTCGGAGCTTGGTTCCCAGAGAAGATGTAATCTGCAGCACTACGATTCTTGGATGTTATCTTAGTAGTACTAATAGGATATCCATCATGTGCAAAACCAGAATCGACCTGGGGTTTGAGTATTTGGGTTATTAGGGTTGTCGTCGGAGGAAGAATATGAATTCCCCAACCAACTTTTTCTGCCATGATTTTGATCAAGTTGATATATAAGATTGGAGCTCTGTAATATGTTGATGAAAAGAAAGATGAATATTTATCGGCCATGGTATCAATTTAATGCATTTATTTAATCATGTAACATTATTCAACAAAACCGGTGGATGTAGATACTTGAAGATGAAGCAAATTTTCTTGCAGGTACGTGTCATATTAATTTGGGATTAGGGACTGTAATATTTGGATGTAGGTCAACAACAGGTAGAATTATTTTAGATGTTTATTAAAGAAAATATCATCGAGAATTAATACGGAAATATGAAGCAAATTAATACTATATAAACATGTATTGGCATTTTCATATTTCTCTATCATCCACCAGCATTAATCTACACACAATGATAGATACAGTTAAATCTCGATAAAGTAATATTCGATAAAGTAATAATCTTGCTATGATAATAATTTCTTTCGGTCCCAATATAGGTCAATGCACTAAAATAATATTCGATAAAAGAATAACCCCATTAAATGAATATTTTATCGAGGTTTAACCTGTAGATCGACCATTTTTTGCTAAAATTTTCATTATATTCATCTAACCTCAGTCCGATTTTTGACACTTAATTTTCGTTTAAAATTAATAAGAAAAACCAAGTCAAAAAAGAAAAGTACTCATGCTGCCGCAAAGCCTAGACTTTTGTGTGTATCCTAGATAGGGTGCAGGTAAGATTCTCTTAATAATAATTATCTGATATTAATATAATATACATGTTCGATTTAATAACGTTAATCAGAGTTGTCAAATCGTGAGATTAACCTGGTCAAGTGGGGTTTGTGAGTAGGACAATGATGGTTTAGCGTCTTGGCCGGCATGAGTTTCCTTAGCAACCCTAATTTTGATACTCTCTCCGTGCTATAGAAAATATCTTATTTTTATGCGGCACGAAGATTAAGAAAAGTGAGATTGATGTGGTGTATTTATTTGACTTTTTGACTTGTCAATTTTGATCCCATATTATTTATCTTTTTGTTAAGAAATAAGACATTTTCTATTTGACGATTCAAAAAAGAAAACAATACACTTTTATGGAACGAAAGAAGCATTAGCGCATGAATGGATCTAATCACGGATTTATAATTGGCGCCAAAAAATCTGCAATATATAGCAACGAAATTTATAATTTTTTTTAAAAAAAAGTACAACTTTATGATGGTCAAAAACAACAAATCCTCTAATAAGTACAGAAAATATGGAATTTGGAGGCTGATGGTCTCAACACAAAATGATATGGTAATCTCGATTTTATTTTTTCTTTTTCGTCATTTTTTGGCAAATTGGCAAATTTGGTCCCCAATGTTTGCCAATTTAGATGAATTGGTTCCTAATCTTTTTTCTTTTTTAGTTTATTGGTCCCTAATAGTTTGGCAATTTGGATAAATTGGTCCTTCGTCAAATTTTAAGTTAATTAAGTATTAATTATAGGGGTATTTATGCAATAAAAAGTTTCAGGGACCAATTCATCCAATTTTTAAATAAAATTTTAATTTTTTTTAAATTATGATTTTTTTCGGAAAAAATTAATTTTTCAAATAATTTTATTTTAAAAAATTACTTTATTTCAACTAATCTTTTTCTTATTTTTTTCAAATAATTTTTCGGTAAACGAAAAAAAATTAATTAATAATAATTTTAGGGACCAATTCATCTAAAGTAATTTTTTTGAATTAACTTTTTTCAATTTTTTTATTTAAATAAAAATTAAGTAAATTTAAATTAACTAATAATTTTGCATTTCACTATGAAGGAGGGGACGGGTCAACACAACGGGTTGGGGAATGTATTATGTTCTTCGGCGGAGAGGAGCATTGGACACCCGTTCCTGGTCGCCCGCGTTATGGCCTCAGTGGTCCATCTAAATAATTTTTTAATTAACTTTTTCAAATTTTTTTATTTAAATAAAAATTAGAGTAAATTCGTATTGAACTAATAATTTTGGAGTTTCTCACTTAAGTAGGAGTGGAGCGGGTCAACAGCGTGGGGAATGTGGCATGCCCTTCGAGGAGAGGAGCGGCCAAGACCGACCCGCTCCCTGGCCGTCCGGCTATGGCCTCCCACCTCCCTGTCGTCCAAACTGCTCTTCTCCCCCGAAGAACATAACACATTCCCCAACCGTTGTGTTGATCCGCTCCTCTCATTCACCGTGAAATGTAAAATTATTAATTAATCTAAATTTACTTAATTTTTATTTAAATAAAAAAAATTGAAAAAAAGTTAATTCAAAAAATTATTTAGATGAATTAGTCCCTAAAATTATTATTAATTATTTTTTTCGTTTACCAAAAATTATTTGAAAAAAAAAGAAAAGAATTAGTTAAAGAAAAAAGTAATTTTTCAAATAAAAAATTATTTGAAAAATTAATTTTTTTCGAAAAAAATCATAATTTTAAAAAAATTAAAAAAGTAAAGTTTTATTTAAAAATTTTGATGATTTGGTCCCTGAAACTTTTATTCCATAAATACCTTTATGATTAACACTTAATTAACTTAAAATTTGACAAAATGACCAATTTATCCAAATTAGCAAACATTGGGACCAATAAACTAAAAAAAAAAGATTAGGGACAAATTCATCCAAAGTGGCAAAATATTAGAGGACCAAATTTGCTTAAATTTGCCTTTTTTTTGTGAGATCTTCGATCTTTTCGTAAATTTTTTTTTGAGATCTTCGATCTTTTTCTATCTATTAAAAATCAAATTTGCAAATCACATGAAAATGAATAGGCTAATCACAACAACAAATATCCAATAAAAAGTCGTGTTGTTCAAAAAAATCTAATTAAATTGCCTATAAAACTTCGTGGCAGATAATCTCGTCAGCTAAAAATCTTGAAAATATATGATTTTAATAGGATAGAAAAATCGATCTATTTACTATTTTCATCACCATCCGACTCAATACGTGTCTTCGGTTTTTTATTATACTAATATTTTTGAATAATTAATGGTATCTTACTTTTGTTGCTTCCCTTAGCCGAGGTGCTACGTAATTGAATCCTAATTGGCTGTCGCGTCGACGCGATTTATAAATTTACTATAGATTTTTGGTAAACGGTAATTTACTATATATGGATTAGGTAAACGGTAAATCATTTCCACTCGATTTATACATGTCATCCTTACTTAAAGGTCATGTTAATCTTATCTATATCGTTCCGATTTTATTGAAGTCAATGAAGGGATTAACCCTTTTCTGATGATTCCAGAACATTCTTCTCCATTCATTGTTTTAATTTGTTAATTGGTAAACTTATTATAACTTCTTGTTGTGTGGAAAGATTTTCAAAACTTCAAATAGATTAATGCTCAATCGGATCCTCCCATGCCAAAATTGGTGATCTCACCCGTGAACCTGCACCAATCACACGGTCTGCTACGTATGCGTGCGTGAGCCATGTTAGAATAAAAATATTTAAAAGTTTATAAATAGGGTGCACACACCAATACACGCGTGGCGGGCGGATTGATTGACCACCGAACGAATTACATGCATGTTTTAGGACGATTTACGATGCTGGGGCGATTAATGCTACGTAGGAGTAGTAGGTGTCGTAGATATTATATTTTTAACATTAACAAGATAGTAAAACATCTTCAAACTAGACCAAATTATTTGGAGCCATTTAAGAGGAAATTTATAACACCCCGAAATTCCCTAAATAATAATAATAATAATAATAATAGTAATAAAATATATTTGCATTTCATGCATGATATCTTGTGGGTAAGTCCCATAAGTAGCGTCTTTAGATTAGGAATTAGAAGAAAAACATATGATTATAATATTTTAATTTTTTGCAAATATGATTTCTTTAAATCTACCACGTTTTAGTTAGTAGATTAAATAAAGTGGTTTATTTATAGAATAACGTGGCACCACTGCTGTTATAATCCAAAATAATAATAATAATAATAATAATTTTTCTATTATAATATATAATGATAATAATAATATTTTTATGTGAAACAAAAGATTTAGTTTATCATGATTTAGCCTTCACGCTATCACAAATTTAGATAAGAAAATAAACCCTCGTTTTAAATTTGGATAGGTTGTTAGATTAGATAACTTTCTCTTCCGCTAACTTCTTATTAGATTAGGATTTTAAATAATATAAATCCCCAAATCATGGTACTTAGTTTTCGCACATTCCTTTCAATTTTTTTTTTTCCTTTCGCATTTTCGCTTGTATTTGCGGCTGAAATCTTTCCCAAGAAAGCTTTTAAGAGGTATGTTCATAAATTAGGATTAATTATTGCATTAATTCAGAGTTTCGTAAGAGAAGGTAAACGTTTTTTTTCAAGAAAAGGAAACATGCAGAATTTTATGAGTCTCGTTATTACTAAGCATGTCCTATGTGTTTTACCATATTAAATTATTATATTTTTGGTTAATTATTTGATGCTACGTGTTTATGTTATATACAATTAGTTGAACACATCAAATTACATGTTGACTTGGAATGCAACAAATTAATAAGGATGGAAACAAAATAAATAAATAAAACGATTTGTTCTCCTAGAATGAGTTTTTTGGTAAATTGTAGTTAAGAATATATATATATTAAGGTTATATGAATGATATATCCTATTTACTCTGTTTTTTT
The DNA here is from genome assembly GCA_028984105.1 of Lavandula angustifolia. Taxonomy (NCBI): domain Eukaryota; kingdom Viridiplantae; phylum Streptophyta; class Magnoliopsida; order Lamiales; family Lamiaceae; genus Lavandula; species Lavandula angustifolia. The sequence goes on along the minus strand of CM054815.1, from coordinate 19,354,084 downwards.
TTTTTTTTTGGTTGAACTTGTAAAATGCATAGGAAATGATCTTTCATGATGCTTGCTATATCATAAATAATATCGTAGATGCTTATGAGGAATTATGAAATGAATGCTTAATTGTAAACGAAATCTAGAATCTTGAAAATAGTTTGCTCATATAAGTTAACCAAATAATGACGTGAGTTTAACATGTTTTGACTTTAAACTAATTGACGTGGTATTCCGTTTGTTTTCATCCTAATTTGGAAAATATCATGTATTTCGGGTTTTGTTTCAAATTCATTTCGTATTCCTACTAGGTGGTTACGTAAATTGTTCTGGCACATGCATTCTTCAGCAAAAGTAAAATAAAAACAAAATTCATTAAGTTAAATTTATCAAGTTGTTACAAACGGCGCGCTTAAACACTTGCGTGATATAGTAGTTTTCATTCAATCAAGTCAAGGCGTTTCATTCAATCAAGTCAAGGCTAAGGTGGGGTTTTTACTTTTATCCTTATTATACACTATATTGTTTTTCTCATGCGTTATTCAAGACGCGCAGAGCCTTCCGGGCAATTCACATGTACAAAGTAAAACCTTCGGGTTAGCCTTCGGGCAATTCATAGCAGAAAAACCTTCTAAGGGTTAGCCTTCGGGCAATTCATAGCGTTTAAAACCTTCGGGTTAGCCTTCGGGCAATTCACACAGCTAAAGAAACCTTTCGGGTTAGCCTTCCTGCAATTCACTAAGCCAGTAAAACCTTCGAGTTAAGCCTCCGGGCTTGCATGTCTAATTTCTCATGTTAAACCTTTATAGTTTTATAGTTTGGATAATGTTGACCCCACCGAGTAGTCGTACTCACCCTTTATATTTTCACATTTTCGCATCACGGTCCAAATCAGTCGTCCAAGCAGGCGCTTGGAAGTACAGATGGTGATGGTCACATACATGAAAGGATCTAAAACATTTTTTAACGCACAATTATTTTTCATATTGAACTATGCATTTTGTCTCTATTTAATTCATCGAACTTGAAGTTGCACATGCTTTTGATTTAAGACTTCCGCTTTTATGGAATGCATTAAAACCTTATTATTTTTATAAATCTATTATTTTTTGAAAAATTAAATTGAGAAAAATAAAATGTTGGCGCAACGAGGCGATTTCGCTCCCTTAAAAGTTATGAAAATTGTGGGCGTTACAAATTTGGGCTTGAGCTTGGCGGCCCACTTAGAAGGCATCCCGTTATTGATGCTTTCTCCGTGGCCCCATTAATAACGGCATATTTTTTTTTGATACGAAAATTATAAAAATAATATTTATAGTGTGTATTGTTTGACTTTTTAGAATTTTCTCATTTACGTCCACAAATTTTTTATATTTTTTGTAGAAGTATGACATTTTTTTAATAAGACGAAGTGGATATAATATTGGAATCAGTTAGTATTATATAGTCTATACCAGGAGTAAAAAAGATGAATATATTTTCCTTTTATAAAAATTATGTGGAAACATACCAAACAAAATGAAGGCGCACGTGGATAAACATGCAAAGATGTAATCTCCATATTTTTGTAAGTAAATCGACATTTACTATGACCGTGTAAATATTATTATGTTATTTCTTTATTTTTCTTTTTTTTACCTCATGGTAATTGTCACGGGCCGTTTAGTTCCGAGAGAGGCTACCTCGACATTGATATGATTTGTATATATGTATGGTAGGCTCTTAGATCGAATTCGATCTAAGCCGCTCATAGGAGCAAGAGATGAGGATAGGACCTCTTATACTCTAATCGACATCTAAGCAGCCTCATCTGTAAGACATGGGGCTATACAACACCCAACTCTATTCATTCTGTAAATCATCCAAGTCTGAAGTAAATATACAAGTATCCTCCAAGCGGTTCTCTCTCTAGTTTCTCTCTCTAAAAGTTAAGTTTCTCTTCTCTAAAAGTGTGTTTAGCAACCCTTGAGGTGATCGCCGGGCTGCTAGTGTTACATGAATTATACGAGAAATAACACACTACATTTTTAATGTATACCGCAACTTCTACATTTTTCTCGTATCATATTATCTCAAATTAAAAAAATAAACATAGTCTCAGCTTAGATTACACAACTCGAAAGAGCTAACAAAAAATAATCATATGTTCGTTGCTTATTTAAAATAATTCACTGGACCAAGATATTACACTAGACTAATGTAAAGGAAAGTATACATACCAATTTGCGTATGTCATATATATAGGCTGGGAGGTGTGACAATCAGACTCATGGAAATTCTTTTCTATTCGGAATAGAGCAACATATAAGGAAAAGCCCAAAAATCTAGCTGTAAGCCCAAACTCCAAGGCCCATGGCCCATCTCTCTAATTTGACTAAATTAACATTATTTCTGGGTTTCTTTTTGTTGAGCAATTAATCATCACAAGTCGCGCATCGCTTCAGTCTTCTTTGCCCTCGCAGAAACGACAGGCTGGCTTACCTGGCCGCCACGCGCTCCTCCTGAGGTTTAAAGTATCGTCGTCTCACAGCTAGTAATTGGCCTCATAACGAAAGATAGGAGTATTTACTCAATCTTTCACCAGGTTTGGTTTTTTATTTTTCGGGATTTTTATGTTTTCTTAAAGATTACCACTACTTATTGGGGAAAATAATTGTCAATTTGTGGGCCACCACAGAGGCCGACGGTAATACGATGAGAACTACGGGCCCTCGCCGCCTAAAAAATCAGGCATTATGACGGAAAACGAAAACAACTCGGCTAGGTATTTGCGGAACCTTCAATTCTCAACTTTTATTCTTGGTAATTTTTGTTTTTTTTTATCCAAAACATTCAAAAAGTTAGCATCTTAAGTTTATTGATTAATTAACTAAAAATTAAGATTAACCAAAATTTCCAATTAGGTTTATTAAGTCCACAAAATAGGATTCATAAATTGCCAATTGGGGTTTATTCTTTCCTAATAAGGGTTTAGCTCTAACTAATTAAATCAAACTTTTCATTTAAAAAAAAAAAAACCTAAGAGGATTGCCTCTTTGCAAAGCTAATAATAAAGGGAAAACTTTTATGGAAATAAAAAGAAAATCTTGTTAACAAAGATCATTAATTTCAAAGCATGTGTTGTTT